>JARHVA010005716.1:465000-760000 GCA_037957365.1 Torreya grandis
CTAGTGTTCACAAGGGTGATTAGGAATATTTTAGAGGGAATATTATTTGGTTTGAATATGAAGTATATACTTGGGAATATTTAACTAATTTTTAAAGTGACCAAGATTTCAACTGTGAAGTCTTTGAAGGGAAGAATGAAGGTTGGTAGAGGTTGGACCTTTTTGAATTAAGTCCACTCTCTATAGGAATGAATGATAGGTTCAGTAGAAGTTAGAACCCATGGGGTAATTTTCATGTTTTCAAACATGCAAAGTACACTTGGGGTTCTACATCCCAAGGCTTGATGGTATAGGGAAAGGTGGAGACTATCATGCACTTTGCACATTATGAAATTTTGTAATATACACATAGAGTTCCAAGTTTCATGAAAAAAAGGGGAGGTTATAGGTTTAGTGAGATTCAAAACCCATCATGAATTTTGCATGTTGAGAAAATGTTTGAAGTGCACGTCAAGCTCCAAATGCTACTGGATGGGTGCATGGTAGGATCTAGAGCCCACCATGTATTTTGCACATTTTGAAAATGTGCAAAGTGCATGATGAGTTTTACATTACACCAGTCTTGGAGATTGGTGCTTCAAAATATTTGAATCCCAAAGTGTATTTTTCACATTAGGAAACATAAAAGGTGTACCTAGGGTTATAGGTTCTACCCTTTTGAAATATGGGTTATTTTTAGGACCTATAACCCATGAAGCAATTTACACTAGTGCAAAATTATATCCAGAGTTATGGATTCCATGAAGCATAAAAACAAAAATGGGTTTTTCACTTAGCCTTTTTAAAGCATGTAGGATCTTTTGGACTTATTCTTGAAACTATTTCTTAGCCTTTGAATGCTCTGAATGAACTATGAAAATCTAAAACTTGTGCAAACCTATTATATGACCTTTAACCACTTTGACCATCATGATAACTTACTTGGATCCCTCTCTTTACTCTGTAGACTTATCCTTCAACAATTTAAAAATTACATTTTAAGCAAGCTTAAATTGTTCTAAAAGTTTTTTGAGTAACATGAGACTGTGGGACCTCTCATTCCATCTAGAACCTTGCTCAAGCCATTTGATCATTCTTTCTATACACCAAGACCTCTAGATACTACACTGTATCTAGGTTACTTTGTATGTGGGCCAAATATGGCCAAAAATTTTGGTGACTCACATGGAATCATGCGTACTATGCTTGAGAATCTAGATCATTTGTCTTTCTTAGTCCATTGGGCATGGAGTCATTAGCCTCTACAACTGAATTGGTCTAAAAGTAGATACAAGGTTGGCCCTTTCCAAAACTTTCTCTTGAAGCAACAAGGATAAAAGAACAACAAAAAAATCAAAGTCATGTTCATGCAAGCACTTGTAGGAAGGAAAAATAGTTAACCTACTAAACAAAAGTACATAAAGATAGATAAAAACATGAAAACTAATCTAATATGTACAAGGTTACAATTTAGCAATACTTCCACTTGGGTCAAATGGAAAACTTTGAGTGTCATTTTCTTGTGATAAAATAGGATGAAAAATACCCTACTTTTGAGATCTCATGATATGTGAGTTGAGATGCTTGGATGTTGGTACTTTTAGCATGCTCTCAAGTGGATGAAATGAGACAAACACATCTCCAATATAGACATACTAGTCCATTTTTTCAAGACCTACCTCATATTGGATTATAGAAGTGTTTGCAATATTCTCATTTGATGGCTCGATTTTGTGCTCTAAATGAATCACAACATGTGATGGCTCCTCTTTGTCACCCTCTAAATGAGCCAAGCCCCTAATAGGGCATCTTTTTGTCAATATGAACATTGAGCAGTCAAATTTTACCTAACTCTTATATTTTAATGCCCCATCATTATGCTCCTCAGGCACAATCAAATCATAGTTTCCTTTGAGAGGAATATAACCTACTTCTAAGACCTTTAAAAAGTCTTCCAATATGAGTAGAGTTGTAATTACAACATCTAATGACTCACAGGATCATGTTCAAAATGCACATTTTAACCAATTACTTCTTAGACCTACTTACCTGTAGGTACAGGTGTGTCATCCAAGTTTGAATAAAAATATTCAAGTTCATCCTATAAGGTAACCTCCTCTCATTCATATGTAGTGATACCAATCTCAACCTCATCAAGACTCAATACATAATAGCTACATTGGTCTTCTTACTCTAAAGAGAGGGGAGGTTCATCTTTGTAATTGAGGTCCAATTCATCATGCCTTTGATGCTCTTTATTGATATGCTCACCAAACTGCATCACTTGAGCACTTGAGATATCTTCTTCATCAACCTCATTCAAGGTTTCATCTTGATTTTCAACTATAAATTAGGGTTGATGCAGCCATCCAGGGTCTAAAACATTACACTTATCTTGCTCAACTTTGTGCTATGATATGTTTTCCTCTTATTCTAAATTATAAGGACTATTTTTATTTTACACCTCATCTTGAAATGTATCCACCTTGGACACCTAGTCTTGATCCTCTTCTTGATCTATGTAGAATGGATCTTCAATAGTCCATTTGAAATCTGATCTATTTTCATCTTGAGGGTTGTCTTCATCAAGGTCCAGTTAATTAGTGTCAAATGCATGCCAGGAAGGTTGGTTTAAACCTGAATTTTCCCTTTTTGGATGAAGTGGACTACCAATCATGATCTCTTCATCATATAAACTTGTGTTGTCTTCTTTAGGTTCATCTATGACTGCAAGCTCCTCCTCTATCTTTTGTAAAATAGGTTCTTCCTTTATGAGGTAAATGGTGGGAGGGTGAGTAAGTTCACTTTCTTATAGTCTAAGAGAGTATCCTTCTAACTAGGGACCTTGAAAGTTATTTTAGGAAGCTCTTGAGGAAAGGAGAGAGAGTCTTGAAACTATTATGCACCAAGATAATTGAGTTGAGCTATGGTTTCTTGATTCATTTCTTGCATGACTAACCTTTCCTTTACTAGAACTGGTTCTTAGACTGCTTCAGCTGACACCTCCTCCTTCTTACTTATGCCCTTCTAAACTAATTTCCATGATGGAAATGAGTATGGAATATACACTTTTGTTTCCTTTTAAATGGTTATAGGAGAGTGTGTCTTTATAAGTGAGGGCATGACATATCCAGGGTCAAATATTTTGGAGAAGATCCATGAATGGATGACTTCATGTGATTGAGTGAGAATGGGCATAGGGGTAGGAGAGGGTAAACTAACTGGATAAGGATTGGCATACTCTTTCCCATCTCTTAAACACTTATTCAATGGATGATACCCACCCTTTCATATCTTGCTTCTCAACATGTGGGTATTTATCCTCTTTAATGGATGCCCATACATTCTAGAACTCTTGTAATAAGATATTTATCCCTTACATAGCATGAATAGGGAAATATTGTCCAAGTTTTAACCCCTCCTTGATCTTCATGATTTTTCTTCCTTGGCTCAATATTACCTCTCTAAGTTTTGACAAGGATAAACTTTGATAAGGTTGACTAGGCGGTTGATCAGGGATTCCTACAAGTTGAGCATGAGGCTCTTAGATGGGGGAGGGCACATAAAGCTAGTCCAAATTAGCCTACTACCCTTCATAATATATTAGCATATTATCTGCATTTTAGACCATGCTTTTTATCATTGCTATATCTTCATTATTACAAGGTGGCCATTGTTACCTCTCATAGACTGACCATCTATTCTTAACTAATTTAAGATCACTCTTTGCTTTTTTTAGAACATGTATAGGGATAACTGGAGAGAACTCCAAACCCTTACTAATCTCCCTTATCAACTCAATACAAAATAATAATGCTCTCTTGACTCTTGAAAAGGATGTGATGGGGTAAGTATGGTCTTGACAAGGCGAAGTAAAATATTGATATTAATGTAGGGGAGGCTAACTTTAGTCATATGTAGGGGTATAACTAAGATGGAGGGCTTGGCAGGGCTAATAGGATGCTTGAGGGCCACTTGGGGGGAACACATAAACATTATTTGCTTGATAAGTGTGATTTTAAGGTAAAGAATAAGCATACTAATTAAAATATGATTGATTATACATACCATATTTTGATGATTAGGCACTTAGTTAGGCTATTTAAATCAGCTGATATGTGCTCAGAGTCACCATTGATTTTTGTAGAATGCCTATGAATGCTGATACATAGAATAACAACACCAACAATCCTTCCACTACTTTGGACCTTAGTTCCACCAAGCATGATATAAACTATTGTGATGTTAATGTGCACCTTTGGAAAGGTTTATTTAAGATCTCTCCCATTAAGTCACAATATCAAGATAACCATAGGTTGTGAGTAAATTGTGTTGGGGCTAAACCTCTAGAATAGGCCATTTTCCTTTTTGATGCTCACCTAAGACTAAATATAAACTAATGTTTCATAGGGAAAAGGGTTATAAATGGGATGAGGGCTCCTAATAAAGTTTATCAAGTGATGCACCAAATTTAAAAGGGAAGCTCCCATAAGCTTGAACCCACACTATATCTATAGGAGATAGTACTAGCTTACACAACCTCAAGATCAAGATAATTGCATAATTATTTCATAGAAAAGGTTTAGAGTAGAACACTAATCTAGACCTATGAATAATATTGAAAAGTCCCTAAACAAGGTCAAAAAATAAGGACCATGAATGATGAAAATTATCCTTCACATAATGCTATGATGTATAGTTCACCAAACCAAACCCAAGGCAAGAGATAGGCAAATAAACTCTCATATTGCATCAAGAGGTAGTTCTTACAAATGCTAGATAAGGTCAAGCCTAATCAAGCTGATCATACTTTGTAGTATCCCAAAGAGTATCCTTATCTTCTAGAAAGATGAAAAAGTCTAAAATCTAAGAACTCTTAAAAAATAGAAAGAATGGGATGATATAGAGGAAAAGAGGAGAGAGAAAAATGTCATCCTAGATAATAAATTATTCATCCTCCTTTTTTGATCAATAAATAATAACTCCCATTTGCATAATTTACTTTTTTTTCCCAAAATACTCCAAAATTTCCTATTGGTTGAGAGAACAAGCTAGAAGACAAGAAAGGACCAAAGGTGGAAAGTCATGCTTGGAAACTCCGCAAAAGAATTAAATTCTCCAACTACACTCCAACCACTAGATATTTACAGTATCTTGATCATGAGGACCAAATATTTATATCTTAAAATTGATGGGGCCATGTATGACCTACCTTAGGTAGATGTAAATATCTATATGTCAAAGATGTGATGTTCCTTTCATTAGTCACAAATCTACCCCTACTCCATATTCTAAACATAGGTCCATTGTAGATGAAAACCAATCTCCTTTATTGGTTTTCCTATGTTGTTTTCATCTCTGATGATTTCATAATATTCCATCATTTCTAAAATAATCCTACTACCCATATATTTAAAGTTTATTTCCTTAAGAAGTATGGATACTTTAGCAGAATATTTAGGTGTTTGGAGCACATTGGGCCTCCGGTAGAAGTGGAAGGTGCTCAGAACACATCCACTCTCTTGTAGGGAATTTAGGTGCCTAATGTAGGTCTAGTGTCCATGGGGACAATGGGAAATATTTTTTATGGAATATTCTTTAGTTTGAATATGAAGTATATACTCAAGACTATTCAACTAATTTTGAAAGTGACCTAGATTTTGACTGTGAAATATTTGAAGGGAAGAACAAAGGGTGGTGGAGGTTGGACCTATTTGAAGTAAGTCCACTCTTTATGGGAATGAATTTTAGGTTCAATATAAGGTAGAACCCACAAGTCACTTTTTGTGTTTACAAATGTGTAAAGTGTACTTGAGATTCCATGTCCTTTGGCTCAGTGGTCTGGTAAAAGGTAGAGACTATCATGCACTTTGCACGTTATGAAACATGCAATGTGCACATACAGTTTTGGGTTTCACAAAAAAAGGGGGGATTATAGGATTAGTGGGATCCAAAATCAATCATGCATTTTACATGTTTAAAAAATGTGCAAAGTGCATGTTGAATTTTAGATTCTATTGGCTAGGGGCATGGCAAGATCTAGAGCCCATCATGCATTTTGCATGTTGTGAAAACATGCAAAGTGCATGGTGAGTTTCATGTCTTGATAGTCTTAGAGATTGGTACTTTGTGGGATCTAGAACCCAAAGTTCATTTTGCATGTTGTGAAATGTGCAAGGTGTACCTAAGGTTTTGGGTTCCACCATTTTGGAAGATGGGTACTTTGTGGGATCTAGAACCCATGAAGAAATTTGCACTAGTACAAAATTGCATCTAGAGTTATGGATTCCATAAAGAAAAAAAATAAAAATGGGTTTTTCCACTTAGATTTTTTAAATCATGTAGGATATTTTGAGCTTGTTCCTAAACTACTACTTGGCCTTTGAACGCTCTAAATGAACTATGAAAAATTGAAACTTGTGTAGATTTGTTCTTTGACCTTGAACTGCTTTGACCATCATGAGAACCTACTTGTATCCCTCTCTTTTCTCAATATATTTGTCCTTAAATGATCAACAAATTACATTTTAAGAAATATTAAAGGTTTTCAAAAAAAAAAATAACATCAAATTCTGAGACCTCTCATTCCATCCAAAACCTACTCAATCCATTTGATCATTCTTTCTCTACACTAGGACCTCTAAAGACCACTGTATCCAAACTACTTTGTATGTGGTCCAAGGATGGCCAACAAGTACTTGTATCCAATTTCCACCACTCCACCAAAGCTATGATAATGGCACAATCAATGTGTACCACTATCATTATCATAATGTAATGTAACCCTATCAATTCTATCACTCTATAATCTGTATCCATCAATAGGTGCATCTCATGTAACACATTGGGTCACCATAGCCAAAAATCCATCACACCCAAGTCCTTCTACACCAATCACTATCAAACTATCACTAATTCCATCACAAATTGACTCCCCTATCTATAAGCTAAGTTCCCCTCCTAACCTTTCACCTATCCTAATTCAAACACCTCCAATCTTAATATCCACACTCATAAATTTGGACTAATAATCTTTAATCTATTCACCTCCTACCCTTGGGTTTCACCTAAATTACCCTTATCCCTCTTAAACCTAATCCATCCTAATTTCACTATAAATTCCATCACTAAAACCCCCTTGAATCACATTAATCCTAATTAACTACGTCCTAAACACCATAACCCCCCCTAAACTACTAACTTATCTTAACTTCCCATTCCCATTCATACTAACTTCTTTAACACTAACCATCCTCTTCTTACTTCATCTAACCAACTCCATCACTACACCCCCACCCTTATCACATTGATATTATCTAACTAAAACTATTCATAATCCCACCTAAATCCTTAGAGCACCCTCCCCATCCCTTACCCATTTTTCTTAGCCTCGACAAAAGCACAACTCATATGTTTACCATAACCTATGGTATTACCCATACTTCTACTCATATCCTATAGTTTTGCATAACTGTAAAATTATGCAAAAATATAATTGCTTCCATCACAATCTTGAAAAATTGCAAGTTTATAGTGTGGTATTATAATACCATAGCTCTAAATTTATGATATTATAATATTGTAGCTCTAGTTTTGTGGTATTGAAATACTTCCATTCCCTATGTAATACCATGAGTCATGATTGTAATATCATGATTAAGGGCACTACCCTCAGTCATGCTATTGCACCCATAGCTGGTTAACCTAACTAACATGCCATAAATCCAAAAATTCAACAGGAAATTGATAAACTCTCAAATCTTAGGGTTCATTACTCGCTATTGGTCTAGCCTTCATAGGTATTTAGAATTTTAGGACTCTTTTGTCATGATGAGAAGCTTGAGGAATTCATTCCATGTCTTTTGGCTTAGATTTAAATTTCACCATTGTAAAAAGTTTAAATGAATCCTTTTTCACTATGTTTTCCTATTTGACCCCCCTTCTTTACCCCACATTAACCCCTGTCAATCCTTTTTAATGACCTTGCCACATCTAAATCATATCAAATCCCTCCAATATCTTATTAAATCATTCATTATCATTCCTAAAGTCATTTGGGGCATGGATTTCTCATTTCTTCATTGTCCAACCTAATCTTGATTTAGAACTACATCAGCTTAAGTTCTCCTAAGACTATGTAGGTAGCAGATGGTCATGATTCTATGCCCCAGGATAGCTTAGACACCATTCATCTCTCATCCCCATCCCATTACCGAAATAATCACTCAGGAATCATGCATCATCTTAAGTTATGTATCTTACATAAAGTGGATCCTTATCATTAATTAACTCATTTGATCTCCATTATCAGTTTTCAAGCCCTCCCTAGCATGTGTCATTATTATGGTAATTATCATGGGATTATATCCATCTCATCTCCTTACTTCTTAGATAATATCTCCATCTCAGGATATTTAGCCTTATTAATAAAATTATTTTCTAGACATTAGTCATCTATCTAGAACCCATCACAATTGAGCCACTTTATACCCTTGTCTTTAAACTTGGGGCATCTCCATTGTAGCTACATCATTACTTGGGGAATCCCAACCCCATTTTATCATCTTTGTCTTATCCCACCCTTGGGACTTCTATTTGAGTGACCATCTGGGTTGGTTTTCCCTACATACTCCCTCAAGGGGACATCATATGTACTAAAACCATCTAATAATTATGGTTTTTATTCAAAATACCTTTACTTCTTCCACCTAGTCTTCTTGAAATTACCTTTAAAAGGGGGGGAAAATATATGCACCTAAATATGCTCACCCCATTAATTACATTATTTTTTCTAATTTAACCTAAAACTCCATTTCCTAACTAATTAACTAATATCCCATTTCCCATTCCTACATCTATAAAACCTTGTTCCACCCTATGACCAATTAATACCCTTCATTAATCTACTAATAAAAATCTATTTACCAACTAACCTACTCCCTAAGCCACTTTCTAATTTAAAAATACAATTTATTCTACCTACCTATCTACCACCATATTCCTAACTATTCTTAAACCCCTAAACCCTAATACAGATTTCTAGAATTGGAGAATTCTAGAAATCTCATCTATTATATCCCCTCTTCCTCTTGAACTCTCCATTCTAGATATTTCCAAGTAATTTAAAAGTCCTTGTAAATATCCTAGCCATTGATATTATTGACTCAAAATTAAAGTTGAGCCATTGATTCTTCCCTCCACTTTCTATATAACTAAGCCAATTTCCTCCATGAGAACTAACTTGAGAACTTGGAACATAAAGACTTGAATCCATCTTGCATCCATAAATATCTCCCTTGTATCCATACAACCTCCATTAAGAGTCATTATCAAGCTCAAAGGTCCATTGGAAGCCATTATCAAGCAAAGACAAGCAATCCAATATCCATATATTTTGCATCAAGCATCCATTTAAAAATCTTGGAGAGAAGCTAAAAAAAGGTAAAATTATGGTGAGAATTATCATAATAATATGATTATCTCTTTTATCACCTCCATTTTATGTTGTTTATACTTTAGGTTTTTATTATTAAAAATAGTAATATAGAGTGAATCTAAAATTTACTATAGAGAAATTAGCTAATCACTGCCTTCGCTTTGTCCATATGGTCTATCATCATAGGCTTGAATTTTTCAATGAAGTAAATTAGTTTTATATCCATCATAATAAGCCCCATTAAAATTTAATGTAAACCTACAAATGATGATTTATGCATAGCTGTGTGCCACCTAAGCACTGCCTTTTGACACATCCAACACTTGGCACCTTTTTGGGAACTTTGGCCTTTTATTTTGAATATTAGATCCCTTAGTTGGATTGTATGACATTCTACCAAGTTTCATCTCTTCATTGGATCACTCTTATCTAATTTATCATGGCTTGAAACCTTTCGTCCTTTGGTTGATATGGCCTTGGAACCTCCACTGGTTTACCAAGTGGTAATCCCTTATTGGTTTGCATTGTCATGCGACTTTATTATATGAAACTTTTGATGGACTTAATATACATAATGCTTTTCCAAGTATCACATTTTGATTTGATCACATAGTCATTAGGTTCCATGACCTTTCTTGATAGTGTTATCATCCTAAGATATGATTATATGTGTCCTTAGTGCATTGCTCCTAATTATCAAGTGGCTTTCATGTAGCATCTAGCTACCTAAGATTTAGTTAATCACTTCCAAGTGTAATCTTATTGTGCAATTATAGCATTGTGAAATTGAAGCATGACTCTTAATTATGGGGGACATGGGGATGCAATCAAGTACCAAGGGGTATGTTGTGATAGGGTCATTTTTTCATGAAACTTTAGAAGGCAACCAAAGTCTTGGAAGGCCACGTGGCATGTTATAATTGAGTTGTGACTCTTTATAAACTAAATTTCCATGAATGAGTGCCAAGTGGCACACTACATGTTTTAGAATAATTAGGGTTTGAATTCATCATTTATGAAGTCAGACACTTATCTAGTTGTCCAAGTTAGTTCTAGACTCAATATAACTGGGCAAAAACTTAGTATATTCTGATAGCACTCAACATTTATCACTTGACCACATTAGCATCAATTTACATAAGGCATAATCCTTATGTGATCACTTGAAGTGTACTAGAGAAAGAATTGAGGCCTGTATTGAGATAGTTGTGTGATGGTACAACTCATCACATGTAAGACTTGGTTATTTACATAAGTCTTTTGGAAGATTCATTGGTATAAGTCTTTTCTGAGCTAAGTCTGGTGATCAATAGGCACAAGCCTACTTGGGGAGCCCATTCTCATCATAAGGGCACTAGTCTTTGTTGAATTAAGTCTAGCATCATGAAGGTTCTAGTTGGGTCTAAGGGATACTTTATATCAAGGATTCATGCTTAGGCTCAGTGATTCCTAGTACGGATACCAAAGCTTGGGTGCATGATTCTCTCTATAAATAGAGTAATTAGACAAAGTATGATGATGCCATTGACTAATATAGGTTCATCATTAATTCTCTAAATGAGAAATTCATTTAAACACAACATTCATATATTAAAATTATACCACAATAACTACTATATTCATCATGAAATTTAATGGTGAAGTGAAATACATTAAAATGAATAACACCATGTATTAATGCAACCATTATTCTTCATTACTTAAAGTTTTAAAAAAATAGAGTTCATATTGTGTAAAATAGAGTGTGTGTATAATTAAAGATAATTAACAACCCAGATGCTCACAGGTGAGTATGGGCATATACAAATAGATCCTAAAAGGCATCTAAGATATGCCTAAGTTATAATGGTAGTTAAAACATGCAAGACCATTTATCTATAGCTTCACTACCTCTATTTGCATATTTTTACTTATTGATTCAAGCTTGGTTTTATAGCACATAAGAGCATCTTCATGCCAAGGTAGAGGTACATGTTAGGTGTTGAGTTGGAGAATTTATTGATCATTATGTTGGCTCCATCACCTTGCATCCTTTACAATATGGCCACCACATTTATCCATTTTGAAGATTCCCTAAAAATCTGGGGACCAATTAATTACCTGCCAGCTAATGCAAGATATGTGTTAATTCCTCTAGTTAGTGCAAAAGATAACAAAATAGAAATTATGCTAAGTTTTTTTCTCATGATAAGATGTCTATCAAGTTTGTGTAGATCCATACTTAGTCAAATTAGGGGCCCAACATTACCCCATAAAAAATTGTTAGTCTATCCTCAAATTAAGATACCAAAGCCTTAGGCACATAGAACTCAAGTGCACTCTCCCTCAACTCGACACTAAAATACTCAAATCCCTTTATAGCGAGATTGATTTCCTTTTTGGTGCTATCTATTTATATGGATGTAGTGCTAAGTATGATCACATCAGTTCTATCTAACTCCTTGAAGGCCTCTAACCTTTCCTTAGCCTTTTTAATTCCTTCATCCAAGATTGCTCCTTACTCACAAGCCTTAGTCTATAAGGTGCAAAAGAGTTCTTCTAGGTTTTGATCTCGATCCTTTATCTATACACTTAGCATGTTGACCCTACCCATTATCTATGCATGCTCTACCCTACTTATAGAGTACACCTGCACCATCAACTCTTCCTTATCCCCCTTTACCTACTTGAGGCACATTTTTATGATTGATGCTTGGTTAGAAAAGTTCATAAAGATGGTATTGAATAACTACACCTTCTTGTAGATTTGTGAAGAGCTCCTCTACCTCTTCAAGCTTAGAATCTAGCTATTTCTATAGCATATTACCTAAGTCTTCTTCTTCTTGTGTTGGCTCTACTTTTAGCCTTAGGAGAATCTACTCAACTATCATGTACACCTTGTCAACTACTAAGAGGTCTAATGTATCAATTCCAACCAAAACAAATGGTTCAATGGCCCCTATGCCTTCAGCTAGTTACAACATCTTAAACTTCATGGCCTATGCATCTTCTTCAGTATCCTTAGAAATTTTATTCCATTCTATTACCCTAACATCATTGGAAATGTTATTTTATATGAATTTAGTGGCCATCCAGATGAGTGCATTCATCAACATAACTAGGTTCATGGCATGGGGATTTATGAGAAGGGAGTCATTCCCTTCTTCAAGTTTGTCCACACCTAATATAGCCATCTGCAGTGCCTCAAAGTGAGGCTCATCCATATAGCTATCAAATGGAAAGGAAATTTTTTGGCATGTCTTGGTTATGGTATTTTTGAGGGTCATGTATTCAAACATGTAATAATATTCATCTATCCATGCCTTTTGCATCTTCTCTTTGAGTCTCAACTCTATGCCATCTTCTTCTACGATGGTCAACTCTATTTTCTCTTCTTCCTCTTCATCGATGCTACCACTTTCTTTGATGATTTATTCAGAGGTTTTTTCTTAATATTCTTGAAGGGGATATTCTTCATACTTATCCTCTTTGTCTAATTCTTCTTATCCCTTGGTTCTAGCTTTGCCTTCCTCCTATTTTTGTTGGGTCTCTTCGGTGCTCTCTTTTTTTACTTTTCTAAGGTGATAACATCACCTTTTCTTTTCTTCAAGAACCCCTTCACTACTTGGGTATGATTATTATGTATCTTTATTTGCTTCACTAGTGGGGGTGTTAGCCACTTTATCTACCATTTTCTCAGTGGTTACATGCTTGCTACAAACTTCTTTTTTCTTCTTCTCTTTCTTAGCCTTTGCTTCTTTGGTTACCCTCCTTTTTTTTAAACTTCTTTTCCTTAGATTCCCTTCTTCAATCTCTTATCTTTCAATGTATTCTTGTGTTATTCCATATTCCTTCATCATCTTCTTATTTTACTCTAGTTCTAGTGCCATCTCAATCTGTTACTTATTGTGGCTAATTTTCTTCCACAATCTTCTCTTTTCCTCCGAAGGTTGTGTGGAGGGATTTTTAGATGAGTAATGGGTGGATTAATCATTTCTTCAAGTATGATAGTAGTGTCACCTTGAAAGTCCTTTTAAATTTCTTTGATGCTGGGATTTTCTTCTATAATTTAGACCTTTATCCCTTCTTCCTCTTCCTCCATCTCTTCCTCCCTTCTTTGCGTATAGGCCTCTTCCACCTCCATTTCCATCAAGGTTATTATTGGCATCACAATGGGACCCTTAGACATATTTTTCTCCTTCTTGTTGGAAGAAACACTCCTTGGTACAAAGGTTACATGATTTTTCTTTAGGGTTGAAGGAGTTGCTTCTTTATCGAAGGCAATACTTAGCTTGATGCACTCTTATATTTATTTGAGTGTCTCTCCCCACTTTTTGGGGGAGACTTCTATATTACTAAGACTAGCATCCCATCATTGTCGATCTGGAGGTGTTAATCATCTTCCTTTTCAAGTTTAGTTCCCTTATTTTATGGCTTCATCTCATAGTACAAATTGAATATGTGCCCTATGATGACTTCTCTATAAATGGGATGGAGTTCTATGTGTTAGGATCCATCCTCCTTATCTTTTGTGGCATTTACCATTGGGTATACATACTAGCACCACATCCTTCTCCTTTATAAATTCATGGCCTTCACTAGGATGTCTAACTATTATGCATTGGAAATTTTCCTTAGCACATCCCTAAAATACTTCATGTAAAATACATAAGGGAGTTTGAGCCATCTTGAATGGTTTCCATTTGTGAGTATTAAGCACATTACACAAAATGTTGTATGATGATGAATGTTTCCATCTTATACATATATTTGAGGAGCTCCTTTGGGATACGCCATTCTATCTTGAATACCTCAATGTATTGGTTACACCACCCCATTACTTATGTCTTATATTTCTAGGAGAAAGAAGGTGGGTAGGTAAAGTCTTGGTACTATAGCATTAGGGAGTCTTTATACACTGATGAGACACAGATATTATCTTCACCATCATTGAACATGCCAATCTCTTCCATGATTATTAATATCAGTATTGGCCCTTATTTAAATGTCTCTCATGCCTTGTGACACTCAAGTACATTCTTTACCAACTCTTCAATAATGAATTTTTCTACGTTAAATTTGACCCCTTATGCCATGTGGTGAGCGATGCATAAGTAGGATTTTTTATTTCTATCCATCTCTTACTAGGGAAAATCTTGGATATCACTAAGCAAGATGTGTCCCTCATGTCAGGGTCCTATATATCTTTTATTGGGAATGAAAATCCTCCCTTGTAGTACCCAAGGAGTTTTGTGACCCTCTCTACTTATACATCATCCACCATCATCAACTACATTTCCCTATATGACATTTTGGCAAATGCTTTAGGTTCAACCTCAGGGACACTCACTCCCTTGACTGGTTACACCTTCTTTATAGTCACTATCTCCTCTATCATCCATGCCTATTTAGCATCCTTGTGTGTTTATAGTAGACTATAACTCATCCATTTTGAACTGGATAGTGTTAAAATTTGGTATGTTTATTGTGTTAAAGCCTCTAATAGTTCTTTTCACTTTCTCATAGTCAAGGGATCTGTGACTACGACTTTAGCTCTCAAGCTTCATTCATCATCAGTGGCAGCCTTAGCATCACTCAATATTTTTTGTGCCTTATTTTCTCACAATTATTTCCCTACACTCCACTATTCCAATCCCAATGGGAGCACAATTTCACTCCCTATTCAATCATTATCTTTTTATGTTTGTGGGTGCTCAACTCTCTTTATGGTAGATGTTTCTTGTTTCTTCTTTGGTTCATCTCTGGTTCTTCTCTACATTTTGGAACTCAAATCAAGGTTTTTAACCTAAACCAATGCTTGTTGGCCTCCTTATACCTTAACCTCAACTACCATCTTAATTATAGGTGATTAATAGTGTGGAAACACCTAGATTTCTAAAAATCCACTAAAACCCATAAAATCCATTAAACTATGTAGCCACATATGCATTCAATGTAGATATTTGTGCCTCCACCATTACCTCATTAAATTATCTAAATGATATTTTTGGTAAAGTGACATGTAGTTAAAATGGTCACTTCCCACCTACCTTTGGGTGGATGCCATCTTATCTAGATGATCTTCCTCATGTGCTTTATTCACCATGGCATGACCTTTGCCTTTCTTATAAAAACCTAGGCACAACACTTCACATACACATGATTCAACCTCCTCTTTTCCTAATATGCTTCCTTTCAATTATAATTCCTTTCCTTTATATATATATTGCATTTTCATCTCTTATCTTGGCCTGTCCTACCCATAAATTTTTTTTGCATTCATCCTCTAGTGCTTCTTTATCCCCTCATCATCTCTTGCACATGAGCATCTTGTACACCCTTTTTGTATATCATATGCACTATCACCTTATGTGCCTCCCTTTTTCACTTTGTACCCTTCAAGTCTAGTGACCTCCTTGCACCAAGAAACTTAGGTGTCTAGCCTTCAATGTTTAAAAAACAATCACACTCGACTCAACCAACTCGTATTATGCATGGAAGTGCCAAATTATCTCTCTTTTAGGCCTGTAAGTACCTCACTTAGTCACTCAACATGAATAACAACATAAATCAAAAGGAAACATTTATTTTTGGCCAAAATTTATTTTGATCATCACAACACAATCGATTTGTGATCAAGAAGTTGGTGTCTAATGGCGTAGTGCCATCCTAGTTTATATAGAGCTTCATTTGGTTGCCTTGAAATTCCTATGGAGTATTTTTTAAGATAATGTGCACAGCTTGCATGCACCTATCTCCAATATTATTTGGATGACATATGGACCCATCTACCTAATTTATAGCTTACCAAAGTGCTTGAGGTATTTAGAGTCGTAAAGTAGGACCAATACATGCAATGATACTTGTTCATCCAAATGACTAATACATGTAATGCCCAATGAGGGCACAATAAATTCTATTGGTAAAATTTCCTTAGCACCAAACACCAGTTAAAATGGTGTAGCATTTATTAGGTACTTATAGGCTATGCGGTATGCCTAAAGTACTATTGATACTCGATCATCTAAACATTTGTGACCAGCATCACATATTTTTGTGAGGCACATCCCTAGTATCTTATTGAATTCCTCAGTTATGCCATTAGCTTGTGGATGATAAGGAGTTATCTTATGGTATGCCAACATGTACTCAATTAATAGGATCTACACAAATTTTATTGATGAAGTGTGTACCTCTTTTGCTAGTGAAACTAAGGGGGCACCCATAGCAGCTTATGATGTTTTCCCATATGAAGATCATGACTATGGTGGTTGTGCATTATTTTATTTTCACTAGCTTATCCTAACTGGCAAAATAATTGGTGGCTACTAGAATATCTTTGGTGCCTATATGACTTGTTATGGGAGTGATTGGCCCAACAAAATCAATGGTCCATTTTTCAAATGGTGCCTAGGAAAGAATGGGTATGAGATGGTTGGGCTTCCCTATGCACTATCATATGTCACATGCCTTAGCACAATCCTTTGCATCTTAAAATAGATTTGGCCACCACAAGCCTAATTACAACACATTCGACACCATTGAATCTCTAGTGTAATGGCATCCTATAATCCCCTTGTACACCTCTTATAAAATAGAGTCCCTTTCATGTTATAAGACACATTGGCATAGGACTTTGTCTTGGATAAATTTATATAGTTCCTCACTAATGAACTAAAAATAGGTAGTGAAAACTACAAGCTACTTCTTCTCTTTGGTTGTCATAGTCCAGGGCATAGATCCAAACATTATAAAAGTGGATATCTCAACCATGTCCTTAGGGATATGCTAGACTCTGTAGAGTTTCACATCTGGCATGTCATCTTTAATAGAAAATGTTGCATCGCTATAGTCGATGCAGGATAAATGGTAAGGGCCCGAGTTATATTTTTTAGGCTTCACGACAATTAAAAACTAAAATTCTTGAAATAGAACTATCCATCTTCAAATGTACCCATGAAGAATGGGCTTATTAATAAGGTACTTAAGCACCTCATAATTGGTGAAGAAGATGAATGGGTTTACCAACAAGTATTACCTAAATTTTTGTAGGGCATAAACCATGACCAGTACCTCATGCTTGATGATGGTATAGTTATACTATGTTTGGGGCAATTTCTTACTCGTGAAGGAGATGGGATGATCCATCTTACCTTCATCAAGTTGTGCTAAAATGGTGCCAATTTCAAATCTAGATTCATAAATGTGGATGTGGAATGGAGTTACCCAATCAATAAATTGTAAAATAGGTGTGCTAGATAATTTGAGCTTTAGAATTTCAAACGCATCCTCTTGCATTGTGCCCCAATAGAATGGGCTATGATTATACAAGAGTTCCTCTAGTGGTGCCATAATGTTTGCATAAATCCTTATGAAATTTTTATATTATCCAAAATGGCCAAGAAAGGCATGAATTTTTTCTACATAAAAGGGGTCTAGAGTTGTAGAATAATTATAATCTTTATGGGATCAATGAGGAGACCATATTTTCATATGATGTGCCTGAGCAAGGTGCCAAATAGTGTCACAAAGATGCACTTATTGAGGTTCAAGGATATCTGTAACTTTTATCACCTCTTAAAAATGAGGTACAAGTTGTCATAATGTTCCATTATGAGCTCATACATAGTCTAGTCATCTAAATATACTTGGAATAACTTGTTAATGAACTCCTTGAATGCCATGATCACCACTCTAGAGAACATGGCTGGTGCATTCTTGAGTCCAAAGGGAATCATGTTGTATGTGAAACAACCCCATTCAATCACAAAGGTCATTTTAGGTTTGTCCTCCTCTGCAATCTAGATTTGATGGTATCCTGAGAACCAATTAGTGGAAGTGTAAATCTCAAAGCTTACTTTTCCATCCAAGATTTCATCAAAGAATGGATTCGAGAAGGGGTCATTGATGTAGGTAGCATTCAAAAATATATAATTAATGTATATATGAATGCACCCATATTTTTTGATGCTAATAACCATGGGGCTTAAATTTTTTTATTCTTTCACATCGTAGATGATGCTTACGGATATCATGCCATCAATCTCTATTTTGACCTTGGCATGGAGATTGGGGTTCATTATGTAAGGGAACTTATTGATAGGTCTTGTGTCATCTACCAACTTTATGCTCATATTCCCAAGGGATGGGCAGATTCCCTTCATGTCTCAATAATTTTGAGGAAATAAGTATTGAAACTCCTTCAGGAGATCCATAATTTGGATGAGCTCTTTGTTAGACCAATATATGCCCAAAGTATCCACCTTTGGTTCCCCTTCTAAGCTGATGTCTACCTAGGTAGTTTTGATCAACATGTGGTAGGGCTCATTCCTCTCTTGATGTGATCTTGGACTCACCTACTTCTCCCAGTTCTTTATATGCAAAGATGAGTAGGGTCTTCTTCAATAGGGGCACTATCCTCTACTTGGCATATGAGCTTCTATTTTTTTGTCAAGGCTATCCAGTTGTGCACCTTCCATATATCAGTGTCTTCATCACTCAAGTAACTATTGAGTACCTAATCCTAAAATAAAGTTAGGATCACTAAACCTTTCTCACTAAACATATATTTTAAGTGATCCTCTAGGATTGTAGTGTCATCAAACACTATCCTATGAATTACTTGTAGTGGATTGATCAATTCTAGGTTTTGTGAAGGGAAGGAGAAGGTTTATATGAACCACTCCTTAAGTACAACTTAATTTCCTATCTCATGGCACATCTCATGCATAATGTACCATACTCTCACACACATCTTCAAGGTTCTATATAAGGTGTACACACATAGGTTCCTTGGGGTGTTTGTGCCACATTCAGTCCATGTTTCTTCATAAAAGTGCACATGTGATACAGGGTTGGAATCTCTAGAGTAGGCAGAGATATCCAAGTCCTCATTTCTTTTCCTAAATTTGGTTCATATGGTTGCTTTCAAATCTTGCTAAGTCATCAAGCTAGGCCTTTTTACTACCCACCAATGAGTGGTAGTGTTCCTCAAAGTATACACTAGTGCACCCATCCTATCTACCTCCTTTAGGATGCATGATTTGAGGTCATGGACATAATCTTCCATAGATTTTCTCCGCTTATATCTTGAGAGCATCACAAGTTTTCCTTTACTCAATTGAAACACTCTCTTTTCCTTCTTCTTGGCAAAGGCGACCCATTTCTTATAAGTGTGATCAATCTGGACCAATCAATCCTCATAGGTTTTAGCACCTTCACATGCACTAAATAGCACCTCTGACTGGTGTTTTCATAAGCTTATTTGACCCATCGATCAAAAGTAACATTGGTGGTATCTGGGGCCAATTATCCATCTTCCCTAAAAATTACTCCTTGATCATTGGGGTTGAGAGTTCTGGAACATTATGTTATGATGTGGTATATATGGTTGATCTCATCCTCAAGATCAATTCTCTTTACATAGAGGGCCTTGGTAATTTGAGAGGGGAATCACTACCCTCTCCTTGGCATTTTCAAAGGTCATGTAGTGCCTCTTGAAGTGCATATATGTGTTATTTATGTAGCATTAATGCCTTCCTAGGGGGGATAGATAATTATCTTACTCTACCAACTCGATCACCTTAATGTTAGCATGGAACTTGATACCCATGATATATATAAAGACACTTTTCAAAATTAAAATTAGTTGTGCTTGGGTCTTATTATCCATAAAAATAACATGAGGGGAAGACCTCAAAGTTGGCCTACCCATCTTCTCCCATGTGTTCTTGGTCAATATATTGACCTTAGAACCTATGTCCATAAGGACCTCACATATAGACCATCCATAAGTATGGCATTCACAAGTAATTCTTGATCATACTCTACATTCTATGTATGCCTCACTTATCATGCCCTCTCCATGTGTGGCATGGTAACTTCAATTGGATTTTTCCATAAGTGCTTCAAGAGAAAACTCTTCAATAGGGGTAGCATCCCTTCTATCTATAAAAGGCTCAAGATCTATGTTAGCTCTTGTATTTTAGCCTTCTATCTACCTTGCTTATTACTGGAGGTGGTAGCCTATGATTCTAAGTTTTGTGTCAGTTGGAGCTCCCCTTAGAGGTTTTGAATGATACTCATGGCTTGTTTTAAAACATATTTATGGCATACAGAGTTAGGATAATGCATAGCTCAGTGTGGCTCTATTCCTCATATTTATGATTTATGGTTTATGCCACATTATGTGCTCAGTGTGGCTCTATTCCTCATATTCCAAGCACAACTCTGGTATTAACACAACTAACAGTTGAGTGGTGAATCCACTATGAGTAGTTTCCTATACTTTGATTGACTTTATACAAGTTGGTTTAGCCTTTGTAGTCCATTTCTCCATTTTTGGCTCACACTTGATCATTCTTGAACCCTTGTCTATGCTAGGTCATCCTTGGGTCATTTTCTTTTATAAGTTAAGCCATTCTTTGACCTTATGTATTCCTTGATAATACCCACACTTTGGATGTGTAGCGCAGTCACACTGATAATGCTTGTTTGAGCCACACTTGTAACATGAGCATGGTGGAAATCTTGTTCTACTATGTCCTCCACCTCACCCTTTATCACCTCTTTACATTTCATAGCCTACATTATACTATCCACATCCCTAATTTCCTTGGGTCACCTACCCTCTAACTACTATAGTTATCTTCCTTGTGCCTCTTTCCATGTTTTCATACATCTCATTGATCACTCAGTAGTTAGTTATAGTATGAGTATAGGCATCACACAACTATCAATAGATGGTTGTGTTAACCTTACTAGTGTATTGTAATAAAGGATAGTTTTGAACATCATACACATCATGATAGATTTCATAGCTTATAATCAATGTGTGCACATTTCTTTAAGGGTATTTTTTCATGTCATGGCCTTATATCTCATAGTTGGTGCACCATAATTCAGTTTGAGCATCTTATGACAAACTAGTAGTCAGCTTTTAGATTTGGCTAGCCATAGATATAATATATGTCTCCATGAATGGGTTGATCCTAGTATCGATCCTTTCGACTACCTTATCTTGATCATAGTTTCAAGTGCTTCATGAGGGTCTATGAATGTCTTTATATAAAATACTCTTTTAAATAGTACTAGTAATCCTCCAATGAACCATTACACATTTTGGGAGGGGATAATGTCATAAATAATCTTAGAAATTAAAGTCTTGAATCTTACATCATATAGGCACACACTCTTTAAAATTCCTTGGTTAATCTCTTTGACCATGGTGATGCTTTATTATTCAAACTCTGGTATGTCAAATTACTTTAAGAATGTTTCCTTTAAGGTGTCATAGTCAACCATAGCCTAGTTAGGGTCAAATTTCTTACACCAAGTATGGGCATGATCAAGTAGAGTTGTCACAAATTGGGTTGCCTTATACTCTGATTGGGTGATGCCTTGAGTGCACCATTGTAATTCACACTTGATCACATGTTCTATGACATTATTCATGCCATGATACTCTAGCAAGTACATGGCCATCTTGTAATAGATCTACTATGGGGGTATAGTTTTCATCAATGGTGATTTCCTCCTTGATGTCTATCTGGGTGGTGTTCCTTCAATGCCTCCAACCACTAGGTTAGGTATTGGCCCCATTGTTACTATTGGCATCATTGATATTGAAGGCATTGTACTACTCACTTGTGGTGTCAGGCCACTTCCTATAGGTTGTTACCCAATCTACATAACTAACATTGGCAAAAAAAGAATGATTGTAATCATATTTTATGTTGTCAATCTAGTGCCCAAAGGTCTATAGGTATCCTCACTCAATTCCTCATAAGGAACAACTTGTTCAATCATAAAATTATACTCCAAGTCTACAAAATGTCCAAAATCTATATTGAAAATAGGGTCAATTATCACTCTTTTTTAATCACATGGAAGATCCAATGTATGAGATTAAAGTGTAGGTTCAAAGGAGATAGGCACTTCTAGTATATCTTTAGTTATAAAACTCTATAGTAACCTAATGCATTTTACACATATCAATTATTGAGCTTGAAATATAGCTTTATTGTTTCTCTCCTCATGGCACTTTTAAAATTCAAGATATCCTTCCCCATGACTTCCCAGTTGATATGAGCTATCTCATCACTTCCAAGTTCTATATCTTCTATCAACTAGTGCCTCCTCTTGTTATAATTCTATCTCTTGATCTATTAGGTGTCAATCTACTCATCCCTTTGATTGTGCTTCACCTATACATCCCCTTATTCCTAGTTTCATTTCTCATACATGAAAGGACTTCAAACTTCTATTCTCATAGTTGAAAAGCCATAATCCACAATCATATTATTAAGATTTGCATGAACTCTTTCACAAATGTGCCTTTAGTCTCACACAAAAATTGATACTTTGATTCCTCAAGATAGGACTATGTTGGCACTATGAATTCAAACATGTAATTATTTAGCACTTCTTACCACCATTTGTCTATAGATCTAGTCCAAGTGACATCTAGGTTCTCAACATTATCTAAGCATTCCTTTATCCCCTCAAGGCATTGTTCAAAGCTTTTTTTCTAGGAGTTTCATAGGCAACCAACCATCGATACACATGCTCAGGTGGTTCATAGAATAGAACCTCATATAGAGCATCATATAGTTGTTCTAAACCCAATTCCTCAGATCTTTTCCTCTACAGGTTGGATACTTTAATATAAAGATGTCTTTTACCTATTATATCTATTATTTAATATTCTTGAGGGAGAGTTAGAGCATTGTTTTATTACACCATTATATAAATAAAATTCAACATAGAGTCTCAATAGTGGAACCAAAATGTTGTAGAATCATTAGGGTTTTAATTCATCATTTATGAAGTCAAGCACTTATTTAGTTATCCAAGTCAGTTTTAAACTCATTATAACTAGGTGAAAACTTAGTATATTTATATAGCAATCAACATTTATAACTTGATTTTATTAGCATCAATTCACATAAGTCACAAGCCTTTTATACTCACCCAAAGCATAGAAGAGAAAGAATCAGGGCACACATTGGGATAGTTATGCTATGGTAACAAATCATCACATGTAATACTTGGTCATTTATACAAGGATTTTAAAATATTCATTAGTGCAAGTCTTTTCTAAGCTAAGTTTGGTGATCTATAGGTGAAATCCTACTTGGGAATCCCATTCTCATCATCAGGGCATAGGTCTTTGTTAAAGTAAGTCTAACATCATGGAGGTGCTATTTAGGTCCACGGGATACTTTGAATCTAGGGTTCATGATTAGGCTCAGTGCTTCTTGGCAAGGATATCAAAGCTTGGGCACATAACTCTCTCTATACTTAGGCTAATTCAACAAATTATGATGATGTCATGAACTAATATAGGGTCACCATTAATGATCTAAACAAGAACTTCATTTAGAAACAATATTCATATATTAAAATTATACCATAATAATTATTATATTCATCATTTAATTCAATAATGAAGTAAAATATATTCAAAATAAGAACACCATGTATTAATTCAACCATTCTTCTTCATTACTTAAAGTTTAAATACATAATATAGTTCATATTGCATAAAATAAAGTGCGTGTATAATTAAACATATTTAACAACCTAGAAGCTAAAAAGTGAGCATGGGCATATAAAAATAGAGTTTAAAAGGCATATAATCTAAGCCTAAGTTCTAATGGTAGTTAACACATGCAATATCATTTCTCTAGAGATTCACTATCTCCATTTGTGTCTCTCTACTCACTAGTTAAATCTTGGTTTTATAACACACATGATCATCTTCATGCTAGGGTGGAGAGTGCATGCTAGGTACTGAGATAGAGCCTTTATTAATCATTCCAATAGCTCCATCACCTTGCATCCTTTATGTTATGGTTTCCACATGTAACCATACTTGAAAATTCCCTAAAAATTTGGGTACCAGTTAATTGCCTACCAGTTGACACAATATGTGCATCAATTCCTCCAACTGGTGTAAAAATATCAAAATAACAATCATGTCAAGTGATTTCCTCATGTTGAGATGTCTATCAAGTTGGCATGGATCCATACTTAGTCAAATTAGGGTCCCAACACTACTATTGGGTTGTGAGGTTATGAATCTTATAACTCTTCCTTGAACATGAAATCTCATGACTAAGTTCTAAGTGGCATGCTATGATTTGGTCATGGGATTATGAGACTTTATAACTCTTATTTGAAATTAAAATGGTGTGATTGAGTGCCAAATGGTAGGCTCCCATTAGGTCACTAGGTTTCAACACTTTGTAACTCTTCCTTGAACTTGAAACATCATGACTAAGTGCCAAATAACAAGCTCCTATTAGGTCATTAGGTTGATAATATTTTCAAAAGCTACAAGGAATATGACAAAGTCTAAAACTTGATGCAGTTGAGTGACCAATGCATGAGAAACTACCATTTGTCAATTAAGGCTGAGCTGGCATCAATTTCTTGTACAAAGGAAAAAGTGCAAAAGTTATCAAATAATGAGATAAAAGAAAAGGGACAAGTCTAAAGTCATAAACTTTGATCATGAGATCTAACTTAGACCTCTATCTAAAACTCAAAATTAAGGTATGTCATAGTTTTGAATATTAATTTTGACATAGTTAAAGTTAAACCATGATTTGAAAACCTTAATTAAGTAAATTCAATCAAGTTATAGAGATAAAACCTTAGATATTTTAATTTAACCCATCATAAGAGTACTTTTAAACAAATCATATCATTATAAATATCAATGAACTAGACATTAATGAAATGTTCAAAAAACACTTCATTAATTATTTGTCATAGACTAACATGACTTTAAATCTTTCAAGTCATACAAAGAGTTTTTATCATGTGGTATCAAAGGTAAGGTATATCCTAATGGTGAATGACCCAAATTTTTCATAGGGTCCCCATTAGGAATAAAATGGGGTGTGTTGATCTCAATAGATTGTGTCATAATAAGTTTATGAAAGAGAGGGTTTAAGAGTCTAGTAAGAGGTTCTAAACCCTAAATGATTCTTTCAAAGTGTTTGAGTCTTAAAAAGAGAGTAAGTTACTTTATGATGAAGATTTAAAAGGTAAAAAATAAGTCATTTAAAATTAATTAATCCATATTATAAGGTATTTTCAATTATGTGATCAAAGAATAAGTTCTAAAAAGAAGTGGAATTTTGTTTAGGATACAAGACTAATAAGAAAGAACTTAATGATGAGATGTGACTTAGATAACTATCAAGGATAAACAAAAGGGAGTTTTAGACTTCAAAAAAGATAATATATTTTTTCCCAAAGGACCAATACTAAAGAGTATAAAGCCATTAAAGTGAGGTTTAGTGAGGATAGACATAAAGAAAATTTGCAGACATAAAGTGAAGAGGATCGTGAATCAAACAGTAAAAAGGAAACCTAGTAAGGGTTAAGTGGCTCAAATATTTTCCAAAAGAGAGTGAACAAGGGAATTCAAAATCATATTAAAGATAGGTTATGGTAAGTGAGTTTGGGTATGGAACTAGAGAACAAAAAAATTAACTAAGTATCTTGGGACGAATAGCAAAGTGGTTATAGATTGACATCAACATCTTGTAAAGACCCAAATTGGGTAATGTTTGTAAATGTAATTGTGTTTATAATCCATGTATATTTAATTCAATTTTAAGACCCCAAGAAGGGAAAATTGTACAAGTGGTGACCTGTTATAATACCACTTACTTTTTATACAATGTAATTTACCCTTATTGAGAATGTTGAATAGAAAGGAGAATGTAAATACATCTCTTAATGGGAGAGATTAACCTTACCCTAAAAGTAACACATTGAAATTCTTACCAATAATAATAGCAAGACACTAAGAGTGCAGAAGGTCATTTGGTAGAAATGAGATGGAGTCATAACTCTCTTTCTAAACTAGTTTGGAAATTCAACATCCAAGAGAGAAAACAAATCCACCTCTTATGATCATGGATCAAGGTAATAATAGTTATTTATATTGATTTTGATCTTGAACTACTTGATGAGATTCAAGAAGAGATTGTTCTTGATAGAAGAGAAAAGAAATAATCAGACTTTTGGTGGTCCAAAAAAATTTAGCAGGGAGTGATCTTGGAGGATCTCCACTAGCAACCAAATTATATAGTCTTATATCTTCCAAAATTATCATCACATATAATATCTCATTAACATATTTCAATTTAAATTTAAGTAGGGTCAAACATATAATATATGTGAAAGTTATGGCTTATTGAAGGTGGAAATAAATAGAGGGAATTAACATAGTGCTGACATCATCAGCTGACTAGACCTGTACAACCTAACATGTGTACCATTCATAGCCTCCAATGTGGAATTAAAAAATATAAACCAAGTGCTATGAGTTATATGTAAATTTCCATGTAATACATGTTCTCATGACCAAGTTACAAGGGATAAAGTTTATCTCTTAAATAAATTTTGATTGTTATCCCCACCAAAGTGGCATAAAACATTATACAAAGCACCAAAAAAGCCTCCTCATGAGCTAATTTGTGGGATTTGGAGTGGGGATCAACCCCTTCACCCCACTTGGCCTATTTTTAAGTCCCAATAATAATCTATGCCATATTATCAAACCAAAAGTAAGACTTTGTATTTATCCCTTAATTTTATTATTTTTACTAAAAATAAAGGATATGAGGCATTTTCTAAGGGGATTTGAAACCCTAACCCTATGAAAATAGGATAAGGATTTAACCCTTAAATCAAGGGCCTTGGAAATACTATAAAAGGCTCAATGTTTTAATTAACAAAATAGAAGAAAGCTTTTAAGATTTAAGCCCTTGTAAAGGAGAATAAGAGGAGAAAACAAAGTTTTTATGTTTGATATTATAGGAGTAGTACATTGAAGGCCAAGATCCCATAGTAGCAAAACCAAGTTTATATAGAAATTTTATCCCCTCATTATATGGAAATTTTATCCCCTTATTGGGAGATAAACCAAGTTTGTATGTCTATATTTCTAGAGTAGCAATTATAGGCCAAGATCCATTGCACATACCTTCAAGAGACATTATAACAAACTTGTGTAGCCCCTAATTTAAGAGAGAAAAGTAAGAGCTATTCTAGAAGATCCAGATCCAAACTCCCTAGAGGACATCAAACACTTGTTTGTATATCAATATCCCCTTGTTGGCAGAATTTGATGTACTAAATGGTATTTGTGCATCATTTTAATCAATTGATGTAACCTTTACGTAGACCTCGAGATGTAGCTTGAATTTAGGTGAAATCCATTATCAACTTTATTTATGTGTTGTATTTATTATTTGGTAATTTATTTTAATTTTAGTTTTTTAAATAATGAATTTTAATTATTTAAGCCAATTTTCACATTAATTATGATAAATTAAGAAAATTGTCATAAGAATCTGAAACGGATGATATAGTGAGTAGTTACATTAACTAACCTTCTCAGATCATCTAATATACAAATCCACTTGAAGTAATTTAGGGATGAGAATTAATAATTAAAAATATTATTACAAAGTTCATATTACTCTTAGTTCATTATTCACTATAATATCTAAATCATACTTACGTAAAAAATATATATTTCATGTTTGTATTAAGGTTGAGCCTAGGAAAAAATAGCATATATATTTGCATTCACATGATTTAACACACAATCACATTAAATGGATACATGTGTTTTAAGCCCTTTTTAGATTATTGTAAATGTAGGCAATGCTTAGCTAGTTAATAGGGATTGTTTGAGGTCAGTCCAACTCAAAATAGTAACCCTTTTTTAGGGTTTTCTAATAAAAGTTAAAAAATGTAGGCTTTTTGAAAAGGAAAAATAACAAATATTATAATATGCAAGTACAAAGGCATTTGAACATGGAAAAGGCACCTATAGGAGTAGCCATATTGGTCTGATTAAAAATAATGGGTTTATGCCTTTAGGGACAATATCATTTGATCTAGAACATATCAACTGATGATTTCACCTAGACCTAATGTTTCCATCCCACATAATATCAACATTATATATCTCATATGATCACTCACAAAACTATTACAAAAATTATTTGATAATACCTATAGAATCAGGAGATAGAAATAATGTCATAAACAAGATAAGATCTCTCTATCCCCTAATTACTTTGTCCTTTCTATATTTATCATGTCCTATAAATAAATGAGTAGAAATAAGTTTTGTATGTTTATAAATATACATTTTTTAATTTGAATATACATATTTTATAATATTATGAGGGTTAACATAATCTAAATTAGAGTAAAATATATTATTGAACCTGTATATTATATAGAACCTTATAAAACCCTGAGTACCCTTAGAGTTTCTTCATTATGTCACTAGGGTTTCAAATTTATCTATATATATTTTTCTTTCAAATCTGATTTCTAATCTCCCTATTACATATGACCCCAACCTTAGTGTTTCCATCTCCAAAACCCTAATACTTCTATTCTTTTTTTCATTTTAGGATTAATCTCCATGTTTGTTTTCTCTAATGATGCAAGGGCATTCTATAAGGACCCCAAAGATGATCCATTTTTTTCTTACTTCTATATAATATGTGTCTTATAGGTTTTAGAGGTCATAAGCATCCCTTAGGTGGAGTTTAGATAGTTTTTAGTTGTATTGAATTTGAATTTTCACTTTTCCCACCAAAAACCTCTTTTGAAAATTTGAATCTTACTAAGCCTTTGTAAGAACTCTCATATGTTTTAAGGGTGGTAGATGCCACAAGAACATTTCTAAGGGGTTTAGGGACTATAGAAGGATCATAAAATTTCATAAGTCTATATTTATGGTTCTACATGTCATATCGTGCAAAAATAAAGAAAATTGTAATGTAATTAAATAGACCTCTCTGAGGAAAAGGAGCCAAGAATCAGTTATGAAATATTTTAGAAAGGATAGGAGTCAATTTTGGTTTGGTATCTCATATTCCATTTGAGTTAGAGGAATGGAGCATGGACAAGTTTTTTATAAGCGAGAGTTGGATGTTTTATAACCCTTGTTGAAGCCATGAATGTAGACACTATTATTGTGGTTATTTGATATTGTTAATAACTATATGTGACTTGTGAATGAAATAATTGAGATTAATAGTTGCTATCAAGTGTGATTGATTTTTGGTGCATGTATATTATCAATAATACTTTGAGGTAAATAATAAAATAAACCTCTATTTAATAGATTGTATTGAGATCCCTGTTGAGTATTATGTTTAGGATACAGACTATATTTGTCTTATTATTATATGAATGACATTGAAAGTTGATTAAAATGTGGTGAATTTTATTAGATGTTTTTTTCTTTTGATCTTAAGATTCAATAAATAATAAATGATACTTGGCATTAGACATTGCAGACACAGACCCTATTCTAGGTTGTTTTGATTTACCCACAAACAATGTAGTGTAAGATCATCAAACAATAGGGATTGGAAACTATTTAAAAACATTTTTTTAAATGAATTTGATCCTATTTTAGGTCGTAAGATCTAAAAATAAAATAATAAAACCTCTTTATTCACTGATGTCTAGAACACGGACCTTGTTGTCTGTAAGTTTACTTTAGAAGTTTAGACTATGAGCTTGTTCTAAGAGAATGAATGGATTTGGAATCAATAATTATGTGTTTTATTATGATAAGTTAAGTATTTTAAGTATTTGAATCTTTATTTGAGACTCTGGTTTCTTTATCAATCATGTTATTCATCTATATAGGGTTACATACATGTGCATTGTTAGTTTCTTAATACAGTTTGTTAGATTTTAAATTGGAAGCATGTGACAGATGATCAAGAAGGGATATTTAATGATTGAATACTGTGAAAGAGGTAAATACAATCCTAATAGACCTAAAATAATGCTCATAGTGGATTTTACATTGCTCTCAGTTGAGACAGAGCTATTAAAACCTGTAGTCATGTAAAATGTGAAATTATACAACTTCAATAGGGCTAAGACACCTAATATATAACTATTAGCTCACATAACCCTTTTAGGCTACTTCTTTCACTGATTCTCAATCATCTAAAGTTTTGTAGATTTAGCATTTTCAAACCCAAGTAGCCCTTCCAATCCCAAATCCATCCCCTTAGGTTTTTTTCCCTCTGGATAATATCACCCAAATAGGCTAGAAGTGTTAGAACCCAAGGTGTCTTATTTTTGGCATTATTATCCAAGTTCACTTTTTGTCCTAACAGTTAGATTATTCTAGTTACTTATCTTTTCCTTTGTTAGCCTAAGTAAATTCATTTAACCCATGATCATTTGTTTCCCTATAAAAGGCCATTCTAATTCCATTTAGAAGGGTTGATCCTCATTTTCAAGAGAGACACAATAATACAAGCAAGTACTCTCAAGCACTCTTCCCTATTCTTTACACATAGTCTTCCAACATTATTTCAAGCCTACTCAAGTCATTGCACCAGTCCCTAGCCAACTGAAGCACATCCAATTTTGCATTATAGTTATGTTGATCATACACAAGTTGCACCAAGAACTTCAATGGGAAAACTACATTATGTTGATCCCTCTTCAGAGTATTGGTATGTACACAGCATGCCCACACATGGGGTGTTAAGTGTATCCACCATATCCTTTACACACCAACCCTTTCTCTTTATTTTCCAAGTTTACATTCAAGTTCAAGCATCGGGAGATCTTAAGGGTTTTCAAGATTAAAATAGGCACACAGTGAGCTACACAATGTATTAGACCCTAAAATTTTAATGATAGGGTAACACAGGCATTTCGAATAGAACCCAAAGAGCTTTCAACCTTAGGACAATATCGCTAAAATAGGACTACAATATTGGATAGTAGGGTGTCTTATTTTTTATGCTCTTATCCAATCAATAAATGAAGTCTGGAGACTTGTTTTTGACTATTTCTTAGTCTTTCTCCTCAAGTATTAGACCTTGTCTCAATCTAGATCATCTAAAATAAGCTAAGTTTTAATTTCTCTCACTTCTTACTATATTTAAGAAAGGAAAAAATATAATCTATTTACACAAATTAGTAGGTTAATTATTGCATATTTATTTATTTACATTTCTCAACCGCTTTATTATTTAGGAATATAACTCTAATATTCTAAAAATAATAAAACATTTGGTGAACCCAACTTCAAATTTTTGCACAAAAACCCTAGGGCTAATTATTTATAATTTTTTGAAATATTTTCTTGATTTTTCCTAAATTTAAAAATTAAAAAAACTACAAATTAATTGAAATATTTTCAATAAATTCACCCAAACCCTAGTTTGCATATACTAGGTCCCATTTGCATATAAACATTTTCAAACCACTAGGAAAAATATATTGCTAATTTTAGAAATATTTTCAAATTTTTCCTAAATTTTTAAAACTAAATTCTAAAAATTCATAGTAAATTTTATAAATTATTATACTAATTTCAAAAATAAATATTTTCAAACCCTAGTTTCATCAACTAGTTCCCAGATATTTTTCAAACATATTCTAATCATTTTTCTAAATTTTAGTTGAATATTTAAATCAAAAAATCAATTTTAAATTAAAAAGTTCATACTTTTTTGCAAATAGCATTTCTAAAAAATCATAGTTGTATGTACTAGCTCCTTTCTGCTTCTTAAGGTATCACCTTACATTCATAGCCAGATTACAAAAAGGATGCTTAGTTATTTACAAATTCTTCTCACCTTTTTGAAAAATAACAAAGAAACCATAGTGGGCCCTATCATGTATATGACTGATGAAGTCTATTATATGTTAGTACAAAGTTTCATTCTCTGCATTTCATGCTTATTTGTCATTATATAGGATGGTGTTAAACAATATATTCTTAAAAATATTAATCCATTTCTTGCATCACCTCCCTTGGAGCCCCTTCCTCATACCGAGTCATGTTGCATGGTCTATTTTACTCTTCTTTAGGTCACTACCCATCACCAGAGAGCCCAATTGACACCTTTTGTTCCTCCACCTCCTTGACACATTGATTATCTTCACTCTCCTCCCATAACAACTATAACTCCTATTCCTCAATGTGATTAGAGATATTACTCAATGTGTAACTATGCCTCCTCCACCTACCTAGGAGCCCCATCACCCTATTATTCCAACCCATCCTAGGCTCAACCAACTAGCATGGGCAGATTCACACAAGGCATATGGCATTGTTGATTACTTGGAAAACAATCTAGCTAAAATTTCCATGTTAGAAATACTTCAAAAAAATAATGTATTCAAGGACATTCTTTATTAGGTACTTACTTAGACTTCTATGCCTCTTTATTCAAAACCTTCTTATTTTTCATCAGTGATCAATACTCTAAAAACTATAGAAGATGCAACTTATTTTGATAGTGAAGACATGCCTTCTCATATGATTATTGATCAAAATTTACCACTAATCATATAAGTACAAGTCAAAACCAATTTAGTCAAGAGAGTTCTCATTGATAGTGGTTCCAAAATAAATTTATGTAATATCACATTCGTGCAGGTCATGGGTATAGATTTGGCATCAATAAAAAAACATATATGAACATTTGAGGGTTCAATGATATACCATGATAGACTTTGGATACTATTACTTTGGATATCATGGTGGGACGAAAAACCCTCTCCACACAATTCCAGCTCATGCTAGGTCCTTTCTACTATAATATTTTACTTAGACAACCTTGGATACATACCGTGGGTGTTATTCCTTCTACTCTCTATTGATGTATTAAGTTTCTCCATGAGGGATATTTATACACATTTCTAGCAAATAACCAACCATTCAAATATTTTCAACTTAGAGACTCATATTTGACTATTTCATTAGATGGGAAACCATATCTCATAGTAAAGCCACCACTTCATAGCATTTATCTTGATTAGATACTAACATATGAAGTTAGAGAGATTAGCACTTCCTTCACTACTTCACTTATAGTCGCACCATCATCACTAACTATTCACCAGCTATAGTAGTTACTACCATTCCACCTACTCCATTAATCATAGTTTAGACATGAATTACACATCCACCAACACCAACAGTTGTACCAATAGTTCCAATTGATTCCATAGTTACTCCACTAGTTATAGATATTTTAGTAGTAGTATCATCTTCTACTACTATAGCTGATGAGACTCTTATATCATAGTTACCCCTGTTGGTAAATTATGAGTTATCATATGTACATGATGTTGATGAAAATTCATAGGCTTCTTTAGATGATGATACAACACCCACACTTATAGATGATTATTTTTGTGGATTGAGCTTTACACCAATTAGCCCAAGGGAGTATTGAGATGACTCTAGAGATCTCATACCACATCCTATAGTGCTTTTAGCATCTCTCACTACACTCTCAAGACATCATCCACATTCACAACCATAGTAGATCAATTAGCATATATAGTTCACATGGTTACCTCTATGGATATATAGTTATTTATTCATATTTAGGTAGGTATCACATAGCATCAACCATAGTGTATGTTTTATTTATTACTTGATCATGGATTGATCACATCACCTATAGTATGAGGCAGATATATTAGTATATTATCACATCAATATGGTCAACCATTTAGTACCTTTCATAAGATTATAGGCCATGATACAAACTCATGCATAGCCTTACAGTAGATATTAGATAAACTACAATATTAAGGTATTATTCAAATTATAGCACCACCACCACCACCAACTCCATCACTTCCATTGAAGTCACTTACCATTAGGGCTAAACATCCAAGAATAGAATCAACATCTCCACCATCAAAGTAACCCTCAATTTGCCTTTGACATGATGATACTTATGATGATGATCTTGATTGGTTGAGATTCTTTCCTCCATCTCCATCCCCAATGGGCTTCATCTTTGGATCCCTTCCCACCACCAGCCTAGTTTTTTATATTATAAAGTATATACTTGTACATAATTTCTTTCCAACATTTATTGTACATTTTATCTCCTAGTTAATTATACATAGTTCAAATATTTTCAAAAAAACAAAAATAATATAACACCTCAAACTATAAAAACATTCAAAAAATTTCAAAAACATATTTTATTGTATGCATCATCCATGTTTACATTACTACTATCATGATAGGACTTACATTTACTATTTCATGTTATTGTATGTCGATTTATCTACACTACCATGCTTCACTTAATCTCTTTTGAGTGTGCATAGTGACATATGGCTCCTTGATTTCTTCACTCTACCCATTGAAGGGCATTTCTACTTCTACATTCGAGACACACATCGATATATATGCCCATTGGGGGCATCTTATACATGACTACACCATCTAGGGTATGCCATTCCTATACTACACACTCTGAGTTATCATATTGATGCACATTACTTACTAGATTACACATATTACTACATTGATATTTCACTAGTACCTAGCACTTGTGTATTTCTTAGTATATACCTAGTCTTGTACTACACATGTTTTGCATATTTTCACATTTGATTTGATTAGTTAGATGTTTTTGTATCTTCCAGTTCTTAATTTTGCTTTCATTCCTTGCTTAGCATAGCTTGTGTGATTGCACTTTCCAGTTCCTACTTGTCTTTTATCTATGCCTTAGGACATATCCCAATGTCCTTTGCTTATATTCATGTGTGTGCCTTAGGACATCTACCAATGTCCTTTGGTTGTACTCTTTCATGTGCTTGTGGCCCTTGTGTCAACTTTGCTTTTTCTACTTGTATGTGTATGTGGCATTTGAACATGCCTTGTATGCTTGTTTTATAGTTTGAGGGACATGTGTCCATGTCTTTTATTTATAGGGACCCTTGGCCACCCTTATATGCTTCTTGCTTCATATGCTTGTTTACTTATTTTTTCCTCATTGTGTCTAATGTCATGATTCCAATCATGCATTTATCTTGCTTCTTAGATGCCATGATGGACATTATGATCCATCCCTCCATGCTTAATAACAAACTAATAACTAACAAATAATATATAACATTACTAGTCTAGTTCAGTATCATGCACATGCTCTTACATTATTATATCTATCTAGGCATACCCCTATTGATTTATCAATCTATCAATTAAAATATTGCTATATCTTGAAGTATCTTATCAAATATTCAATGTTATATCATATATCTATATAGTTTAACACACTTGTATCACTCTTTTCTTCTAATATTAGTTATTATAGGTTTATCATTCCTACCCTCAAAAATAGGGGGCATCAAATAGGGGTTTGTCACAGAGATCAAACCTCCTAATAGTTGAAATAGAAGCATTTAGAATACTCAGTATAGAATCTAGAGGTCAAACTAGAGAAAAAAATAGTGACAATTTTAGATTAGCAATCATTTTTCACACTAAGAAACATCCCAAAAAATATATAGTAGCACCAAACACAGGGGTGTCTACATTTTGGCTCTCTTGTCTAGGTAGGAAAACACTTAGGGTTTCTTGAAATAAAAAAAAAGTTCAGTTTAGGGATAGTTTTTTCACTTCTAGATCAGTCAAATTCAATAGTTTTAGTACAATTTTATTAGATATAGTGGGTTATCATGTGTGGCATGATTTTTCTCACTTTTTGTTTTGATTAGGCAGTTGGCATAGCTTCCAAATCATAATTCATATTCCATACATCAGTGATTGGGGGCAATGTACATGACACACTGATCTTCTTTTCTTTTTGAGTTTAGTTTATTCTAGGCATTCTTAGCAGTTGTGTGCCTTACTCCATTTATGGGTCGTTGGCATCACATTTGAGTTAAACTTTCATACAAGTTTAGATTTTTTAGTACCCGAGTTCCTAAGTTCGCTTTCACATAAGCATTTTGCATCAATTTTGGAAAGGCTTCCATACAAGCCTATCCTCCATCTTTTAAAATGGACAAGAATGGCCTAATTTATATAAGTTATTTAGGATATCCATGTCACATTATCAAAGTTTCAAAACATCCATGGACTCCATGAGCCATATCATATGACATCTATTCTATATCGGTATCACTTCATAGCTTCACTTCATGGGGCAATGATGGAGCCTAAGGTCTAGCTAACCTTTATATTCTTGAGCCACCTATTCATATGGATTGGACACATAGTCTAAAAATTTATCATCACATTCATGATTCATTAACTTCAAATAGTTAGCGTTGATGGAGCCAAAGGGCCAGCCTTTGCATTCTTGAGCCACTTTCTAAGGAATTGAGCACTCAGCTCCATTCATAATATTACTCTTGATTCAACATACACTCAATATCATTTAATACATTCAATAATCATAATAGGTTTTGTATTGGTTCACAGACCTGATTCACAATTCATAGTGTGCCCTCTCTAGGCACATCCAGCCTCACGCGCTTTGCCCTTAGAGGTATGTTTAGGTATGCTTCTTATTTTCCTTTATCCTAGTATTTCAATTTGTTGTATCACTAGAATAAAGAGGGATAAATGTATTCATCTAAAATTTGAAATTGTAAAAATTTATGATGGATAAGACAATTAATCCATAGGTCCTCCTGTTAGCTCACACAACCCTTTTAGGCTACTTCTTTCATTGATTCCCAGCCATCCAAAGCCTTTTGGACTTAGATTTTTCAAACGTAGATAGCCCTTCTATGCCCATATCCATCCCCATAGATCTTTTTTCCTCTACACAATATCACCCAAATAGGATAGGAGTGCTAGAACCTAGGATGTCTTATTTTTGAAATTATTTTCCAAGTTCACTTTCTGTCCTAATGGTCATATTCTTCTAGTTCCTTATCTTTTCTCTTATCAGCCTAATGAGAACTAAATTAACCCATGATCATTTGTTTCCCTATAAAATGCCATTCTGAGTCCATTTAGAATGTTGGCACTCATTTTCAAAAGAGACACAATAATACAAGCAAGTACACTTGAGCACTCTTCCCTATTCTTTGCACACAACCTTCCAACATTATTTCAAGACTACTCAAGTCATTGCACCAATCCTTAACTAGCTGAAGCACATCTGATTTTGCATTATAGTTACATTGATCATACACAAATTGCACCAATCACTTCAATGGGAGAAATACATTAGCTTGATCCTTCTTCAAATTATTGATATGTAGGCAGCATGCCCACACATGAGGTGTGAAGTGCATCTAGTGTATCCTTTACACACTAACCCCTTCTCTCTCTTTCCCAAGTTTTCATTCAATTTCAATCACCAGGAGCTTCTAAGAGTTTTGAACACTAAAATAGGCACACAATAAGCTCTACAAGGTCCCAGACCCTAAAATTTTAATAACAAGTTAACATAGGCATTCTAACAGAAACCATAAAGTTTCTAGCATCAGGACAACAACACCAAAATAAGAATATATCACCACACAGTAGGGTGTCATATTTTTTATGCTCTTATAAAATCAATAAATGAATTCCAAAGACTTGTTTTTTACGATTTCTTAGTGCTACTCCTCTAGTATCAGACTTGTCTCAGTCCATATTAGCCAGAATAAGATAAGTTCTAATCTCTCTCACTTCTTACTATATTTAGAAAAGGAAAAAATATAAACTATTTACACAAATAAATATGTTAATTATTCATATTTATTTACTAATTTACATTTCTCATCCACTTTACTATTTAGGAATATAACTCTAATATTTTGAAAATAATAAAATAAAACCCTAAACTAGGGTTTTGTCCATATTTACAATTCTAACTATCAAAAAGTGATAAAAATTTGTGGAAAGCTTGGTCTCAATGTACATAAATATATTTTGAAGTCTACCCTAAATGAACGTACCAATATGTATGGATTCTAAGGATTATGTGCAAACTAAACCCTAATATGATTAATAAGTCTAAATAATGGTATAAAGAATCTTTAAAAAGTGGTTCAAACATTAAGTAAAAGACTATTATTTGATATTATGAAGGAATATGGAAAAGGTTATTTGCATTAAGTGTTAGATTTTAAATATTAGGTATAGAGTCATACAAAGATAAAAGGCCTAGAAATAGGGCTAGTAAGACTATGTAAAGGGTGTGCAGAGTTGAGTAGAAAAAGGAGTTGGTGATTGATAAGAGAGTGTTATAAAGACCTATATAAGCATAATCAATACAATAGTACCATAATGCCATTAAATAAATCTCAGTTTATTACATAATGAATGCACTAGATTACCATTAATAAGAAGTGGTAAACTATTGTTAGAGAAGTGCATTTTTAGGAAAGGCATAGAGTGTCAGATAACTTGGTGTATGATCTGCATCATCTAGTAAGGTTTGGTAAATAAAAAATGAGTGATCAATATAAAACCCTATTAGCTTTCATCCTATGTATATTTTTGAAAATATTATCATTGACATCAAAGGTCTAGCATTATTGGTGATAAAGGCCCTATAGTATTTAATGGTGTTTTTAATATTCATATCTTGGTTAATGTGTGTTGATAATTATTTAATATTAACAAATATTTTTTTGGTTGCATAAAAGTCAAAATAGGGTCCATGGAGTATTCAAAGAGTCATGAGGTAAATACAAAAGAGGAATGGGATGCATTTTCCCATGAAGAGTCATCTTGAGGAATTCCAAGAGTCACCATATGAAGATAAAAGAGGGTATGGCACATTTTTCTATAAAGGGACACTTTGAGGAATATGAAAAGTCACCAAAATAAATACAAAAATCACCATGTGAAGATAAAAGAGGGTATGGCACATTTTTCTATGAAGGGACACTTTGAGGAATATGAAAAGTCACCAAAATAAATACAAAAGAGGAAACAATGCATTTGCTTATGAAGGGTCACCATGTGACTTTTCAAATGCAAAGATATGAAAGGTCATCCAAGTTTGGCACCATTTTCTATGAGAATTAAAGGGTCGTAAAGGGTGAATGCTAAAATTCATTTAGAAAGCTATGAATAAAGGCTTGAGAATCCATTTGTAATATGAAATAGTGTGCATAGTTTTGTAATTTTTTTATATAATAAAAGAGGAGAGAAAATCAAGAGATATTGTAGAGCTCTATCATTTGTTAAGTAAGCAACATTGAGAGATAGTTGTTTTTATACACAAGAAGGGTTGGTGCTCCTATGGGTTGGTGCTCACAAATAGTTATTATGTTGGTGCTCGGAAAAAGGGTTGGTGATCTTGCAAGTTTGTGCTTGAAAAATTTGTAATTTGAGTTGGTGTTCATTCATATACTTGAGATTGTTTTTCATGGTTTTTCCCACTTTGGATTTCCATGTAAAAATCAGGTGTCTCTCTCTCTTGTGTGGTGCATGTTATTGTTTTAGTTTTATTGCATATCTTGAATGTGTGATTAAGTGGTTAAAGAAAATAAATCAAATTAAGTAAAAGATATATAATATAATGATTCACCCCCACCCTCTTCATATATTTCATGCTTAACAATTAGTATCAGAGCAGGTTCCTTTTTAAAAAAAATTATAGCATGAAGGAATATTGGGGAAAGTACGATGGCTAAATCACATGAAGATTTTTCTACAAATAAGGCACCTTTGTTTGATGGGAAAAATTATGCTTTTTGGAGCATAAGGATGAGGACTTATTTTATGGCTCTTGGATTCAACTTTTGGCAAGTAGTGGTGGAGGAATATAAAGAGCCAAAGACAATTGTAACAACTCTACTAGAAAAGAAGGCAAGTGAAAATAATGCTAGAGCTTTAAATGTTATTTTATGTGGTTTATATGAATCATAATTTGTTAAAGTTATGTAATAAAAATCTGGTCATGAAACTTGGATAAAGCTTGACAATATTTACAAAGGTGATGGAAAGGTTTAGCAAGCTAAGCTTCAGACTTTTAAAAGATAGTTTGAGAGTTTGAAGATGGAAGAGGAAGAAAATATATCAAGTTACCTTTTATAGGTTGATCAAATAGTTAATCAGATTCAAGGTCTTGGAAAAAAGCTAGAAGAATCAATCATGGTACAAAAAGTTTTGAGATCTCTGCCATTGAGATTTGATACAAAAGTTTTAGTAATTGAAGAGATGAAGAATTTACCAATCAAAGATGGATGAGCTAAATGTTATTATTATTGCATATGAGAGGCAAACCGAACGAGAGAAACCCTCAAAGAAAGAAGTTGATTTCAAGACATTAAAGAAAGAGAAGGCTAATATTCAAGATTCAAGTGACAGTTCCAACGATGATGAAGATGAAAATGGAGCTCTATTCATTATCAAGATGAAAAAGTGAATAGGTAAATATCAACGAAAATTACCCTTTAAATATTTTAATTTTGGAAAGATTAGACATTTTGTAGCTAAGTGCCCAGATAAGGGTAATGGTGACAATGAAGAAGGAAAGTCTATATACAAGAAGAATTTCAAAACAAAATTCAAGAAAGGATTCAAGAAGAAGAGTTTGTATTCTAAAAATCCTAGCTTAGTCAAAGATAGTGGATCCAGTGATTCAGAAGAAGAGATTCTATACATGGCCATATATGAAGATGCCTCCACAAGTAAAAGTATAGATGATCAAAAAGAAGAATAGGATGAAGCCAAGGTGAATCTAGAAGGAGAACTCATTTATGCCTTCAAATAGTTAAAAGCTTTTAAGAAGAAGAATAAAAAATTAAAGCTTTAGATCAAGAAATATGAAAAGGAGTCTGTAGACACCGAAATCGTGTCTACTCCCTTGGTCATCCTCCTCGTCTCCCCCTTGGTCCCTTTCTAACTTCTAACCATGCCTAACCTATGTCTTATTAATAATTATCTTATTTTAAATTAATAATTCTCTCTCTCCCCTTGCCATCTCACCCCCCCATGCCACCTCTCCTCTCCTTGGATTCCTTTACCCTTGGATACCCTCATTTATCACTCTATGACCTATTCCAACTTCCCCTCCACTACCCCTTGCCAAGTCTTAAATGATTTAAGACCCCATTTCCCTTATCCCACTCATTTCCCATACCTATTAATCCACCTTTGACCATTTCTTCCCCCGACCTGATGACCTGGCAGTTGGGAAAATAGATAAAAAGCTATTTTTAGCCTTTTTCTTACCTTCCAACCGCTGGCATTGGTCAATTATCGACTGACATCTGTGATATTTCTAGCATCAATTTCCTTCATAACTACATTCTTTACCTGAATGTAGGATCCATTTATCCACTCTTTCAATTCGCTCCTTCGACCTTCAATCATCCGCCTTTTGACTTTCAATAATCAGACAATCTTCCAGTCTTCAATCCACTAGACCTCTCACTCTCTCTCTTTCACAGGGCTTTTACACCAGCTACAGTAACTGCAGGGACTCTGCATCAGTCTTCTACAACAACAATAGGTCTTCTGCACTACCAAGCATCAACAATAAGTACATCAACAATAACAGGTCTTCTTCATTCCATTCTCCAATAGGTATGAGGTAAGAATTTCTACTGTTTTCATTTTAGTATTTCTTTTAATTCATCTGTCATTCAGCCTCCTGCCCATTTTCAACCTCTCCTACCCAGACCCTTGCACAGACCATTAACAAGGCCCAAACTCCTTCTCAGACCTATTCGCAGCCCTGAAACCCATCCAGACCCATCCAGACCTCGTCCAAAGACTACTGCCCTGACCGACGCTGGCCACAAAGACCATTGCCTTCACCGACGTCGGCAGACTAACTGACATCGATAGGCTTGACAACCGATGCCGGTAGACTAACCGACGTCGGCGACTGTGACCAGACCGATAGCAGCATTTAAGTAAGCATTTGCTTCTATTTCTATTTCAATTTTTAATCATTTCAGTCCTTTATCATTCTCCCTTTTATCAGACATTATTTTTATCAATTAGTGGGTTGACATCCCTCAAGGAAGTCTTTGTACTTTTGGGATCAAGCTTTTGCTTGGCAGCCCACCATCTCTTCATCTAACGCCTTCTTTGTTTTAGTCTCTTTCTTCTACAGGTGTCATCCTCCACAACCAAAGAGGAGTTCTCACAACATCTGAATCTGGTGCACAGACCTCATCTGGGTATCCTCTAACCCTAGACCATTTCTCTTAGTTTCTCATTTCCTTTTTTTTGAATGTGAAAGCAAAAATTGTATAGAAACATTCTGGCACACCCGGTGGGACCCTAGGGTCTTCCTTGGGTTCTTTTTCATTTCTTTTCATATAGGTGCATTAGGTTTCTCCTTTTCACCTCTTTCTTTTGTCTCTTCCAAAAGACACCATTAGCAGGATTAAAAAGAACTCTTCTTTCTTTTCTTGCATCTTAGACTAGTCAAAAGTCATACTCTTCAACCCTTTCTCAACTTGTTTTCATTCGAACTCACATTTTCACTTGGGCTTAAAACACATTGCATTTCATTTTTGCTTGCTTGCATTTCTTAGTCCACATCTAGTAATTACAACCACATCATGAATTAATCATAGACCACTTATGTTACACAACCAAATCACTTTCACAAATCAAACATCAAAACTTACCTGAGACAAGGCCCGACTGGGATTTCATCACCCAGTGGATACCTTACCCGTCCTGGCAATTCCACTTGGATTTCATCACCAAGGGGAAAGCCCACTCTATTCTCTGGCAGAGGATAATCTCTAGAAAAAGTATATTTTGGCTAAGTGAGACCAGCTTATCACTAGGTTCGTGAAGTGAGGGGAGCTTGCTCCTTAGCACCAGGCCATGTATAGAACCTAACACAGACTCTTGAGCACCTAAACTAAACCTGAAACCATCTTTAGACTACCTCTTCTAGGACCCATTCTAATAGCCAACCTCCCAAACACATTCTAAGGCATAAGCCAACAGGATTCTAAAGTTGATTCTTAGGATTTAATGCTTAGGGTCTGCCTGTCTCCATCTATTTTTCTATTCCCATCTAGTTTTTTGAGCTAGTGAGGATGTTTTCTTCCTTTTTTTTCCAAAAACACTCAAATATTCTAATTTTTTAGAAAACACAGTAACCGACATTGGTTTTTCCATTGACGTCAGTAACTTTCTTCACCGGCATCAGTTTTTCAATCGACGTCGGCCACTGTCCAAACTTTTTTCCCAAAATAGCAAGCATTAAAACCTGACCCTTTTTTTGCCAAAATCACATTTTGAGTTTTTGAAACTAAAAAAACATAGTTTTTGGAACCTGACCCCTCTTGCCTTGAATGGTTTTGACACACAGTCAAACCATGACTTTTGTTGACCACACGAGGCAACAACCGCTTCCGCCTTCGCCGTCCATAACCAGTCCCCTAATAGAGTTTCGTTCAGAGGCCGAAAAAAATCCTACTCAATCGACCCTAACTCAAACTCCCATTGTCCCTGAAGGGGACCAAGATTTTGAAATATTCTTGGACCTCAATGTCAAATCCCTCCAAAACTACTCGTAAGAAACCAAACGCGAGACCTTTCGGGTGAAGCGGCGATGACATCAACACCATCTGCTACCCAGCCTTTTATGACTCAAACTATTGCCTCAACCATTAACTCAACCATGGCCAATACACAAAGTTTGGCCTCCCCATCTATTTTTAGACCAACCTCCATCGGGGTTTCATTACCCCCTCAACCACATGCAATTCAACCAAGTTTTACATCATACCAGAACTTGATTGTCTCGACTCCACTCACTCTTACGCCTATAAATGCAGGAGTGTCTACCTCCCCTTTTGCCAATGCTGCCATGCAACCATCTTTGGCAGTATCTAGCCTAGCCATGCCTTCTACCTTCACAACACAACCACCCCAAGCCTCCACTACTATCCTAACGACTAGTTATCAATACATTGTGCCAGGCACATCTCTTCTACCTTACGGGTTCAAACATTCCGCACTTTTGACAAAGCTTTCACCATGGCCCAAAAGCTTGAACTCTGCACCATTGAAGAGGATAAGGTCAAATTGCGTAATACCAATGCAAAAATTAGTGACCCTTCTTCTTCCAGAACTTCTTCTTCCCACTCCAAGTCCAAAGGAGTGGCCAACACTGTGGTCATTAAATCACCATCTTCGACAACAACTAATCAATCTCAACCTTCAACATCTCAAAGCATCACCAAACAATTCCAACAATGGTAAATCCAGTGTTCATACACTCCACTTGGAGAATCATACACTTCCATTTTGGAAAAACTTGTCAAACAGGGGGTCCTCAATCTCCCTCCAATACGACCACCTCAATTTAACTCTTCAAAAGCCATCCCTATGTGGTACAGGGAAAACAACTTCTGTCACTATCACCGTGTCCAAGGCCATGACATCAACAACTGTCAAACCTTTAAAAACATCATTCAATACATGATAGACAAAGGTAATCTCATCTTGGACAACTCAAACGTGCCGTCTAATCAAAACATCAACATCTTCAAACAATCATTCCCAAACCATCCTCCTAATCAAAATAATGTCCAGACCATTGCCGATAGCTCCCAAGAGCATGACATACACACGGTCAACACTGTCTCACCTCTTATCCCTGACCAACCTCCTCCATAAGATGAAGAACTTTCTTCTCCTATTAGTCCTCCATCGACCTCTCTTATATTGGAGGATGCCTTGACCATACCAACGCCATTAGCCCTACCGTTATTCGAGGACCCTACCTTGCCTACTCCTCAACCACAAGTCGAAGGCACAATCATCCTTGCCCTCTACCCTCTTGAGGAGCTGCACTCTCCTATTTCTTCTCCACCAAGAGAAGAACCAGTCTCTTCACCCATGTCGACCAAGGAAGACCCAGTCATGGTTTCCTCTTGCCTTTTGTCTGAGATTGCTACTTCTCACTCGCCTCCATCCACATCTAAACCCAAACCCGTATCTAACCTTGCCTCACACAATAGTGGCCCTCAACCCAAAACAAAGAAGGCCACTAAACCACATCAGAGGACTCCTCCCCCACCTTCATCATTACCTTCAATTTTGGGCCCGCATCCATCCACTTTGATAGGAGTGCTTCCTACTCCCATACTTCACAGAGGCAAGTCACCTCCATTATCCCCTCAACCCATCAGACATATATTTCCTCCAAAACATCCAACACCTATCACCACCAAAGTGCCATCTACATGTGTGGTTACACCACCCATGAAAATGATGATACAACTAATGCCTCTTATGCCTCTCAAACCAAAGTCATTAACCCCCACTACAATAAGACACACAGACCCATTAGCAAGTTCTTATGCATTGCTGTTATGGCAATTATTGCAGTCTTCTCATGTTAATCTCCTGCCTCTTAAATCATATCAATCCCTCAGACCGAAACTGCCTTGGTTCAACGACACTCAAATTTGTGCATATCATCACACACCTGGGCACGACACCAAGCATTATTGTGCCCTCAAGGTTGTCATTCACCAATGTTTAGAGAAAGACACCCTTCTTCTTGACCACATTATCAACAAACCTTCAACATCGCCCCACTCATCAACTCTCGGACCAAGACCATCTTGGTTTGATAACTCTAAATTTTGTCACTATTATCACACTCTGGGACATGACACTAAGCGTTGTTACACTCTTAAAGCTGTCACTCATCAACATCAGAGAAAAGATACCCTTCTCATCAAGGATCCTCTTGACCTCCCCTTCGACAAATCATCAACACCGACCCATACTTCTCCAACCTCATCACCTAAATTGGGATCTCCACCCCAGACTATGGTCCCTTTGCCACCTTTAACCCCCTTATTCGACATCAACACAGTCAATATAACCACCAAACCTTGACCAAACATCAACCAACCTTTTAATCATGACCTCAACCAAACATAGACCAAGTATCGACCAATCATTGACCAAATATCAAATGACAAGCCATTGACCCAATCTTGACCAATCATCAACCAAATAACAATCTCGACCAAACCTTGACCAAACATTCAACCCAACCATTGACCAATCATCGACCAAATATCCATCAACCCGACCCTTGACCAAACATTCAACCAACCTCAGCCAATCATCGACCAAATATCCATCGACCTGACCCTCGACCAGACATCAACTGACCTCGACCAGACAATGACCAAACATCAACCGACTTCATGCCAATAACATATCACCCAACCTTTTAACCATGTTTTCATGTCTAACATCAATCAACACGTGACCAATCTTGAAGAGGCAAATGGGGCAAATTTGCTCCTAATTGATTCGGACCTTATCATCATGCACAAGCATGGACCAGGGACTTATCAGAACCTGAGCCTCCTAATGCCTTGCATCTATGACCATTCAATTGTTAGTCGAGTACTCGTCTACTTGACATTTAACTTGAGCTCATCCCTTGAGCAATCCCCATCCTCTTAACCCTAATTCCTTTCAATCATATTTCCCTAAACAAATCCTCTATAACCCTTTTATACAGTATAGATGCTTTGTCCTAATAAAAGGGAGCTCTTAAACTTCTATAGTCTTGTCCATGACTCAAAATTCTGTCAAAAAAATAAATCAAGATGTCAAAATATCAAAAGGTCATAAACTCTAAAGGCAGACTTCTCCCTCGAAGGATAGTTGTACTATCATTGTTATAGCTAATAGACTGCTCCCTCGAAAGACAGCTATTCAAAGCCCTCAAACATATATAAATCAAAATATAGACCACTCCCTCAAAGGATGGCTATGACTAAATCTTGCTACAAATATCACTTTCTTAGAAGCTTCTCGCATCGATCAGATTCACAAATGATCACAAAGCAAAATGACATCTTTATGCAGACTTCCCGCATTGATCAGTCTGCACCTCAAAAAAAAAAAATGGGTCATGGACTTGGCTTATACGTGTCTCAGGGTCTCCTATAAAAAAGGGGCAAAGTTATCTCTACTCAACAAGGGTTACCCTACCCTCACCTATCATAACACCTGCTCAAGGGACTTCGAGCTCACCTTAATGTCAAAGTGATTTGATTACCGCTCTAACACAACCCATGGTCAACAACATAATGCATGAATGGGGCTCTTGGTTCTAATAACCCCTATCTATGCTATCATTCTTGTCCTTGTCAATGAAAGGGTGAATTCGCCTTTCACTTTTTTTCACACTATTGGTCACATTCAACCACGTCATTTGCCAACCAAACCAAACCAACCAAACTTTTTTCAGACCACAAAACATTATCATAGCCTATTCACACTAGTTTCTATGGACACCAATACACATGGAAACTATGGCCTACACAATTTATGTTAAGCATAAACCAATACTTGATAAAGCATAAATGGACTCAATTCATTTTTAGCATACATCCATCACGAATATGGAAAATTACTAGGGATGAAAGACCACTCGACCAATGTTGCAGAATACACCATCACACAATATGGAAAAGGCTGCCGCATCATCTTATCCTCATCATTTCAACATAAGACCAAAACCAACCCATTGATCAAATTGTCAACTAGTTTGAACTACATTGGTCTGAGGCCCTAAGACCAGGGCTATGTAGGCAGCACTCAGTTGACACGATGTCCTTTGGGGTTAGCTCGACCACCCTAGTTTGTTCATCTCTCTAATGGACAAACCTTCTTTCCTCCTTTGACCATGACCTAACCTTGACCAAGAGCAATCCATAACTTTCACCCTTTTCTTCCCTTTTGGGAGAAATACATTGGCCTAGGGCCCTTCACACTGGGGCTATGTAGGCAGCACTCAGTTGACATGATGTCTTCTGAGGTTAGCTCAGCCACATTCTTGCATCCATCCATCCACCTCGACCAACGACCATGGAGATCGCGACTATCTCCTTCGACTACAACCACTTCCAAGACAACATTGCCTTGGTTGTTTTTGCATGTATGTTACCTCAAAATTGGTTAGAAAAATTGTCTACAACCCATATTTTGACCCTCACAAGTATAGGATCACAAGCTGGTTGATCCCCACTACTTGTGACATTTTTCGTGTTTTCAGGAGCACTTCCTGAGCCTGAAATACTTGGAACACGATGACCATTGGAGCTACAGCTTAGATTGAATAACCAGATCAGCTATGACTAATGCTGGAGCCCGGTTATTTTAATTTTGGCACTCCTTAACCCTTGACCTGTGACAATTTGACCTGACCATCTCGTGAAGTGGTATACGCGCAATCGCGACATTTGCAGTGTTCACACTCCATCTTCACTATTTTCATCCACTCTCTGTTAAATCGACACCTGATTTTAGGTTTCCTTCCCTCGACTCCCACTTTGAGGGGGAATACCTCATCTCATAATCAGGGCAACCTATTCCTATTTTTTATCTTGCAGTTTCCCAGAACAACCAATAGGATGAAAACAATCTCAACCTATACCTAGGGTAATCAACTCCTATTTTTGTCTTATAATTTGTCAGAATAACCAACAAGACAAAAAGGGGCAAATGTAGACACCGAAATCGTGTCTACCCCATGGTCATCCTTCTCGTCTCCCCCTTGGTCCCTTTCTAACTTCTAACCATGCCTAACCTATGTCTTATTAATTTAAAATAATTATCTTATTTTAAATTAATAATTCTCTCTCTCCCCTTGCCATCTCACCCCCCCATGCCACCTCTCCTCTCCTTGGATTCCTTTACCCTTGGATACCCTCATTTATCACCCTATGACCTATTCCAACTTCCCCTCCACTACCCCTTGCCAAGTCTTAAATAATTTAAGACCCCATTTCCCTTATCCCACTCATTTCCCATGCCTATTAATCCACCTTCAACCATTTCTTCCCTCGACCTACTGACCTGGTAGTTGGGAAAATGGATAAAAGGCTATTTTTAGCGTTTTTCCTGCCTTCCAGCCACCGGCATCGGTCAACTATCGACTGACGTTAGTGATATTTTTGGTGTCGGTTTCTTTCATAACTGTGTTCTTTTACCTGAATGCAAGATCCATTTATCCACTCTTTCAATCCACTCCTTCGACCTTCAATCATTTGCCTTTCAACCTTCAACAATCAGCCAATCTTCCAGTCTTCATCCACTAGACCTCTCACTCTCTCTCTCACAAGACTTTTACACAAGCTACAACAACTGCAGGGACTTTGCATTAGTCTTCTACATCAACAATAGGTACAAGCACTAGCAGCACTCCTTTTGCAAGCCATAGGTAAGTATTTTGTCTATGTTTTCATTATGTTTTTAGTTATTGCTTCCAAGTAATATCACCCCCCAGACCAGACTATCAGTTAGACCAGACTTGATCCCTCCCAAAAAGGCTGAGAGGCCTTCCCTTATCCTTACCACCTCTATCCCCCTTTTCAGAACATACACTCTATCCATTATCCCTATAACTCTGCCCAAACCCTTGCACAGACCATTAACAAGGCCCAAACCCCTTCTCAAACCCGTCCACAGACCACAGACCCATCCATAGACCATAAACTCATCTAGACCCTATCCCGAACCATTGCCCCAACTGACACCAGCTGTAGAGACCATTGCCCCCACCGATGTCGACAGACTGACCAATGTCGATAGACTTGAACAACTGACGTCAGAAGACTAATCGACGTTAGTGACTGTGACCAGACTGATAGCATTTGCTTCTATTTCTATTTCAATTTTTAATCATTTCAGTCCTTTATCATTCTACCTTTTATCAGACATTATTTTTATCAATTAGTGGGTTGACATCCCTTAAGGAAGTCTTTGTACTTCTGGGATCAAGCTTTTGCTTGGCATCCCACCATCTCCTCATCTAACAACTTCTGCATTTTAATCTTTGTCTTCTACAGGTGTCATCCTCCACAACCAAAGAGGAGTTCCTTCTATCCTCTGAATTTGGTGTGCAAGACTTCATCTAGGTACATACAAGCCCTTGACCATTTCTCTTAGTTTCTCATTTCCTTTTTTTTTGAATGTGAAAGCGAAAATCATATAAAAACATTCTGGGACCCTAGGGTCTTCCTTGGGTTCTTTTTCATTTCTTTTCATATAGGTGTATTAGGTTTCTCCTTTTCACCTCTTTCTTATGTCTCTTCCAAAAGACACCATTAGCAGGATTAAAAATAACTCTTCTTTCTTTTCTTGCATCTTAGACTAGTCAAAAGTCATACACTTCAACCCTTTCTCAACTTGTATTCATTCAAACTCACATTTCGACTTGGGCTTAAAACACATTGCATTTCATTTCTGCTTGCTTGCATTTCTTAGTCCACATCTAGTAATTACAACCGCATCATGAATTAATCGTAGACCACTTATGTTACACAACCAAATCACTTGCACAAATCAAACATCAAAACTTACCTGAGACAAGGCCCAACTGGGATTTCATCACCCAGCAGATACCTTACCCGTCCCAACAATCCCACTTGGATTTCATCACCAAGGGGAAAGCTCACTCTATTCTCTGGCAGAGGATAATCTCTGAGGAAAATATATTTTGGCTAAGTGAGACCAGCTTATCACTGGGCTCGTGAAGTGAGGGGAGCTTGCTCCTTAGCACTAGGCCATGTACGGAACCTAATACAGACTCTTGAGCACCTAAAATAAACCTAAAACCATCTTTAGACTACCTCTTTTAGGATCCATTCTAACAGCCAACCTCCCAAACACATTCTAAGGCATAAGCCAATAGGATTCTAAAAATTGATTCTTAGGATTTAATGCTTAGGTTCTGCTTGTCTCCATCTATTTTTTTGTTCCCATCTAGTTTTTTGAGCTAGTGAGGACATTTTCTTCCTTTTTTTCCAAAAACACTCAAATCTTTTGAGTTTCTAGAAAACACAGTAACCGACATCGGTTTTTCCACCGACGTCGGTAACTTTCTTTGCCGACATCGGTCATCAGACCGACATCGGTAGTCTATTTCACTGGCATCAGTTTTTCAACTGACATCGGCCACTGTCCAAACTTTTTTTCCAAAACAACAAGCATTAAAACCCGACCCTTTTTCTGCCAAAATCACATTTTGAGTTTTTGAAACTGAAAAAACACAATTTCTAGAACCTGACCCCTCTTGCCTTGAATGGTTTTGACACACAGTCAAACCATGACTTTTGTTGACCACACGAGGCAACAACCGCTTCTGCCTTCGCCGTCCATAACTAGTCCCCTAATGGAGTTTCATTCAGAGGCTGAACAAACTCCTACTCGACCGACCCTAACTCAGACTCCCATTGTCCCTGAAGGGGACCAAGATTTCAAAAGATTCTTGGACCTCAATGTCAAATCCCTCCAAAACTATCTCACAAGAAACCAAATGCGAGACCTTTTGGGTGAAGCGGCGATGACATCAACACCATCTGCTACCCAGCCTTTTATGACTCAAACTATTGCCTCAACCATTAACTCGACCATGGCCAATATGCAAAGTTTGGCCTCCCCATCTATTTTTAGACCAACCTCCATCAGGGTTTCATTACCCCCTCAACCACACGCAATTTAACCAACTTCTACATCATACCAGAACTTGATTGTCTTGACTCCACTCACTCTTGCACCTATAAATGTAGGAATGTCTACCTCCCCTTTTGCCAATGCCACCATGCAACCATCTTTGGTGGTATCTAGCCTAGCCATTCCTTCTACCTTCACAATGAAACCACACCAAGCCTCCACTGCTATCCTAATGACTAGTTATCAATATGTTGTGCCCATACAGGCGCAACCAACTACGTCGTATGCCCCTTCTAGCACCCTTCAAGCACCCTACAACCTAGGGGTTGCCCCATCCACCAATATGTCAGCCAATCTTATCAAGATGTCGATGGACAAAATGTCTAGTCTCGAGACCTCTATTTCTGGTTCACGCAATGCCCTCTCATATGAGAAAATTTGCAATGAACCCATTCATCCCTTCATCCCAATCTGACCATACCCCAACCAGTGGGAGCTTCCTAAATTTACTCATTTCTAGAGTAAGGAAGACCCACAATAGCACCTGCGAGCATTTAGACATGCTTGTTATCTCATAGCCCATGACGATGCATTACTTCTACGCACATTCCCCATGTTACTTTCTGGCCCCACCCTTGACTGGTATAGCTCTCTTACCAGACATTTTATCTTTTCATTCACTCAACTCGCCCAATTATTTCTTGACCATTTTTCTATCAATATCACCAAACAAGTCTCGATCACAGAACTCTACTCCATCAAGCAATTTGATGATGAATCTATAGTCAATTTTGTCACCCATTGGAGTGGCTTGACCAACCAACTCTCCTTCTCCTTGCCTCAACTTGAGCTCATCGAGCTCTTTTCCCAAGCATATGCCAGGCACATCTCTTCTACCTTGCGGGTTCAGGCATTCTGCACTTTTGATAAAGCTTTCACCATGGCCTAAAAGCTTGAACTCTATGCCATTGAAGAAGATAAGGTCAAATTGCATAATACCAACGCAAGAGCCAATGACCCTTCTTCTTCCAGACCTTTTTCTTCTGCCAATTCCTAGTCTAAAGGAGTGGCCAACACTGTGGTCATTAGATCACCGTCCTCAACAACAACTAATCAATCTCAACCTTTAACATCTCAAAGCATCACCAAATAATTCCAACAATGGTACATCTAGCGTTCATACACTCCACTTGGAGAATCATACACCTCCGTTTTGGAAAAACTTGTCAAGCAGGGGGTCCTCAATTTGACCCTTTAAAAGCCATCCCTTCCTAGTATAGGGAAGACGACTTCTGCCATTATCACCGTGTCTAAGGGCATGAAATCAACAACTACCGAACCTTTAAAAACATCATTCAAGACATGATAGACAAGGGGGATCTTGTTTTGGACAATTTGAACATGCCATGCAATCAAAACATTGACATCTTCAGACAACCATTCCCAAACCATCCTCCTAATCAAAACAATGTCTAGACCATGGCCGATAGCTCCCAAGAGCTTGACATACACACGGTCAACACTGTCTCACCTCTTGTCCCTGACCAACCTCTTCCACAGGATGAAAAACTTTCTTTTCCTATTAGTCCTCCATCCACCTCTCCTATATTGGAGGATGCCTTGACCATACCTATGTCATTAGCCCCACCTTCATCTTTCCTCCTACCAATGGAGGACCCTACCTTGCCTACTCCTCAACCATAAGTCAAAGGCATAATCATCCCTGCCCTCTACCCTCTTGAGGAGCCGCACTCTCCTATTTCTTCTCCACCAAGAGAAGAACCAGTCTCTTCACCCATGTTGACCAAGGAAGACCCAATCATGGTTTCCTCTTGCCTTTTGTCTGAGATTGCTACATCTCACTCACCTCCATCCACATCTGAACCCAAACCCATATCTAACCTTTCCTTGCACAATAGTGGCCCTCAACCCAAAACAAAGAAGGCCACTAAACCACACCGGAGGACTCCTCCCCCACCTTCATCATTACCTTCAATTTTGGGCCCGCATCTATCCACTTTAATAGGAGTGCTTCCTACTCCCATACTTCATAGAGGTAAGTCACCTCTATTATCCCCTCAACCCATCAGACATATATTTCCTCCAAAACATCCAACACGTATCACCACCAAAGTGCCATCTACACATGTGGTTACACCACCGATGAAAATGATGGTACGACCAATGCCTCTTATGCCTCTCAAACCAAAGTCATCAACCCCCACTGCAACAAGATGCATAGACCCATTAGTAGGTTCTTATGCCTTATTGTTACAGCAATTGTTGCAATCTTCTCTCATCAATCTCCCGCCTCTTAAACCATATCAATCTCTCAGACCAAAACTGCCCTGGTTCAAAGACACTCAGATTTGTGTGTATCATCACACACCTGGGCACAACACCAAGCATTGTTGTGCCCTCAAGGTTATCATTCACCAATGTTTGGAGAAAGACACCCTTCTTCTTGACCATATTATCAACAAACTTTCAACACCGCCCCACTCATCAACTCTCAGATCAAGACCATCTTGGTTCGATAACTCTAAATTTTGCCACTATCATCACAAACTGGGACATGACACTGAGCGTTGTTACACTCTTAAAGCTGTCACTTGTCAACACTTAAAAAAGGATTCCCTTCTCATCAAGGATCCTCTTTACCACCCCTTCGATAAATCATCAACACCGACCCATGCTTCTCAAACCTCATCACCTAAATCAAGATCTCCACGCCAGACGATGGTCCCTTTGCCGCCTTTAACCCCCTTATTCAATATCAGCATAGTCAATCTGACCACCAAGCCTCAACTGACCTTGACCAATCTATCAAATATTTTCCCTAGCCATCGGGGGAATTCAACCTTCATCCATGCCTCGACCAACCTTTCAACCCAGTCTCGACCAAATATCAATCACTCTTTTAATCCTAAAACTTGACCAGACAATCGACCAAACCAAATATCATCTGACCTCAACCAAACATTTAATCGACCATTGACCAAACATTCAACTGAACATTCGACCAAATAATGACCAAACATCAACTAGCCAAACAATGACCAACATATCAACCAACTTCATGTCTAGCATCAATCAGCATGTCACCAATATGGAGCAAAGTAAACAAGGCAAGTTTGCCCCTAATTGGCTCAAACCTTTCATCATCACACACAAGTATGGGTCAGGGACTTATCATTTGTCCTCTCACAACAGACGGCCAGAACTTGAGCCTCTTAATGCCTTGCATCTATGACCATTCTACTATTAGTCAAGTACTCATCCACTTGACATTTAACTTGAGCCCATCCCTTGAGCAATCCCCATCCTCTTAATCCCAATTCCTTTCAACCCTATTCCCCTTAACAAATCCTATATAACCTTTTTATAACATATGGATGCTTTGTCCTAATAAAAGGGAGCCCTTGAACTTCTATAGTCTTGTCCATGACTCAAAATTTTGTCAATAATAAATCGAGATGTCAAAATATCCAAGGTCACAAACTCTAAAAGATAGACTGCTCCCTCGAAGGACAATTGTACTATCATTGTTGTAGCTAATAGACTTCTCTCTCGAAGGACAGCTATTCAAAAGCCCTTAAATATATAAAGCAAAAATATAGACCACTCCCTCGAAGGATGGCTATGGCTAAATCTTGCTACAAACATCACTCTTTTAGAAGCTTCTTGCATCGATCAGCTTCACAATTGACCATAAAGCAAAATGACATCTCTATGTAGACTTCCCGCATCGATCAGTCTACTCAAAAAAAAAAGGTCATGGACTTGGCTTATACTTGTCTCAGGGTCTCCTATGAAAAGGGGCAAGGTTCTCTCTGCTCTGAAAATGGTTACCCTATCCTCACCTATCATAACACCTACTCAAGGGACTTCGAGCTCACTTTAATGTCAAAGTGATTCGATTACCATTCTAACACAACCCATGGTCAACGACGTAATGCATGAATGGGGCTCTTGGTTCTAACAACCCCTATCTATGCTATCATTTTGGTCCTTGTCAATGAAAGAGCAATTCGCCTTTCACTTCCTTTCACACTTTGGTCACATTTAACCACATCATTTCTCAATCCAACCAAACCAATTCAAACTAGACCAAACCAACATGACATTATGACATCATCATCATAGTCCATTTCACTAGTTTCTATGGACACCAATACACATGGAAACTATTAACCACACAATTTATGTTAAGCATAAACCATTACTTGCTGAAGCATAAATAGACCTCAATTCATTTTTAGCATACATCCATCATGAATATAGAAAATTTCTAGGGATGAAAGACCCCTCAACCCATGTTACAAAATACACCATCACACAATATGGAAAAGGCTATAACATCATCTTATCCTCATCATTTCAACACATGACCAAACCAATCATCGACCAACTTGTCAACTAGTCTGAACTACATTGGTCTGAGGACCTAAGACTAGGGCTATGTAGGTAGCACTCAGATGACATGACATCTTTTAGGGTTAGCTCGACCACCCTCATTTGTTCATCTACCTGATGGACAAACCATATTCCTACCTTTGACCATGACTTGACCTCGACCAAGACCAATCCATAACTTTGACCCTTCCTCCCTTTTAGGGAGAACTACATTGACTTGAGGCCTTAATGACAGGGGCTATGTAGGCAGCCCTCAGTTAACATGGGCTCTTCTGAGGTTAGCTCAGCCATTCCTTCGTCCATCCATCCACCTCGACCAATGACCATGGAGATCATGACTATCTCTTCAAACTACAACCACTTCCAAGACAACATTGCCTTGGTTGTTTTTACATGTATGCTACCTCATGAATGGTTAGCCAAATTGTTTGCAGACCACATTTTGACCTTCACAAGTATAAGATCGCAAGCTGGTTGATCCCCACTACTTATGACATTTTTGTGTTTCTAGGAGCACTTCCTGAGCTCGAGATACCTGGAACACAATGACCATTGGAGCTTTAGCTTAGATTGAATAACCTGATCAATTATGACTAAATGATGAGGCCTGGTTACTTTAATTTTGGCACTCCTTGACCTCGACCTGTGACAATTTGAACTGACCATCTCATGAAGTGGTATACACGCAATCATGACTTTTGCAGTGTTCACACTCCATCTTCACCATTTTCATCCACTCTCTATCAAATCGGCACCCGACTTCAGGTTCCCTTCCCTTGAATCCCACTTTGAGGGGGAATACCTGATCCCACATCTAGTGTAATCAACCTCATGTTTTTGTCTTGTAGTTCACTTGAACAACCAATAGGACAAAATCAACCTTATCCCACACCTAAGGCAACCTACTCCTATTTTTGTCTTGCAGTTCGTCAAGAACAACTAACAAGACAAAAAAAGGCAAATGTAGACACCGAAATCGTGTCTACTCCCTTGGTCATCCTCCTCATCTCCCCCTTGGTCCCTTTCTAACTTCTAACCATGCCTAACCTATGTCTTATTAATAATTATCTTATTTTAAATTAATAATTCTCTCTCTCCCCTTGCCATCTCACCCCCCATGCCACCTCTCCTCTCCTTGGATTCCTTTACCCTTAGATACCCTCATTTATCACCCTATGACCTATTCCAACTTCCCCTCCACTACCCCTTGCCAAGTCTTAAATGATTTAAGACCCCATTTCCCTTATCCCACTCATTTCCCATGTCTATTTATCCACTTTTGACCATTTCTTCCCCCGACCCACTGACCGGGCAGTTGGAAAAATGGATAAAAGGCTATTTTTAGCCTTTTTCTTGCCTTCCAGCCATCGACGTTGGTCAACTATCGACCGATGTTGGTGATATTTTCGGTGTCAGTTTCCTTCATAACTACATTCTTTACCCAAATACAGGATCCATTTATCTGCTCTTTCAATCCGCTCCTTTGACCTTCAATCATCTGCCTTTTGACCTTCAACAATCATCCAATCTTCTAGTCTTCAATCCACTAGACCTCTCACTCTCTCTCTCACAGGGCTTCTGCACTAGCTACAGCAACTACAGGGACTCTGCATGAGTCTTCTACAATAACAACAGGTCTTCTGCACTACCAAGCATCAACAATAGGTACATCAGCAGCAACAAGTCTTCTTCATTCCATTCTCCAGTAGGTATGAGGTAAGTATTTCTATTGTTTTCATTTTAGTATTTCTTTTAATTCATCTGTCATTCAGCCTCCTACCCATTTTTAACCTCTCCTACCCAGACCCTTGCACAGATCATTAACAAGGCCCAAACTCGTTATTAGACCTGTCCATAGCCCTAAAACCCATCTAGACCCATCCAGACCTCGTCCAAAGACTACTGCCCCTATTGACACCGACCACAGAGACCACTACCTTCACCGACATCGGTAGACTAACTGACGTCGATAGGCTTGACAACTGACGCCAGTAGACTAACTGACATCGACAACTGTGACCAGACCAATAACAGCATTCAGGTAAGCATTTGCTTCTATTTCTACTTTAATTTTTAATCATTTTAGTCTTTTATCATTTTGCTCTTTATCAGATATTATTTTTATCAATCAGTGGGTTGACATCCCTCAAAGAAGTCTTTGTACTTCTGAGATCAAGCTTCTGCTTGGTAGCCCACCATCTCCTCATCTAACGCCTTCTTTGTTTTAGTCTCTTTCTTCTATAGGTGTCATCCTCCACAACCAAAGAGGAGTTCTCACAACGTCTGAATCTGGTGCACAGACCTCATTCGGGTATCTTTTAACCCTAGACCATTTCTCTTAGTTTCTCATTTCCTTTTTTTGAATGTGAAAGCAAAAATCGTATAGAAACAGAGTCAAAGGAAACAATTGAAGATCTACAAACACACTTTGAATAAGCCAAAAAGAATGAAAAAGATCTAAAGACATAGTTACAAAAAGTAAGTAAAGAATGTCAAAGGTATGTTATTGAATTTTTTTCTTTAAAATTAGATCTTGAGAAAACAAATAAATTAACCAATGATACAGCAGCCAATGATTCAAAATTTGAGAATAGCACTAATATGTTGAATAAGATATTAGAAAGTCAAAGATCAATTTCAGATAAGACGGGTATTAAATTTGAAAAATAAAAAGGGGAGGCCACTACTTTCATAGATAAGGTTAACAAAAAAAAGGAAAGAGTTATGCTAAACATCTTATAAAAGAGGAAATAAAAAGGGAAGAAGTTAAGAATATAGAGGACATCTCAAATACATAAGGCTAGAAGGAATAAAGCTACAAAAGGCAGTCAGGTCAAAGATACACAAATAGGTCCTATTTTTATGTTTACTATTTTTATTGTAATAGATATGGTCATAAGAGAATAAAATGTCAAAAAAGGGCTAACAATTTTAGAAATAAGGAAAAGAAAACTCATGCAGAGTCAAGCATAATCCATAACTCTTTTACTCCTCTATCAAGGTTTAACAAAGAAGACATAATATGTTACAAGTGTAATAACCTTGGTCACATAGCTCGATACTATAGAAGCATATTTAAGTCAGTCAAGAAGGACTAGAGTTTCAAGGCTCCATTCATCAAGAAAAAAAATTAGATATGTTCATGGTAGAAGAAACAATTGAAAAAATCTATGTTGGTACAAATAGCTTTGCATATAAGAAATAAATAAAAGCCATGGTTCATTAATATTTGATGTTTGAGGCGCATGAAAAGAGACAAGAGAAAGTTCATAACTTTTAAGAAGATCAATGGTGGCATAGTGAAATTTAGAGATAATACTACTGCCAAAATTGTCAGAAAATATAAACTAAGTTTGGATAATGGTAGAACTAAAAATAAAAATGTTTTGTATGTAGATGGTCTTAAGCATAATATTTTAAGTGTAATTTAAATGTGTGATTAAGGGCACACACTAATTTTTTATGCAAAATGTTATGATATTATGAGAAAAGATTCAGATGTGTTAGTTACAGATGCTCAGAGAATAGGCAATAATTTGTATATGTTATTAGACATCAAAGGCCAAAGATGTTGTTTCAGTCAGATTGAAGAAAGTTGGCTATGGAAAAGGAAAATGGGACACATAAATTTTGATAATCTTGTTAACATCAGCAAAAATCAATCAGTCAAAAATCTTCCAAATATTACAAAGCCATCTAACACACTTTATGAACCCTGTCAACATGGCGAGCAGGCCAGAAGGTGGTTCAAAACAAAAGAGTACATGGCCAATCAGGTGTTAGATCTTGTTCACACTAATTAATGTGGATCTATGAGAACTCAAAGTACTTAAGGTGAGAAATATTTCAAGTCGCTTATTGATGATTTTTCACGTATGACTTGGGTAATGTTTTTAAAGAAAAAATTAAAGATTTTAGATATTTTAAAGCAAAGCATTAGTTGAGAATGAAACTAGTTTGAAGATTAAGTTTCTAAGATCAGATCGATGAAGAAAATTCATGTCAGATCATTTTATTGAGTTTTTTGAAGACAATGGAATAGACATTATTCAACAGCCAGAATTCTACAGCAAAATGGAGTAGTTGAATGGAGAAATAAAATAGTTTAGGAGATGGTGAGGACAATGCTAAATGAATCCAAGATACCAGATAAATATTAGAGAGAGGTAGTTGCTATAGTAGTGCATATTTAGAATAGTGAATTATTGAGATTCAATAGTGACAAGACTCCTTATGAGCTATGGAAAGACAAACCAACAATAGTTAATTATTTTAGAGTTTTTGGTAGTAGATGCTTCATAAAAAGAATCAATGAAAAACTAGGTAAGTTTGAATATAGAGCAGATGAATGTATATTTCTTGGTTATTATTTCAAAAATAAATCTTATAAATGTTATGACAAAATAACCAAGAAAATAGTTGAAGGTGAAAGTGTTAGGATAGAAGAATTTGGAGCACAAAGAATCGGTGATCTAATAAACATTTTTAAAATCATTGAAGAGAAAGATTTTGAAGAATTAGATGAAGATGAGAAGGAGAAAAAGGACACCAAAACCTTATCCAAATAAATCATAATGAAAGTGACATCATTATGGACATAAATGAAGTAATTTGCACTAGAAGAATGATGGTAAGTGAATCTGAGCAAGTTAATTTATCTTTATTAACCAAAATTTAGCCTAGAATTTTTTCAGAAGCTAGACATGATAAGAATTGGGTTAAGGCAATAGATGAATAATTAAATCAAATATAAAACAATGATACTTGGGAATTAGTGCCTAGACCAAAATCTCACAATGTGATAGGGACAAAATGGGTTTATAGAAATAATTTAAATGAAAATGGAGAAGTGAGCAAGAGTAAAGCAAGATTAGTATGTAAATAATATGCTCAAACTGAGGGAATGGATTTTGAAGAAACTTTTCCACTAATGGGAAGGTTAGAGGCTATTAGAATGTTTCTTGCATATGAAGTGTTTAAAATTTTTGAAGTGTTTTAGATGGATGTCAAATCTGCCTTCTTAAATAGGAATCTAAAATAAGAGGTCTACATTGAGTAGTTTGAGGGATTTATTCTTTCAAATGTTAGTAGCCATGTTTGTAGATTGAAGAAAGCACTATATGGATTGAAACAAGCTCCTTGAGCTTGGTATGAAAGAATTGATAAGTACCTACAAGATCAAGGTTTCAAGAGAGGATTTGTTGATAGTAATCTCTAAATCAAAATAAAATGTGAGCATCAATTGATTGTTGTGGTATATGTTGATGACATAATTTTTGGAGAAAACATTGAAAAGATGACAAAAAAAATTTTGATAATATGCAAAAAGAATTTGAGATGTCTATGCTTGGAGAATTGTCATTTTTTTAGAATTGTAAATATTTTAATCAAATAAAGGAATTTTCATATCTCAAAGAAAGTATACTAAGGAAATGTTGAATAAATTTGTTTTGAGGATTGTGCAACAATTGAAACACCTATGAGTATAGGAAATAAGGTGAGCAAGGATGAAGATTCACCTATTACAGATCAATCTTTACATAGATCTATAATTGGTAGTCTTTTATATTTCATAGCGTCGAGGTTAAACATCATGCATGAAGTAGGTATGGTTGCAAGATATCAATTAGCTCCAAAAGATATTCATATTTAGTTGGTGAAGAAAATATTTAGATATATCAAAGGGACATTGGATTATGGATTATGGTATCCCATAGGTAGAGATTTCACTCTGGTTACTTATACAAATTCAGATTGGGTAGGTTGCTTAGATGACAAATAGAGTACAAGTAAGAGAGTTTTCTTCCTCAATGATAGTTTAGTATCATGGCTAAGCAAAAAGTATAATTTAGTATCACTTTCTACATCTGAAGCAGAATATATTGTAGTGGTATTGTGTTTCACTCAAGTGCTTTGAATAAAGCAAACTTTGGAAGATATCAAGGTAAAATATGATGAACCTATTTCTATTTTTTATGACAACACAAGTGCTATTAATATTTCTAAGAATCTAGTTATGCATTCAAGAACAAAACATATTCCTATTAGATATCACTTCTTGAGAGAGTAGGTTGCAGATCAATAGTTAAGATGGAATATATCAGTACTATAGAGCATATTATAAATATTTTCACAAAAGCACTACCAAAAGACACATTTGAGTATCTATGGGAGAAGTTGGGAGTGATTTATTTTATTTCCTACCATTGAGGATCAGCACCAGTTAAGGGGGAACTAAGTGTTAGCTCTAGGATAAGCCCTTTACCATTTATGTCAAAGGGGGAGAAGAATAGAAAAATGTACAAGTATAGGTGTAGAAATAGGTACAAGGAATAGTTACAAGTTGTCACAATAAGGGGCAGTTAATGTATATTTTTTAGATGTTAGCATGTGCAGGTTTTAAGATGTGGCAGTTTCAGATTGAGGTTTCCATTAATGACAAAGGGGGAGATTATTGGAAATATTGTCATTGATGTCAAAGGTCTAGGATTATTAGTGATAAATACCCCATATCATTTAATGGTGTTTTTAATATGCATATCTTGGCTAATGTGTGTTGATATTTATTTAATATTAACAAATATCTTTTTGGTTTCATAAAAGTCGAAAGAGGGCCCATGGAAAAGTCAAAGAGTCACGGGATAAAGACAAAAGAGAAATGGGATACATTTTCCTATGAAGAGTCATCTTGAGGAATTTTAAGAGTCACCATGTGAAGACAAAAGAGGGTATGGCACATTTTTCCATGAAGGGACACTTTGAGGAATATGAAAAGTCACCAAGATAAATATAAAAGAGGAAAGGATGTATTTTCTTATGAAGGGTCACCATGTGACTTTTCAAATGCAAGGATACGAAGGGTCATGCAAATTTAGTGCCATTTTTCATTAGTATTGAAGGGTCATAAAGGGTGAATGCCAAAGGTCATTTGGAAAGATATAAATAAAGGCTTCAGAAGCCATTTGTAATATGCAAGAGTGTGCATGGTTTCGTAATTATTTTATATAAGAAAAGAGGAGAAAGAAATAGAAGAAATTGTAGAGTTCTATCATTTTTTGTCTAAGAAACATTAAGATATAGTTATGTTTTATACACAAGAGGGGTTGGTGCTCCTATGGGTTGGTGGTCACATATAGTTGTTGTGTTGGTACTCAGCAAAGGGGTTGGTGCTCCTGCAAGTTGGTGCTTGAAAACTTTGTAATTTGAGTTGGTGCTCATTCATATACTTGATATTTTTCTTCATGTTTTTTCCCACTTTGGGTTTCCACATAAAAATTTGGTGTGTCTCTCTCTCTCTTGTCTAGTGCATGTTATTATTTTAGTTTTACTGCATATCTTGATTGTGTGATTAAGTGGTTAAAGAAAAGAAATCAGATTAAGTAAAATATATATAATACACTAATTCAACCCCCCCCCTCTTAGTATATTTCATGCTTAACATATATCCTACTAGTCGGCTATTCCATGCCTTATATTTATGATAATGAATAGAATATTGGACAAACTTGCATGATTAATGATATTAACTATATATACGAGGAAAATTATTGTGAAGGAAATGATTATGACTATGATTATGAAAGGACTAGTACAATAATGATTAATATATTGAATAATTAAATTAAAAAACTAATTATCAAATAAAAGAACCTATTTCTCCTACTTATTTGCATTCTTTTAAACATACACTAGAACAAGAGGAAAATATTGATGTACTCTTTCATGTTTCTAGCATTACAATTAAAGAATAAAATAAAATATTACCATGTGTAGATGATGTAAATTTTTATGCTCTTTATATCTTTCCTTTCAATAATATGTATCCATATATTGATATTCCTAATAACATGGAAAAAATAAGCATACCTTTTTCTCAAGTAAAAGTTGATATTTCTTCTCCTTCTCTAGAAAGGGAAAATGATATTAAAAATGTGATACTTTTCTTTCTTGAGAAATGGAAAATAATATAAAATAATGTGATACTTAGTCTCCTTCATGATAAAAATAATTTAATACTTGTTCTCTTTCTCTAAAAATGGATAATGATACAAATAAATGTGATACTTCTCTAGAAATAGAAAATGATACAAAATATTATGATATTCCTTCTCTTCCTCTATAAATGGCAAATAATAAATATGAGTGCATTTTTTTCTCTCTTTTCTTGAAATATAATGTGAAAATCCTCATCTATCTTCTACAATGTAATGTGAAAGTATGTCTTTACATAAGCCTTCTATTGAAACAAAATATATGTAGTTATATTAAAACTTACATGTAATGATGAATCTATGCAATGTAATGACTAAAAATTATGCAATAACATTTATTTATAGTGCAATTTAATCATTTAAATTGTGTTTATAATAATATATAATATAGATAATATAATTTTATAATAATTGATAATGTCATTATAGGACAACCCGTCAAATGAATAGTATTCAATTCTACGATCCCAAAAAAATTGTCATGCCTAAATTCCAAATTTTTTATGGTCAAGGAGATCCTCTTAGCCATTTAACTCAATATACATTATAGTTTTGGAAATTTTATAATTATGGATGAATACTATTAAAAACATTCCATAAAATTTTATAAGGTGACTCTTTTGATTGGTTCTAAAGTCTCTCCGGTGCTTCCTTGCCTTATTTTAATAAGCTAGAATAGGATTTCTTATCCAAATTTTATAGTAAAAATGCTACAAATTTCACATTAGAATATCTAAAAATTATAAATCAAGGTCATGATTATCTTATTGAAAATTACATTCTAATATTTAATATTATAACACACTCTTTAATGTATCAACCCTCAAATTTTTAAAAATAATTTATCTTCAATAAGGTTCTTATGTCTCCACTTAAGGAAACAACACTCTATAATTATTATCCATATTTTGAGAGACTTTACATGGATATTTTAAATTATACCTTTGATCTCAATTTTGAATCTTATAAGGTGACAAGTTATATCAGTTCAACACCACCTTAAAATAAGAAGGAAGTTACTCACAATGAAGTTACACGTGATAAAATTATTCATAAGATACATAAAAATTAAATTTCAAATATGGTCATCAATAAGAAGTTTGAATCAATTGTATTACCAATTAATGATCTAGATAATTTCCTAAATAAAAGGCAAGAATAAAACGACATGAGTTACAATATCAATGTTATCATTAATGCACCTACTACAACTAAGAGTCAACCACTCATGTTTAATAGTTTCATAGATTCACCCATACTAGTTTGGAGACATTATTTTATAAAAACATAATTAACATACCTATTAATTACTATCATCCTCCTCATCACCTTGAATGAGTATGGGAAAAATCATTTATCAACTATCATCATATTAATGGACATTATGACAACAATTTTTATGAATTTTAACAAAATATTACATAACTTGTGGATAGGTGGATTAATGAATTTTGAAAAATTGAAACTAAGCCAACAACATCCTAAGGTGTTCCTACAAAGAAACCAATGGCATATCAGAGTATTAAATAAAATATTACTTGGAGAATATATTATACTAGTTGACATTATACAAATATTGATGTTTCCCAAAACACTCCTACTAAGGACCCAATGATTATCTGATCCCTTATTAGTGGCAAACATAGATAAGATATTGTTTTACATGACATGTAGTAATGTGATACATACACAGTGTGATTTCTTGAGAATCTAGGATATAATGATCGATATTTATAGCATATACATGAAAATGTCATGGGATGTGTTAATATCCCAATATCTATGGGACCAAATATATTTTATTGACTATTAGATTAGGGGTTATCTATTTTTCCATGTTTATTTATTATGGGATTTTTTCCCTTGGAGTTTTCCTAATTTTATAGATAAGCTTGATTGGGTGTACTTGGATTTATAGTTTGACTAAAGGTATAGGAATTAACTCTCTTTACCATCTATTTCGAGTATGGGATTTACTCTTCTATTATTTCCTATTTATCCAATTTTCATGGATATTTCTAGGGAGGAATTACACATGCACTCCCCTATATGTATAGCTCATATTTATGAGCTTTGGTAATGGAAGATTGGTATTTTAGATACTATTTATCTTATGTAATATTCTTACATTTATCTCATTTAGCTTTGAGTTATGTGTTGTGAACATTTTTATCTTGTACATATCATGAACCTATTCATCTACATGATCTAGCCATAACTCTGATATGATATCAAAGCGCCACCCTAGTAATCATGTTTCTAGTTTTATTTTGTAAGATTTAGTTTTAAATCTTGAGATTGTTTGTAGGTATTATTTAGAGGGTTTACAAAAAAAAAATAGGTGCTTTTTTGAAATCTCAAAAACCTTGTAATTTGTTAAAATCCCTCAATTTCCCAAAGTAACTAAAAAAATGTAGGGGTTATTTTTTACTAAAATCTATTATGTTAGCTAGTTTATTTCTTGGGGGTGGAATTATAGTGTTTGATGCGTAACTAGGTTTACATAACCTAGTTGGTGGTGTCATCATCCTCCTCTCATGACCTTATTGGTTCCATGACCTCTCTTAGTAGGCTCTCAGTCCCTCGGCCTCCCATCGACCTCTATTTAGAACTACTTAAATTTGTCTCAGCCTTGGAGCTCCTAACAACCCACCAACAAGTTATTTCCCTCATGTCTAGCCCCGGTCATTACTGAGTACATAAGTCTTATTTTATATTGAAGGAAATGTGGTTTTAACCACATTCACTCAATTTCCAACTTGGATATACATAACAAGCATAAAAAGGGTAGTTTTTGCATTGTGTAAGGAACCTAGTATCTCTCCCATCTCTATGTAATATAGCTGATCAAACTCATTTATCTCTATTTCTTCCTTTCACATCAACGACATGCAAGCTCATGTAGGTATTTGGAACCTCTATATTTATTTTCATTCACTAAAAAATTAAACCACCTTTTCAAACCATTCATAATTTTATACTAAATTCATGGTTTTATCTATTTTAAAGGTAGGAAAGTATTTTTTAAAAATATTAATTTGACATTCACATCATAGCATCATGTTTGAGAAGATAAAATTTTAAAAGTGGGTGATATTTTTTTATTGTTTTTTTCTAAATAAAATAATAAATTATGGGTTATTAAAAATGGGATAATATTGTTTTGTATAACTCTTAATATTTTTTTATTATTGAAGACCATAGGGTGAGGTATGATTCTGTAGGTGGGCAAACCCTATTGCAAGTAAAACAAAGTTTCTCTCTCCTTATTTTCCCATATTTTATGTACTCTTCTTGGATGAATTTTTGGTTAAGCCCAATATTCATCATTTTATTTTTAAAAATCATATCTTTTTTTTACATTTGCACTGACTTCGCAAGATGCATTCTCACTTATGTCTGATGTATTTTGAGCATGCATCCATTCTACAACATCTGGGGAAGTTCACCATTTCATAGTCCAAGGGGATATACTATGTTTCTAAGTCACTTTTCATTTTGTTTAAACTTATTTTTTCTACCACTACAACAACTTTATTTTTGCACAATGGATATAAGTTCAATTAAACCACTAATGTCATTCAATTACTATGAATAGAAAACAAAAATGTAAATTATATTAAGGAACAAGGGTTTTCATCATATTATAATGGATAATGAGACATAGCCTAATATAGAAGTAGAAAATTTAAGTGGTACAACCATTATGATGAATTCTATGGGTTGTTATGTCTACCAATTTCTCCTAATCTTCACTTTCATGTAGAGTCTATTAAAAATTATAATGAAGTTCTAGACTACCTTGTAAAATCTTTTTGGGAAACTAGATGTAATTAGAGGGTGTGAACTAGAGGATGAACTCAATATTTTAAGTCCTAGCAGTTTTGACACCCTTCAGTATTTATTTACTAAGTTCAAGTCTTTGAGATTGTATCTTAAATAATGTGGAATATATAATAAAGATGACCAAATTATTCTTTCTATACTCTCCAAACTAGGTCATGATTACTCAATCTTTATATCTATTTTCCATGCCACTTAAAGTGCTTTATGCACTATGGAATATGACTTATTTATATGTCTTTGTTATCTACTTAACTATGGAATAAGACAAGTTGATACAAATGGGCACATTGAAGTCCTCAAAATCTCAATCCCTAATTATTGGGAATGGGAAAATAAATACTTCAAACAAAGATAAGAAGAAAAATCTACATCTACTATAACAACCATTGAAACCTCCTTTTCTAATGATGAACCTAAGAAAGAGAAGTTTATGTGTTCATATTACAATAAAAATGGGCATGATGAACACAAGTGCATGAATAAATAAATTTATAGCCTGACTCATATTCTATAAAAAAAAAATGTACGTGTTCCTGAGTCTATAAAATAGAATTCATCAATTAGAGAATCTTATAAGGATAAAGGTAAAGGTAAAGAGGAAGAAAAGGACAATAATCTTATGGCAAATATATATCTAACATCTTCTTATGTTATTGACTCAGATGCTTGCCACCACATGGGATCTTCACAAGTTAAATTTTATTCCTTAGATCCTTGTAGCATGTCTTCTATCAATTTGGGTGATGACACTTTAGTAGAAGTTGCAAGGAGAGGATCTCTTGAAATGGATGGAGAAAAATTAAAAAATGTTCGAAGTGTTCCATCACTTTCAACTACTCTCTTATCAATGTACCAAACCATTCATATCATTAAGGTCATGAGGGTAAAGTTTTCTTCAGATTCAGTCATAATCAGAGAGTTGCATAATTATTCTATAGTGGCAATGATAGGGTAGATAACTAATCCAGGTTATGTACCTTCTCACATTTTGCACCTAATTATTCTCTAACTAAATTTTTGAATCATTCAAATGTAGCTAACAAATTATGGCCTAAGTTTTTTGGCCACATCAACTACTTCTATCTAGAACAACTCAGCAAAAATGACATGGTCATAGGCTTAACTCAAGTCCATTTCTTTGAGGGTATTTGTGAGGGTTTCACCCTTGCGAATCATCTCAAAGATAAATTTAACAAAGCCAAATCTTGGAGGGATTTGCATCCATTAGAGTTAGTACATAATTATATTTATGGGCCTTTTCCCAGTCTATTTTTCATAAGGGCTAAGTATGTCCTTACTTTTATTGATGATTTCTCAAGATAGACTTAGATCCACTTATTTAGGTAGAAATCTAAATTTTTTGATAAGTTAATGAACTTTAAATTTATCATAGGGAAATAATCTAGGAAATCCATCAAGGTTATTATAACTAATAATGGGGGTTATTGTGTTAATAATAGATTTGATTAGTTTTGCATAGTAGAGAGGATTTATTTCCAGTGTATAGTTCTATACAATCCTCTATAAAAGAGTTTCAAAATGTAATAATAGGTCCTTGAAAGTGATGGATAACTATATGATTTACTATATGTCACTTACACCACAATATTATGTCAAAGAAATCAATTATGCTTGATACATTCAGAATAGGGTCCCCCATAAAAATTTAAAAGGCATAACTCCCTTTGAATCTTGGTACAATAGGAAACTTATAGTTGATCATTTTAGAGTCTTAAAATCTCCAATTATTTCTTGTACACCTGAGAAAAAAAGTAAGCCTATAGAACCTCAAACTAAGCCTTGTATCATTATAGGTTATCTAGATTGTGTCAAGGTGTATCACCTTCTTCATCTAACCACACATGATTTATTCATCAAGAGAAGTGTTCACTTTCAAAAAAGTCCCACAAACTCAACACTTGAAACTTTTCCCTCTTCATTATATTCATTTGGATTTGATTCATATGATTCAAATCAACTTTAGCACATTCTAGAGTTTGAGAGCACTTCTTCCAATCTTGATAGTGAAAATAGTGATTGGGATTCATCTCCATCCACATATGGCCATACTTTAAAGGATGATGTTTCTCTACCTAACTTATCCACTTTTGTTCCTATTTAGGATAAGTAGACCCTATAGAGAATATGTAATGGGTTTGTGATCCTTCAGATGATAGGTAGACATGTTTAAAGTTTTAGAGTGGTCCACATGATTTTTTTGCCTCTACCTCAAATCCATAGACCTTTTAAGAGGAATCAAGTATTCTTGAGTGGGATTATACCATGCATGAGGTGTATAACTCCTTAATCAGGAATCACACTTGGGATTTGACACTTCTTCCTAAAGGAATAAATATGGTTCGATGTATATGGATATATCAGACCATGTATGCAATAGATGGGTCCACTGACAAGTTTAAGGCATGATTGGTTGCAAAGTGTTTTTCACATGTGTTTGGTATTAACTATATAAATACCTTTACACCAGTCACCAAAATGAACTTCATCAGACTAACACTTATTATTGTGGAAACCAATCATTGAGATGATCATCATATGGATGTGAAGAGTGCCTTCTTCATAGTGACCTTGATGAGGATATTTACATGAAGTAACCATTAAGATTTGTTGAGGATCATTATTTAATGTGTAAACTTTAAAAATCTATATATGGCCTCAAATAGACCCCTTTGTATTGGTATGCCAAGACGTATTACATAATTATTTTTTTAAGGTTCACTTAGTGTCATTTATATCTAAATGTCTATCTCTTATGGTAACATGATTAAATCTTGATTCTATTTCTGTATGTTGATGATATTTTGATCACTAGTAGATCTTCTTCATTTATTATAGTGGTGAAAAGGTCTCTTCATGAAATATTGTCCATGATAGACTTAGGCTTCTTACATTACTTCTTTAGGCTTGAAATTTTTCAATCCAACTTAGGGATCACTCTTACACAGCCTAAGTATGCTCTTGATCTACTTACTCAATTTCAAATGGTTGATTGTAAGCCAACTCTAACTCCATTTATATCTAGATTCAATTTTAAGTTAGATTTTACTTCACCTTTGGTCAATCATACCTTATATCAACAACTTATGGGAAACCTTATCTACTTTACACATACTAGACCTGACATATCATATGTAGTGGGCCTAGTGTCTAGATTCATGCAAGAACCCAATGAGCTACAATGAAAAGTAGCTAAGAGGTTCTTTCATTAAATTTAGGGCACACATAGATTTTTGGATTCACTATAGAGTTGGTTCTGACATCAAATTGATTGGCTATACTGACTCAGAATAGGCTACCAATATTCAAAATCATCAGTCCACTTAAGGTTATAGTTTCTCTATTGATTTAGGTCTAATTAGTTGGTCAAGAAAGAATTATAAGGTTATTAATTTATCATCTAATAAGGTAGAGTATAGGGGGATGCAAATGATACCACTAAGTCCATCTAGATTTAGGCTACTCTCATAGAGTTTTTTATCCATTTTAGAGGACCTACCATCATCTACTATGACAACTAGAGTACTATTCAGATTTATAAGAATCTGGTCTAGCATCAACAGACTAAACATATAGAGATTCACATGAAATTCATTATATATCTCATTTATGGGGGCATCATTGATCTAAGATATTTCTAAATGATAGAGTAGATAATACACATCTTCACCAAACCTTTCATGGATATCAAGTATATTCACTTACAAGCTCTTCTTGAGGTTTAGGATACTACCGCATCATCTTTTAGGGGGCCTTATAACCTCTTATTTTATGCCTTTATTTTTTTTGAGGGGGATGAGAGTTATTTCCTTTGGGTTTTCTCCTTTTATCTACTTTATGAGAGATTTTCTTTTACATGGGTACCTCATCAGGCCTAGTTGTTGGTACCCATTTTTTTACATTGCCCACCTAAGTTATGATTATGGAGGGGTGTTATAGTAGGGGTTATTTATTATGGGATTTTTTACCTCACTTTGATTTTTATTACTTTCATGGATAAGCTTGTTTAGGTGTACTTGGAGTTAATTTTGACCAGAGGAATAAGAAGTAACTCCCTTGACTGGTTATTCTGGTTATGGGAGTTACTCTTTTATTCTTGCCTCTTTATCCACTTTTCATGGATTTTCTATGGATGAGTTACACATGAACTTCCCTATATGTACACCTCACATTTTTGAGATTTCTTAATGGAATATTGGTATTTTGGCTCTTATTTATCTTATTTAATATTCACATATTAATCTCACTTTTATTTTAGAGTTGTGTGTTGTGTGATTGTTTATCTCACACCTATCACAAACATGTGCATTTGCATGATATGATGATCCTAGCCACAACTCTGATATTGACACCTAATTATATATACACAAAAAATAGCATGAGGTAATGTTAAATTAGTAAAATCATGGCTACAGCAAATGAGAGAAGAAAAAAATATGATTATCTCTTTTCCTTTTCAAGAGGGTTTGCATATGTATTAGAATTATAGATAAATCAAAGAAAAATATACAATTACATCATATCTAATGAAAATTTGGGTACAAAAATTAAAGCAATAGTAAATGAGAAACAAATATAACCAATAAATAACATTGTGCAAAAAAAAATGAAATGGAACCATTTATATTTGTTTTGCAAAAGGTCCATCAACCAATTTCACAAGATTACAATGAAATTTTACTCCCAAGTGGGTATTCAAATCATTTTTTAAACACCATGTATGAGTGATAGTTTCATGGCTTAGTCTCATATAAACATGTGTCGTATTTAAAAATAAAGAATAATTCTATACATTTCATTCACATATGATATAAATACAAAATATAACCCAAATATAATGAAAGAAATTAAATATGTGCAACTAAAAATAAATTAATAACAAGATAATCTCATATATATAATTATGACTAATTCAAATAATAATTGGAGTATCTTACCCCTCTATAATATCTACATCGTCTATGTCCTCTACACCTCTAATAGCAATAACATTGATATCCTCTCTGCATTCTCGATAATGAAACCTAATATGTCTCTCTTAGTCTTGATATATACCAATAATACCATAGAACCTACTTCACTCCTCTAAAAAACTCATATTCTCCCATTAAAGACACACAACAATATAAATGTTAAAACCTAAATCACCTATAGCTGGGGGGAGGCACATATAATCACTCTAACTAAGCTTTCAAATCATCTCTCTCCCTTTATACTGACATTCAACTTTTTTTTCGTAAAGGCCACTCGATAAAACAAAGGTACATGAATACCCAAAATCTGATCAACAAACTCTAATAGTCCACCACCCATAACATCCCATGAAATTTTTTGTTTCAAGGTCCATAGAGGCATATACAATGGTAGTCTAATATGCATCACCTATAAAAACATGTATGACATTGACAACCCTCAAGAAAATTATAATCAAAATATAAACTACAATGTAAAAAACATTAAAATTTAATATAATTAATATCAACAACATGTATAGTAGTCAAACCTATTTCATCACTTCTTCCACCCTTTGTATATCCCTATCCATGTTTATGTGTTTTTGTTTGTGTAACATCGGCATCATTCGATATAGTTTTAAAAAGGAGTGACCATATTATTTTTAACCACTAACACATATACTCAATAAGGTATCTAGAATCATCTGCATCCATAGTAGCCATAGGATGGTCCACATCTGTTATAGGTAAGGGTGTTAATATCCAACACTTGTGCTCTCTATCCCTAAGATAAGTGAAAACTCTTAAAGATCAAGTCCATATATATCCCACTAGTGGAACTTCCTATCAAATGCCAAATTGATGAGTAACTCTTTCATACTAAAAATTCTCAAAAATAGTATGAAAATGATCATGGATCCACACACTAACATGTATATTGCATATCTTAATCACATCCTTAGGCCACCCCATAAAACCTTAATATGGTCCCTAGATGATCACATTGAGGGTCAATATATCAAGTAAAATATGACAATCAAGAGTACTTTATATTGTATGCCTCTTCAAAATCCATCTCTCTATAAATATTTAAGGATGGGCCCATTCAATATGAATATTTCTAATGGGACATGCCATAAGAATATGCTCCTAAGACCATAAATGTATTAAGGTGGTTGATCCTAATCCAACCACATGGCCCTCTCAAGTAAACATGTACACATCTCAATATAAATGAGGCAACATAGTTTGGCCCTAGGAATATCTCATTCCTACTACTTGATATCATGCACTATGATATACATCAAACAAGTGATGAACATAGCACCTACACTAAATGCTATAAAATATGTTAGTGATACACATACTAATTTATATAAATGTGGAACATTTGATAATACAATATTTACAAGTAAAATTTAAGTATCTCTGTCAACATAATGAAAGAGTTTATAAAACTCTCACATAAGGTCAAATCTACAAACCATTACCATAGTAAAATCCATTTATGCATGATCAAACAATATCTTAGTCTATTATACACAAATATATCATACAATGATAAAACATCTATGTCTCCATAATAATAGCTCACCTTTGTATCTGAAAGACTAGGTCAATAGGTACATATATAGGTGGAAGATAGGTGTATCCTAACCATACCATGCATGTGGTACTAGCTTCCCAAAAATAGGTGGAATAAAAGCATCAATCCAACTATTGTCACAAAATATTTCACCCTATAGGATTTTTTTCAATCCTCCTCCAAATTTGGGAAACATTCAAATACTTCTAGGTATGTGGGTTTACCTATACTAGAAGTAGACCTCTAGGTTTAAGAGTTATCTCTCTGAATATGCCTTCAAGTGCTTATCACCTACTTAATTTGTTTCTTATGGGAAAAGAGCTAGAATTTTAAATGAAATGAAACTAATATAATGGGGTGATACGCCATAAGTACTTCCATAATACCATAATACTTCTTTCACTAAGAAACAAGACCTACAACACTAGCTTCAAAGTTTTAGAATGCTCTAACATTAGTATTTCAATATGAAGGTGATATGCACGAAGACTATCCAAGGAAAATGAACCAAAGATCAACTGAAGACACTAAAACCACTTTTACACTTGAAAGTAGATCCATACACTTGACAAACACTTCATATGACCTTGTAGAGTGGAACAACTTGCATCAAGCATGAAAGGATTGAGAGAAAGCAAGGATAGTCTCTTAACTATTCACTATACATCTCTTCACACACTTTGAAAATATGTAATATTAATTAAAAATAGATTTTATTTATTTTTCTAAGGCAAAGTATAATGTCAAAACTAGTAGGGCCTTGCCATACATGGCGTGGAATTAGTCCACAAGATATAAAATGGCTAGTACTTATAAAATTTGAGAGAAGAGAGAAGAAAATGAAGTTTAAGAGTCACAAAGCCACTTTCCAAGATGATAAAAGTAGTTACATATGAAAGAGGTTGAATTATGAGATAGATCATGCAAGGTATAACTTTACAAATGTCCCTCAAAGCATGAAACTCCTAAAATGTGGTGTAGGACTCTTCATTTGCCTACCTAGAAACTACCTTCATCATTTGACCTCCCATGACTACCTTATATAAAAATAGGGACATATGAGATGATTTAAGTTTTATGTATGGGTTATAAACATGTTCCAACATGAATTTTAGGTTTCCCTAATCATCAATATTCTTATGGCCAAGTATTCTCAATACTTGCAATCATAATCACTCCTCTTACACTCATGCTTCACACTTGGCATCAAAGAGGTCTTAATTTTTCCAAAAAAATCCATAAAATGGAGTTTATGACACTTCTAAAGATCCCTAATGCCATTATATTCATCATTTAGACCTTAAAAGGCCTCCCACCAAGAGTTTTCACCCTCTCATTTGGCAGTCATTCTTTGTTCACTATGCCAGTTTGGACTGGCTAAGATGAAGGTGTTAGAAGAGGAACTTATAAGATAATATGAAGAATTAAATGGATATTAGGAGTTAGGATATGTCCAAAACTCTCTCCAAAAATTATTTTCATCTTTTTAACCCTTCCATACCTACACAACACACAAAAATATCAAGAAAATCCATTTTACACATTATTCATACAAGTAGGGTACAACTCAGGTTGATGGGAAGGAACTGAAGAAAGTCCTATACAATATCCAATCATCTCCTAATCCATTATATCCCTATTATATTCCTCTCCTTCTTCATCTTCCCAATTAGGTCACTAGTAAGGGTTTTAGAGGGTTTTCACCCTTAAGTTTTGTTCATAAAGTTGTGACATTAGAAACCTGAACAAATTCAACTAAAACAAGGTTTTGGACCCTCTTCAACACATCCTATCTCCTCTATCTCCCATGATATGTGTTTGTATACATATGAGCTTCTAAACTTGTCCTCTTGAGCTCTTTTCTTCATTTTATGCAGGTCTGAGTTGATTTGAACCAAAATATGGCTTATCTATGGTCTCTTCTACATGACAAAATATCTAACACACCTTTTATCTCTTTAATTATGTGTCTCAATTATTTTTAATCCTCATATGGTGTTAGAAATGAAGTTGAACCCCCCTTTTAGGCATTAGGCCTAGTTAAGGGCTAGTAGGTATGATTGTATTTTTGTGAATTTGGACCATCATGTTTGGATTTTATCACCTGTGAATTATATTTTTGTTGTTTCATGACTCATAAAACTTTATACATATCCTTGAAAGGTTATATAAGTTTCCAACTCCCTTCCTTGTCATTTGATTCGTAATCCTACATGTTTCAACACTCTAGTTGTGCCCTCTATCTAAGATAGAATAGAAGGAACTCCCCTTATTGTCTTAGATGATTTAAACACTTGAGAGATTTTAAAAGGTCATGGATACCTTATACACAAATGTTTAGGGTTTTAACTCATCATCAGTCCCTTCAAATGCCTTAAAACCTCAAGACAAACTCTTGAGTAGCTCACTATGTATAGGGTTGGCATGTGGACTATATGTTGCATGAAAACCCACTCCATGATCTATAGTCATTATCACTATGAGGGTGATCTAAACATGTTCATCCTCCAAGTTTTTCCCAAACCCTTCATTGCATACTCTCTCTTGACTAATCTAGACTATAGTTTAATTGTGACTATGTTTCTTGCTTCAAAATAGCATACATATAGATGAACATTTATATATTATACCTTGATTTATTGATAATATATCTCCTATAAATCTTAAATGTCATCATATATTCATTTGGATCCATTAATACCATGTTCATGCTATGTCAACACCAATAACACCATGTTCTGGCTCAATGTCAACTATAGTCAATTATAGTTTACCATTGTTAGGGTAATAGAGGTCATATATGTGAATATCAATCTTGAAATTAGTGCTTCACACCTTAAGGTCCTTTTAAGATCCTTATAATCATCTCTAATGACAAAATTTCTCATGTTTTCAGGTTTTTAACTCTAGATTCACAATATGGACTTGTGAGTAGGTACCTATAGTCAGTTGTAGGTAAGCTTTTTAAGGGCAAGATACCTGTAGATTGTGATGTAGGTATATACCTTGAAATCAAACTCTTCTTAAAGTTCCTTGAATCACTAATTTGTCTCTAACCTTCATAGGACTACTATCCATGAATGTATGTTCTTGCACTACAACCTTGGAATGTAGGGTCATTTGAGGTTCAAAACTATAGAAAACACTAAAAAGTTGCAGTGATTAATTATGTGATTTGGAAGCCTTATTTACATCACTTATGGGACCAAACATCAATTATCATTTTGAAATCTAACACCCCTTCATGAAGGCTAAAATATGTATGTATTTGAATTCACCAAGACTCTATATCACATCATCATATATTAACACCAAAAGTGGTTGGGGATCTATTTTGGAGCTTTAAGAAACTTGATCCCTGAAATAACTTTTCCAATTTGATCATGGTTTTCCAAGCCTGTCTACCTACCAATGACCTCTATCATTATTATTATGGTACCTCCAACATCCTACGAACTTAAATAATGTCTCAAAACATATTCACACACCTTTAAGCAACACTTTCAAATATTTTTGGGGGTCACCTATAGGTGGACATTTTAGTATGCAAGGTAGTGAATGTGGATAATCAATGTATATGGTGTATGGGATTGAAATTAGTTCCAAACCTTCACAAAGGTTATATAATTGAAATTATACCATCTTTAATTACTTCAATAAATTCATAGGCCCTATTTAAATGTGATATTCTCCTATAGGTACCCGTAGGCATCTATCAATGGTGTATGACTGTGTTAAGGACTGAATTGGCCATCACAGTCCATCATTTACAATTTCAAGGTCCTTTTATTATTTTATTATGATCTAAAAATGTTTTCACCACCCATTGGACTCTTCATAACACCTCCATGAATGTCCTTAGAACTTGACACACCATGACTCAGCTAACTGTATGTAGAAATCTTGATTGTGCAGGATTGAATTAGAGCGTCAACTCCATGGATGATAGTTTTTATACTGATATTGAAAGGAGAGGGGATCAATAATAAACTTGATACATTAAAAAAAATACATCACATTGATTTAAAACCATTGGAGAGCAAATAACCTTCTACAATTGGTGAAACATTCCTGCAACTAGGCAATGGTGACCTTATCCTACAATATGATTTGTTTAGCTCATCAAGTCACTTCCAAAATGATAACCAAGATGTAAAAAATGAAATTAGGAATTCCACATCTTTTATAATTAATTTCACCAACTAAATTATACAAACTATCTCAAATAGGAGCAAAACCTGTATGGTGTGGGGATTAACTAGCAAAATAAGCTAGTCAACTTCTTAAGAATGGTTCATAAAGTATGGGCATCCATTATTCCAAATCCTACTATGAAAATTAATTATACCAATTTTACTATCCACCACCAATATCATTTGACCTTGAACCTCTCCTACTAGACATACCATCAAAAGACCTGTTGACTAATTTTATATGCCTAATGGAGTGATGGAGAAGAGAAATGGTTTTGGTCTATTTTTGGAACTTTCAAAGTATATAAATCATGAAAATGGAGTTATGGAAGCTAAATGGTCACTTTATAATCTTTTATCATAAGCCACTCTCCTCTATATGCCATATAACTACCAAAACTCCTTATGTTTTACTTGTTTTCTTGATATTTAGTATATAAATTACAATTTTTGGTTAGGATAGACATTCTTGACAAGTATTATAACATATTTTATGTTTTATGAGATTTTATAACACTTGGACACCTTAGAAAACCATACCACCTTCATAAATGACTCTAAAATGACCCCTAAGTAACATAAAATGACACAAGGACTACATTAGAATATAAAAAAGCTATTAGCAAATTAAAACAAATCAAAAGAACCATTAAAAACCCTTTAACATTCTAATATACCCCTATATCAAGTTTTTAATGATAGGGGGTTGACTCATTTTGATTTGTGGTCAAAATAGTCGACATTCTTGGTGATTTCCCAAGGGTGGTATGCTTGCTATGACAATACCAGTAACCTAATCATCTCCATTGGGCCATGGAGTCACATATACACTAGTTTTACACACAAATTTCCTTTGAGACAACACCAAACATAAATTAAAAACACATAAAACAAGACACACCAAAAGGAAACAAACATGTGTTCTCAAGAACACTTATAGAACACAACACAATTGAATGAAAGACACACACACCTACTCTCCTATTTATAAAACTTCACTCTTGAGGTGAAAAAATCTTACCATACTTCAACCAAGGTCAAATATGGTTCCTCTTGCATCTTTGTCACTCCATGAAGGCAATCTAGCATGAGAAGCATGCTCACCATCAACCACTTACATATGTAGATGATCAAGGACCCTACCACCTCTATGTCTTCTTAAGTCTACACATGGAATACTTTTAATCTTCATAAATGTTCTTTTTTAATCTCTAAATACCTTGCTTGGGGCTAAAATTTGATTGATCTTTATCTTATTTGATCTACACTCCTAAAAATACAAAATAGGAGTGATGATAGTTACCTCAATCCTTCTATCCTCTTAGGCCTAATGTATTTGATATGTATGATCATCAAGTCTTCCCTCACCATGTTCTACCACCTCTGAATATGGATTTACTTTAGATATATCTCTCAAATTTCCTTAAAACACAAAAATTTATGCCTTAACTCCACTAGGTCCTTTTAAGACTGCAGGCTTTTGAATAATATTAAGGCTCTTACTTTCATGCTTGATTAACCTTTATGTTCCTTTCTCAATATAACACAAAAGATCATGATTTTTAGGATCATTAAAAAATTCATCAGATATACACTTATTGGGAGGGGAAGTAACGTTACTTAGCTGGTCAAACTCTTGACATATGGTATTGAACCTTTGTCATAAGTCATCCTCGTCTTCCTCATGAGTGTCATCATCAAGGGAGCTTTATCAATTATAGGTAGAATCATATTTTATTCCCACCATATTGATTAATTATTTCCTTCAATATATCATCATCATATATATGGATTAAATAGTTACTTTCAGTAGCTTGTGAGAAAGAATGTTCAACACTTCAGCTTGCTCAAATTGTTCCTCATGGATGATATAAGTGCCAAGGTCAGTTTTCTCAAAGTATGCATAAGGATCATGCTCATAATAATCTACACTATATTCATATATAATTAATTAAGTGCTTCCCTAAATTTTAGAAGGACCATCATCCACATTAGACTCTTCCTTCTCATTGATTACACAATTCAAATTTAAACTTACCTCTACATAAGGCTAAATGTGAAACATTACAAGGGTCTGAGTTCCTATGGTCACCTTGGTTCTATATCTTATCCTAAATTAAAATAAGTACTAGTTAATTAAGATGTATCCACCTATCTTGGTTGTAAAATCCCTTAAAATACATATTACAAAATGACCAAGAAAGTCCACCACAATAATATCTTAGAGGATTGGGAAACTAGGGTAATCATGGAGGAAGGCCTTAAAGTTTTTTATCAACCCTATTGTTTTAGAAGGTGTACCATCAAAATAAATCACTCATTTTATATTAGGTTCATATTTTAGTCCCAAATTATCAGCTACAACTTTGGGCATGACTGATGTAGAGGCACCACTATCAACTATGCAATTGTGTACTAGTTTGTCCCCCACTATGAGAGTGAGGTAGAGAGGTGAAGGCTTCTCAGCTTTGATAGATGGTTCCACAATGTTATTAGGGGAATTTTTAAGAGCTTCATGACCATGACTATTTCTTGGAGATGAAGGACTAGTCGGGATAGTGGATAGTTATTTTTGTAAGAGCTCCTTTTGACTAGGCATATGAAGGGCATCCCATAAAGAGATATATACCTTGGTATTATTCAATGAATCCACTATGTTTATATTAGATATTTTTACTTTATCTTGAGTATTTTAAGGTAAATAGGTGCTTCTAACCTAAGGAATTTAAACACCTTGAGTAGACTTTACCACATTCTAATTTTGAGAAGGTGTAGGAGTGTTTAAGATTGCCATGCTTGTAGCCATGTTTTATTGCCTTGTAGAAGGATTGGATGCACTTTTAGGCACATTACCATCACCTCCTAAATCCTTCCTCTTGGTTATAATATTATCTGCAATATAGGTTCCATGATTGAGCACAAAAGTGTCCTTAACTAGGAATTTGGTGAGGCTTTCTCTATGAGGCTGCCAACCTTCATTTAATTGCATTAAGACCTCATTTTTAGCTAATAAGAGAGGAATGACTCCTCCTTACACAACTAGAGATTTATCTCCACCCTCATTAGATTCCATGAATTTTCATTATTTCCAATCTTCTCCTTACACCAAGTTGTTATGCACTGATACCATCTCTCTTATGTTGGTAGTGGAAGTAGGATTACACACATTGGTAGGCCTATTGAAATTAAGCTGCCCTTGACCTCTTCCTCTCCCATATTATTTTTGATATAGATATGGGTTTTGGTTAGCACATAGCTACATATTTTATTTCCTAAGCTAAGATTCTAAGGTTTGAATTATTACATATGGATTAGGTTCATCTACCTTCTTAGGAGCAGTCTTAGGCTTAGCATTTACATTAGGAACTTGGGCAATGTTTGGAGCAGCAACTAGAACATTAGGCATCAGAGGTATAGATACTTTAGGAGGAAAATTTATAGCTTAAATAAGGCCATTCTTATCTCTAATTGTAAGTTTATATGCTTTGGTAAGAGTGAAACCACCCATCGATTGAAGCATGATGGTAATATCAGTACCAATGGCTCTCAAGTATGTAGGAAACACAAAGCTAGTAGGTGGTCTCATGGGAGGAGGCAATCTATACCAAGTCTTTTGAAATCTCTCATTGAATTCATGCATTTTTTCCTTGGGGGATATTTTAATCACATTGAGTTGATGTATGAGAGAATTGTGATCACTTTCATCTTAAAACCTTGAAGTTAACAACACTCTAAAGTCATCCCATGATGTGATGCATCCATCAAGAAAATTCCTATACCAGACAAGTTCTCTCCCTCTAAAGGACATGGCAAGGCATCTAATGTAAATATTCTCCTCAGTGACATTGTGGAAACTTTAAAAATTAGAGATGTCCCTAATGTGTTCAATAGGTGTGACATGACCTTCATCATTAAATATTGGCACACTCTTTGTAGCATTAGGGGGAATGACAACATATACCTCAAGATGGATTGTATTCTCAGTTTTGAAGGTAGGGAAGACATGCTACCTATCCATGATGGATTGTATTTCTTCAATTTGTTCACTTTCTTGGCTAGAAAAACCTTCTTGGTCTTCAAAAGGTAGAATAGGTTGAGGGTATTGAACTTCACGAAGAAGTTTAATTTGAATAGGTGGATTGATAGGATTGAATACTCTACTAAATAATTACCTAGTAAGGACCATGAAGTATGAGAGAAAATTTATGAAAAAATAATTGTATACAACCAAATTTTACCTTAAATGGAATCACCAAATGTTGAGTAGCACACCAATTTGAGGTTGATGTTGTCAAGACCAACATTCACCTTGACAAGTTATCTTGAGGATAATGGGTCCCACCACGCATGCCAAAACTATTACCACAAAATATTACACCTTAAATGAGGTTGTTCAAGCCTCTTTCAGATTTGGGCAATATGAAAATAATTCTAGGTATGTGGGTTTACCTATAGTGGAAGTAGACCTTTAGGTTTAAGGGTTAGCTCCCTAAATATGCCTTGAAGTGCTTATCACCTACTTAACTAGTTTATTATGGGAAAAGAGATAGAAGTTTTCATGAACTAAAACTAATCTAAGGAGGTGATACACTAGAAGGACTTTCACAAGACCATCATACTTCTTTTACTAAGAAACAAGACCTACAACACTAGCTTCAAAGTCCTAGAATGTTTTAACATTAGTATATCAATATGAAGGTGATATGCATGAAGACTATCCAAGGTAAATGATCCAAAGATAAGTTACAAAAACTAAGGCCACTTTTAAAATTTAAAACATACCCATACACTTGACAAACACTTTATATGACATGCTAGAGTGGAACAACTTGCATCAATCATGAAAGGATTGAGAGAAAGCAAGGAAAGATGAATATCTCTTAACTATTCACTATACATCTATTCACACACTTTGACAAGATGATATATGAACTCAAACCAGATTGTATTTATTTTTATATGGCAAACTACAATGTCAAAACTAGTAGGGCTTCACCATACATGGTGTGGAGTTAGCCTACAAGAACCAAAATAGCCAATACTTATAGAATTTGAGAGAGGAGAGAAGAGAATGAAGTCTAAGAGTCAAAAAGACACTTGTCAATATGATAAAATGAGTTAAATATACAAGAGGATGAATTATTAGATAGATCATGCAAGGTATACTTGGACAATTGTCACTCAAAGCATGAAACTCTTGAAATGTGGTGTAGGACTCTTCATTTGCTTTCCTAAAAACTGTGTTCATCTTTTGAACTCCCATGAGTACCCCAAGGCATAATAGGGATAGATGATATGATTTAAATATGAGGTATGGGTTATAAACATGATCCAACATTCATTGGAGGTGTCCTTAATCATCAATATTCTTCTGGCCAAGTATTCTCATTGCTTGTAATCATAATCACTCCTCTTTCACTCACCCTTCACACTTAGCATCAAAGAGGTCTTTAGTTTTCTAAACTAGTCTATAAAATGGAGTGTATGACACTTTTCAAGAGCCCTCATTCCCTTAAATTTGTTAGGTAGACATTAAAATATCTCCCACTTGGAGTTTTCACTCTCTCACTTGGTGGTCATTCCTTGTTCACTATGCCAATTTAGACTGGTTGAGATGAAGGTGTTATCAAAGGCACTTTCAAACTTAGATGAAGCATTAAATTTATATTATGAGTTGGGATAGGTCCCAATCTCTCTCCCAAAAATATTTTCATTTTTTAAAACCCTTTCATACCTGCATAACCCATAAAATTGTCAATAAAATCCATTTTCTACCCTGTCTATACAAGTAGGGTACAACTCAAGTTGATGGGAAGGAGGCATAGAAAGTCCTATACAATATCCAATCATCTCCCAAGATATTCTATCCCTCTTGGATGCCTCTCCTTTTTTATCTTCCCAATCGAGTCACTAGCAAGGATATTAGAGGGTTTTAGGTGGTTTTCACCCTTACAGTTTGTTTATAAAGTTGTGACATTGGAAACCTGAAAAAATTCCATTAAAAATGGCTTAGGACCCTCTTCAACACATCCTAGCTCCTCCATCTCCCATGCTATTTGTTTTTACACATATGAGCTTCTAAACTTGGCTCTTTAAGTTCCTTTCTTCATTCTATGTAGGCTTGAGTTGATTTGATCCAGAATATGGCTTCTATGTGGTCTCATTTTCATTCCAAAAGCTCTAACACACCTTATATCTCCAAAATTAGGTTTCCCAATGCTTTTCAATGCTCATATGGTGTTATAAATGAAGTTGAACGCCCTTTTTAGGCATTGGGCCTAGTAGATTTGATTGCATTTTTGTGAGTTTGGACCATCATGTAGGGATTATAGAACTTGTGAATTGTATTTCATCTTTTTTCATGCCTCATATAAATTTATACATATCCTTGAAAGGTTATACAAGTTTCCAACTCCCTTCCTTACCATTTCCTTGGTAAACATGTATGTTTCAACACTCTGGGTGTATCCTCTATTTGAGATAAAACAAAGGGAACTCCCCTTATTATCTCAAATTATTTGAATACTTGAGAGGATTTAATAGGTGATGGATACCTTATACATAAATTCTTAGGTTTTTAACTCATCATCAGCACTTTCAAATGCCTTAAAACCTCAAGACAGACTCCTAAGTAGCTCACTGTGTATAGTGTTAGCATGTGGACTATATGTTGCATGAAAACCCACTCCATGATCTACCTTATATATATAATGATCTTATGAAGTTTTAATTTTCATTGTGATGGTACTCCAAACATGTTTATCTTTTTATTTTTACCCAAACCCTTCATTGCATACTCTCTCTTGACTGATCTAGATTATAGGTTGATTATGACTGTGTTTCTTGCTTTAAAACACCATACCTATAGGTGAACCTTTATATATTAGACCTTAATTTATTGCTCCTCCATCTCCTCTAATTCTCTAATTCCATCCTATAGTCATTTGTATCCATTCATAAGATGTTCATGCTATGTCAACACCAATAAAACCATGTTTTACTATTGTAGTCAACTATAGTTAACCATTATTGGGGTAACAGAAGTCTTGTAGGTGAATATCAAACTTGAAATTAGTTATTCACACCACAAGGTCCTTTTGAGAACCTTGGAATCAGCTCTAATGATAAAATCTCTCATTCTTATAGGTTTTTAACTTTAGATTCACAACATGGACTTGTGAGTAGGTACCTACAGTTAGCTACATAGGTAAGCTTTTTGAGGACAAGGTATCTATAGATGGTGATGTAGGTCTATACCTTTCAATCCAACTCTTATTGAACCTCTTTGAATCGCTAATGTGTCTCTCACCTTCATAAGACTACTAGAATACATTAATGTATGTTCTTTCACTACCACCTTGGAGTGTAAGGTTATTTGAGGTTTAAAACTATAGAAAACTCTAAAAAGTTACAATAAACAATTATGTGATTTGGAAGCCTTCTTTACATCACTTGTGGGACCAAACATCCATTCTCCTTTTACAAGATAATACCCCTTCATTAAGGATATAATATGTATGTATTTAACTTCACCAATACTATATATCACATTGTCACATATTAACACCAAAAGTGGTTGGGGCTCTATTTTGGAGCTTTAAGGAACTTGATCCCTGAAACAACTTTCTTAATATGATCATGGCTTTCCAAGCCTGATTGCCTACCAATGACCTCAATCATGATTATTATGATACCTCCAACATCCCAGGGCCTTAAATAAGGTCTCAAAACATATTCACACACCTTTAAGCAACACTTTCAAATCTTTGTGGGGGCTACCTATAGGTGGATTTTTCAGTATGCAGGGCAATGAATGTGGATAACCAATGTGTGTGGTGTATGGGCTTTCAAGTAGTTCCAAACCTTCACAAAGGTCCTCCAATTGATCATATACCATATTTAAGTATTTCAATCAAGTCATAGGCCATATTTCAATGTGATACTCTCCTATAAGCACCTATATGTTCATATCAATGGTGTATGACTATGCTAAGGATTGAATTGGCCATCACACTCCATCATTTTCCATTTGAAGGGCCTTTGGTTATTTTTTCATGATCCAAAAATGTGTTCACCACCCTTTGAACTCTTCATAACACCTCTATTAATTTCCTTAAAACTTCACACACCATGACTCAACTGACTGTATGCAAAAAACTTAATTATGCAAGATTGAAATATAACTGCAACTAAATGGATGATAGTTGAGATATTGAGCTTGGAAGGAGAGGGTATCAAGAGGATATTTGAGACATGAAACACAACACCTCACATTTATTTTAAACCATTTCAAATAAATTAACCTTTTGTAATTGGAGAAACATGCATGCAACTAGGAAATGGTGACCTTATCCTACAATTTGATATGTTTATCTCATCAAGTCACCTCCAAATATTTAAAACAAGATGGAAAACATGAAAGGAGGAATTATGCATCTTGTATAATCAATTTCACTAACTAGATTGTATGGACTAGCTCAAATAAGAGCAAAATTTGTAGGGTGTGAGAATTAGCCAGCAAAACAAGATAGTCAACTTCTTAAGAATGATTCATAAAGTATAGGCAACCATTATTATAAATCTTACTATGAAAATTAATTATACAAAGTGTACTATCCACCACCAAGATTATTTCATTTGGAACCTCTCCTACTGGTTGTACCATCAAAAGACATGTTGACCAATTTTGTATGTCTAGTGAAGTGATAGAGAAGATAAATGTTTTGGGTCCATTTTTGGCACTTTAAAAGTATATCAAGTGTATAAATGGAGTTATGGAAGTTGAAGGATCACTACATAATATTTTCCCATGTGCCACTCTCCTCTATAGGTTGTACAACTGCCAAAACTCCTTTTTCACTTGTTTTCTTAATTTTCAGTTAGCAACCTACATGTTTCAATAAGCAATAATATTTTTAACAAGCAATCTAATATATTAGATATTTGAAGAGAGTTTAGAACACTTAGACACGTTAAAAAATTGTACCACCTTCATAATTGACCCCTAAGTGACATAAAATGACACAAGGACTAAATTAGACTATGAAAAATCTAATAACACATTAAATCATATTAAAATAACCATGACACCCCCTCTAACATGATAATATACCCCTATATCACATTTTGGACTATAGGTGGTTGACTTAGTTTGATTTTTGGTCAAAATAGTCAATGCCAACATCCTCATGCATGTGAGATAAACTTTTCCAATGTACACAAAAAAATACCTAAACAAGCTAACAACAAAAATGTAGGAAAAAACATGAAAGGAAAAAGCCTACACTAACACCCACCCTAAGAGTATATTAGGTGGGTAGAGGAAATGTGTCTTGACAATAAGGCCTGATTAGTCACCCATGCACAAAAAAAGATGTAGTGTGAATCCAAGTGTCCCTATGGGTGCCAATCTATCTTATCAAATACATGGATGTCGAGTCATTATAACTACCAAGTTAAAGTAGGAAGGGTGTTGAATACAAGGACCACTAAACATGAACATTTCACTCCATAATATTGGGTTGACTGATGAACCGAAGGAATCATTCTCTAAACACCCTCCCTCAATGTTGAACTAGAAATGAAAGTCTCTAAATAGGTGGACTGAAAAATGGTGGGAAGTGAGAAAAAAGAATAGTGGGTATGCCACACTAGTGTTACTACATTTAAAAGTCACCAAGAATGCCACTGAGATAAAAATACTCATATGGGTTTTGAAAAACAAAGTGCCTGAATAAGATACCCATGTACAAAGGAGGAATCTAAAAAACACTCAAAAAAAGAGTGCAAAAAGTACAAGTGCACAAAAACACACACTACTAAATAAGGAGCTCAAAACAACAAAGGAGAAAAAAGTAGAAGGAATGTGTGGTCAAATATTTTACTGGATGGGCTTTAAAATAATCATTTAACTAGGTGAAAGGGATGCTTAACACCCAAAAAAATAGTATCTATACACACATCTCCCATAGTGTTGAATGGGTGGAGTGGATAAAAAAATATGTATGAGTGGACTATGTTCACTACCCAAACACTGATAATTTGATATTATATGCACTATAATAGTTCTACAACAAGTTGAAGGAGACTATCACACTATTAAAGAAGATAAAATGACACTAAGATTCACCAAAATAGTTCTACCATAAGCTATAATGGACTATCAGCTACCAAAAAGGAATGTCAAAGATATAGATAATATATCTCAAGAATATGGCCCTAGTACTCATGAGAGACACTACCAACTAAAATAGTAAAGGGTGCATAAACTAAGGTACACATTCATGAAGGTAGACTAGGATGTAAAAGTAAACCCCATGGAACTTTATCATTTAGTGTGAGCATAATATATCTTAAAAAGCACAAAATGAAAATAAGGAAGACATTGTATACACCAGAATAACTCCCAACAAGGAGACTATCAACCTATTGAAGAAGTCATTACAAATCATGAGAGTTTCTCCAAAAATAAAGGGAGCAGAAAGCAGACAAAGAAGCAAATCCCCACATACACATAAAGTTAGATATGACTAAAAATGCAAACTCCCCATGGTTTTTATTGAGACCCCCCTCTCCCTCAAATTTATCATTTTATAATTGAGTGTTTTTTTAAAATTAAATGACACAAATAGATCAGGTATTAAAAACATACACTATTTTAAAAAATAGCACTCAATTTTGAGTTATCAATCAAAAGATATAGTTTTTACAATTTTGCCCATCATAAATGGATCAAAAATAAAATTACACCAAAAATTATTAAATGCTTTGAAAAAATTAAATTCTAGGAGGGATAAATATACTTTTGAAGGGATATAAATTAATCCACCACTAGTGGGAATAAAAAATTAAGCCCCTCACCCTCCCATGTGACCATATCATATGTCCAAGGGGTTAAGGGTGAGGATGAGTGCTCCCCCATTTTGATTATGTCTTACGTAGGAAAGATCCAAAAAAATAAAAAATAAAACATAATTGAAGGCATACGTGAATGTGTAGACCCCAAAAAATGAAAGATATACTCCTACATGTAGAATAAAATCCAAATCACTCATGCATAAAAGGAAAGGAATCCACTCACGTGGGAAACAAAACCGGATAATGTAGGGAAAGGGAGTAGATCTCGTTGTCCAAAAGAAAATGGATCTTCCTCTCTGGAAAGACAAAAAATTGTAGAGCCTAGAGGAAATGACCATGTCATTGTCTGGAAAGAGGGAAACAAAGAACTGATTTAAGGATGCAATCATTAAAAAACCAACAATAAAAATACATGTGGCATTATAGCCTACAAGCAAATAGAAAACTAGCCAAAAAGGAGCTTGTAGAAGGGTGTCCCTGGATCAACAAGTTATATGAAGACATATCTGAAAAACACCCTCCCAAAGAGCACCTAGGTCGATCAAGAGAAGATCGTATGGAGTGAAATTCAGTGAAAATATGATTAGAAACCTAAACTTCATGCAAATCCAATGTAAACTAGATGCAAAATATATCCCAATAAATGGTATAACCAAGATGCCAATAAAAAACAATTATGGCAATAGAAATTCTAATTCAATTCTCTATAAAACTCAACTAAAAATTATCATAAATTCCAAATAATCATCAAAATTTTGATTTGGATCTTGAAAATAACAAAATTACAATAAATCAAACCAGATCAGGGAGTAATTTTCAACAGAGTGTAGACACGAAGATGTGGGCAATGGCTTCCAAAAAGACTCAAATGCTTTGATACTATGAAACAGTTTGTAAAGCTCTCACCTAGGGTGAAATCTATAAACTATTACCATAGTAAAATCCATTAATGCATTGCTCAAACAATATCTTAGTCTATTATACACAAATAGATCATAAGATGAGAAATATTCTATGTACCCATATGAATAGCTCACCTTTACATCTGAATGATTAGGTGAATAAGTACATATATAGGTGAAAGATAGGTGTATCCCAACTATACCATGCATATGGGACTAACTTACCCAAAATAGGTGGAAGAAAGGATCAATCCAACATCCTCATACATGTGGGATAAACTTCCCCAACGTACACAAAAAACACCTTAGAAAGCTAACAACAAATGTGTAGGAAAAAACCATAAAAGGAAAAATCCTACACTAACACATACTCGGGTCCTCGATCATGTCCCATCATATATCTATGGGCTCATCTCACATAACCCATACCCTCGGCACTTCCACAACAACACAAACCCCCACTATAAGTAACCTCAATATCCTTTATACGTCCAAGTCATCATCATCTCTAAAATAAGAGATAAAAGGTACAAGTATTTTCATTTCATTACTTGCATAATGTAGTCATACAGTGCATGTCATACAAAAAACCCAAGTTGTTTGGCATGATTAAAGCTAGCCCTCTCTAAAACCAAACAATCATCATTGGTGAGATATAAATCTTGCATTGTATCCATGTGGTGGCCATATCAAAACTCTCACACATGCATTTATCTCTACAACCATGTGAAACAAAGATAAAATTATACCCATTCATGTCAAAATATGCAAAAATATTGCTTCAAAATCAAAAATTACATTATTATTTAACCTGAAATGCTATTGTCTAATCTAGATGCAAATGTTAAACAATAACGTCAAATCAATATGGTATATGTGTACTATACCATCAAACACAAGATAAAACCATCATACTTCTTAAAAACCCCATTATAAAATGGGCAGCACCATCCAACACATAGATACATTTAAAACATAAAAACAAATAAAATAATAATAATATAAAAAATTTCAAATTTTTGAAAAATACTCGAAACAGTAAAAAAATATATGTACCAGGCCACAGGGTCCATCAACATGTAAAGCAATCAATAAGTGCTTGAATCAACTAAGCAATGGGTCACATTGTGAAGGCATTTTTAATACCATTGAGAGAAGGAAAGAAAGGGAGTTAAAACCTTCATCGCAAAGATCCGAATCAAATCTCAATCAATGAATAGTGCAAATGAATTAAAAAATATATAAAAAATAAACCTTTTTTATATAAATGATTTTATATGTTTTACTACCAAAATTCAAATTAAAAAGTCATATATTTGAAACTTGCACAAGTGATATCTCAAAAAACTATAATTTAAAAACATTCCCTTTCAGTGGTGTTGGAATACATGCAAGACAATCTTGCATATAGTGATTTCTTTGAAAACATTTATCCGAATTCCACAATATAAATTTAGTAATATTTATACAAGGCTTTACCTTAATTCTATTAAATGGGACAAAATCCGTATGATAATTGTGATATGATTAAAAATTCCATGGAAATTATCAATACTTTATGTAGAGCATATTGGTTTGGCCTCACGTAATAATCATGTATTAACACTAGTTATTACACCATCCATGCTTAACTTTAAAAGCAAAAATTAAAAGTAATTCAAAGTGACATGCAAACATTATGAAATATATTAAAATCAAAATCACAATTACATAATATTTAATATATACATGGATTTTATATTTTAATAAGGAACATGTATTATATATGCTCTATTTAATGATTTTTGTTATGTATATTTATATATGTTGGTAAATAGTTTAGTGAAAGAATAAATAACAAATTTGTAAGATATTAACTATTAAATGGTAGGAAATGTGAACAAATAAATAAGAACAACTATAAAATGAGATGAAGTCAATAAAGATAAATATTATTCAAACAATGGCTTGTTTTTACCTTCTCCATACAATTACTTATAAAGGCTTTTCCACTTCCTCACTTATCTCTTCCTCTTCTTATAACTATTTGACTTCCTTTTGATGTCATTTATTTACTCCTTAAATAATGCCAAATCAGACTAAATATCATTGCCCTTTACCCATACTAACACTCACCTAGACTAAAATAGGTGTCTCATCCTGAAACATACAAAAGCCCTAATAAAATACGTTTTTACAATTTTGTGCTATGACAAATACATTTGAGATAACTATCTACCTACTAAGGGTGGCCTCTCTTTGAACTCCCCTCTCTTTTCCATATCCTCTACTCCTATCTAATCTCTCTTCTCTTTACTTTTGATCCCTCTCATTCCCTTTTCCACAAATCCTGAGCATGAGTAATTTCTCCTTAAGCTCCCCTCGCTCTCTCATCTTCCATAACCTTTACACTAACTATCTATTATAACCTCAAATACATTAATATTTTACAAAGCTATAAATACTTCCTCTTTGTTCAAACCTATTTCACTACATATCTTGATTCATCCTCTAGGTTGGAATATGTAACAAAAGAAATATTTTCAACCTCTTTTCGTGCCTTCCACTCCATGCATAATTTGTTGTTTATTGACATTGAAATTAGAGGAAGGAGAACCATCAACCTTTTGGGCCCTCTACTACAGTAGCCATTATCACTTCAACAACAAAGCCTTGGGCCTTTCTTTATCTGTATCGCATGCCATTTGATTGCAATATTTCTATTTCAAACATGCATATCCATGTCAAAGTTTTTGTAGGCCAAATAATAACAGTGGAAATATTAAAAAATCAAAATTTCCTTGGAATTCACATTACAAGCGAATGCAAATAGCAGCTATTATGTGGAACTAATTTTCCCTTGGGAGATAATAGAACGGAGGAATATTAAGGAAAGATCTTCGCCCCACACTTGAAGTTAATTTTCCTCAACAAAAATCCACTAAAATTCACTTCCCTAGCTGTCGTTATCTTCCATTCCATGTGCCTGTGCACCTCAACAAACACCAATAAAACAAATGCCTTTACACACTAGATTTTTGCTCGTACTTCAGTTGTAAGGTGCATCATTGTAATGTCCATGTAAAGATCCATTCAAAATTTCACCTATTATGTAGACTTTTGTAGCTTCTAGTTACCATTACAAATTTCTCAGTCCTGTTATAATTTCCTGATCATTATATTGTACACCATAGAAACATGGGAGTAAATAAAAATAAGAAAATATGATTGACACGACTGGCTTTAGTCCCATCACTCCAACTAGTATTTTCTCCATTTATGTTCTTTATCCTTCTTCGAATTCTTATATATGCAGAGAATCAATAATTTAGACCTGGATTCCGGTACTGCAATCTCCATACATGCTTGATGCTTTCTTCTACAGAAATGGATGGGACGACCAAAGTCATTGATGTTATATTCTTCAAGAGACTGGGATACAATTGAATGCACCAAATGGCAATGTTCCTCTTGATTGTCATGATTAGACATGAAAGCCGTAGTTGTTTTAAGTATTCTTCATCAAGTGTCTTTATCGAATGAAGATGTATGCATGGTGGATGGACATGGCCATGTCGGCCTTGAATGCGATGCTCTGCAGGCGCCGCTCTAAGAAGCTTTCGACGGTCAAATCCAAGATGTAATTGAGCTTCTTTTGGCCCTTGTCGAGGAGACCATGCCTATTCATGCTCTGCAACAGAGCCTCCATTTCAAATATACACCAAATTTTGAACCCAACAAATAATTTTAAATAAAGAATATGTTAACCAAATAGCTCTGAGTTTAGTCGTAAGGACTTGAAGTCTCACATGAGATAGAGCAAGAGAAACAATCTTCTCCTTGAGATATAAATATAATCATGTTGGTGTGTATCACTTTGTCTTCCCCTTGTTGGAAGGAGGCACTGGTCTTTTAACAACATGACCCTTTTTGTTTTCCTACAACTATCCCAGGCTTGGGTTACGGAGCATAAAAACACGTACAAGTGAATAGACAATGATTTCTCCTCCTTTTACAATTGTATATTGTTCGGTGACCAGGTAACTCTTTACGCCCACCCTTGAATAAGATAACTCCTCTGAAACTCTTTTATGGCCACCGCTTCCTCAACCAAACGTAGACCTACGGTATTTCATCCATAGGCTTGAATCATCCCTAACAGACCTACCATTTTTAGCAAATAGTTTAGTAGAAGAATAAATACCAGATTCGTAAAATATTAACCATTAAATGGTAGGAAATATGGATTAAAAAAAAACTAACTATAAAACCAGATGAAGCCATTAAAGATATTATTATTCAAACAATGGTTTAATTTCACCTTCTCTACAATTGTTAAAGGTTTTTACACTAGCTCACTTGTCTCTTCCTCTTTCTATGATTATTTGATTCCCTTTTGACACCATTTTATTTATTATCTCCTTAAATAATGCCAAATTAGACTAAATATCATTTCCCTTTATCCATTCTAACATGACATGATTCATTACATCACTTCATCCCTCACATCAAAGGGGGCATATGTTTGGCTTACCACATTCATACAAACATTTAGAAGATACAATTACTCATATTGATACAGTTAAATTGATTCAATGTTCATATTTTGTCAGATTATGAAATATATTATTAAAATTTGAACATATATCACATTCATGTCATACAATTAAATTTCAAAGATTTAGTGGTTCAAATATTAAATTGGTTCATATTCATGACAAATATTTTACACATTGGTACAGATTCTAGGAGAATATTGTTGGGTCTTTTTCTTTAACTTCGCATAATTAAGTATTAGTTATGCGCCCAATAAAAATAAGATGCCAACGAGCTTATATATTGGCATATCACACGAAGAGTAACCTCATGCACTCACCTAAGGAGTGTAGCATGAACAAGACCCCGTCAATTCTATTGAGTGATGGTGGTTAGACAACTCCATATTACTTAGGTGCTTGAGTTACTATGTTTAGTCATTGTTACTACCAACATTGATCTAGAGTCAATCATTTGACAAATTCATACAATACATATATGTATTATCATAAAATAAAAATTAACACTATAGAGTTTAACAAATCATGATTTGTATTCAATTAAGGATTTTATTACTTTCATTGAATAAGATTAAAAGATGCTTCCTTCATTACACTATATCCTCGGTTTTATATTAATAACCACTTCACAATTACATATAACAACATCAACAACAAATCCAACAATGAATCTATCAATTCCAACCATGGAAATAACAACAACAACAACACTTTATAAATAAATCTAAGGGGTATTTATACATAATTAAACCCCTCACCTTCAGTTACATAAATAATACAAAAGTGATGACTAACCAATGACCATTAACAACAATGATTAATAAAGAGTTGTTATAATTAATTCCTATTAACTCGAGTCTAACCACCCCTACATACCCTCTCTATGCGAGATATTTCATATTCGTGTGCCTCTTATTTCATTGACCAATGCTATATTTATGATCTCATTAATTTTTGTTGCTTTTGTGAACTACTTTGTAACCACTTATGTTCCCTGTGCTCTTGTGTTAGTCATGTACTTCTCCAAGTTTTGTGTTTTATATTCATTCTCTACTTCCTTGTATAGCATAACTCACCCTTCCATGCCAAGATCATTTACATTATTCTTCATTATTTCTCTCTCGTGCCATTCTCTTCTACATCATCCTTTCCCACACCATGGTACTCCATGTTGTTCTCGTGTCCTTGCTCTTCCACATTGTGTTACCAAAATACTTGAGTATTTTATTATAAAATTTGGGGTTCAACAACACCCCATACTAATTCAATAGTCCATCCTAGACTATGATGTAGTTTTCTCAATTGAAAAAAATACGAGATCTACCTATTGTACTTTGCACTTGAGCTCCTCCCACTGGTTGAGGGTTGCCTAAATATTGGAAGTAATAATATCCACTTCACCATTCAATCTCTTCAACTCCTTAGGCTGGTCCAAAAAGGTATCATCTTGAGTTGTCAAAGTCTCTAGTTGAGTACTTGCAATCTTGTGAGCATCCTCAAGGGCCCCAACCTCTACCAAAACTTGTCCTTAGAGTGTTGAGAAACTAGCACTTAGCTACTTCTGATGGGCACTTATTTATGTTTCTATTTCTTCAATGTCTTAGAAAATGTTTATGCATTGGGTCCTATCCTTGATGCTCAACACATTCTTAGCCAATTTTTAACATTATTATTCCTCAAGAAGCTTTCGTTCTTATAAAAACATTTAAGGCCAAGTCAAGTTCATAAAAACCCCATCTATGATGGGAATGGTAGTGCTCAGTTTATTCATGAATGCACTGTATACCTCCATGGCCTCAAAAAACTACTATGTTGCCCAAATTTTCTCCCATCTAAGATCCACTTAGTTTTTACATTTATTGAGTAGAAAGTCCACAATCATATCTCATTTATTTATTACCTCACCAATAATGGTAACTCTATCTGCAAGCATTGGTTCACTTCTCAAAATCTTTTGACAAAGGCCTAAAATCCTAAGTCAAGCCATTTTTGTCGCATTTAGTTGGTGCTTAAGTTCTTCAATTTCCTCTTCAAACTTTCACCGTGTTTCATGCTCTTCTTTTTATAATCATATGACCTCCCAATGTGTAACACAAATTTATCCCACATCATGCCTATTAAAAATGTTTTTCATAGAAACTTTTAGGACAAACTTGATAAGTCATGTTCTTGCTTACATTGGAGAATAAATAGCAAGACTCATCCAGAGCATGTCTGAAACACCTACCACTTCTAGGCTTATGTTAATGTTGTCCCTTAGAAACTCAAATAATTCATCATGATAACTTCCATCTCAAAGGACATCTCACGCCAAGTTTGTTCTATGGATTTATGTTCAGGGAAAATTTTCAACAAATATAACTCCTTATTTGGTGTGTCCTATTAGAATGCAGCATGAATTGGAGGTTCTTAATTTCCCTATTGTTATTGCTCTATCTCTTGTATCAATTCCTTGCCCTTTTAGGGGTTACACTCCAATTCTATAATCTTAGGGCTCTTTTCTTATTCATTAGTGCTAGTGTCAAGGTCCTCTTCATTGGGGCCTTCTTTCCTATCAAATTCTTTCAGTGTTGGACTTTCAATGTCCACTCATTTCTTGACCATAAGATTTTCTTTGCTAGGTGTAATAGTCTACTCTTCATTCATCTCATGAGGTTGTTCTTTGCTTGGCTTGGGAGTGGGCTCCTTTACAAGTTGGGATTCTACAGATGCCTCACCCATGTTTGTAATCACCACTCTGAGTGTAACAACCCCATTGGGCTCGGCAAAAAAATACGTGAATTTTTTTAATTAAATATATACCAAATATAGATTAAACCATGAGAATATACAGAGACCATAAGAAATAAAGAGGGTGATAATAGCAGTAAGCATAATACATTACATAATACTGATCTCTAATATCATGAGAGTACTCATCACAATACGAATAAAGAAAGTAATCACATCAACTCTACTAAAATTTACCAAGATTACAACCACCATTGATCAAGTACAATAATAAGAAATTACAACTTTTCATGACAATATTTAATAATAAGTACATTACAATGTACATATAAGATACATGGTTTCTTTGGAGCATAGTTTTTGAACTCAAGTATTTGTGGCAATCTCAATTGTCATCTCAATAAGTAGTACTATTGTGGAAAGGGAAAGCATCATCTAAGTACTTTTCCACACCAACCACAAACCAACTATCCATCGCACTAATTTCATCAATAAATGGTTATCTCTTTATAGATGAATAGATAGTGATGGTCTAAGAATCCAAAGAGACAAACAAGTACCCATGTGTTGTATGATTCTAAACTAAACATGCAATATATCATAAAAATCCATTTTATTTCAGAATATCATACAAATATGTGAATCACACTTATGAAGTAATAATATCTCACTAAACATACTTTAGCCTAAAGTTTTACAAATAATAAATAATAATGATCTAGATCAATCAAATTCATACACACCACTTGATTAAATTGCCTTTATCTATAACTATGAGAGTAGTAAGCCAATGAAGTCCATCTCACTTCTTACTCTGAATTAGCAATGCAGATTGGTCAAATATAATTCAACCACAAGATTAATTTAATTTATATTTTATTAATACACACAATCAAACTAGATGATAAAAATAGGAGTAATCAAAACATACATTTATTCAATCAAATGTATGAATGAATCTTACATTATTTTTATCCCATACAAGAAATAATGATTATGGTCTATACCACCTGGGTAAAATATACGTAACTGTAGATTTAAACTACCATAAATTTTTTTCAAACATAATATACCTATAATAACCCATATTGCCATAGTCTAGTATTCTAAGACATAACTACTAGTTTTCTCAAAAACTATCATATAAAGTAGTCTTAAAATCATGAAAACATAAGAAATTACATAAGTAATTATATATAATGAAAAAATTCATCATTCCCATGAAACATAATAACATATCAACATAGCATTCGTTAAACTCTCAAAGTTTGCATGTACACATACACAAATCTTACTCACTATGATAACACACACTATCCACATCGATAATCAACATGTATATAGTAAAATAGTCAAATATAGATATGAGTTTTGGTATAATAATCATATTATACACCACCTAATTACAACATACTTTTATACTATAGTACCATATGATATCCCATACTATCATAGGTTTCCAACTATATAATAACACATAATCTAAACTTATGATTTTCAAGACTCAACCAATCCATGTAGATAATAAAAATCAAATAATACATAATTATACCACCTAGATATACCCTAAATTAAACTACATACAAGCATACCAAAGTATTATAACATATAAACATGCGTCACAATGCACCATTATACATTACGTTTAGCTAAACATTTATACATATTAACACACTCATAGAATGTATTGTTCATGAGTATACTGAATACATATGACTAAGAATCAATCATATTATTAGTAGTGAGTCAAAAAATTCATAAACTTGTTATGGTTTTTCATTCTAATGACTCATTTACTTCTAAAAGACTGCTTCAAAAGGTTATAGTTTTTGGGTTCTAAAAAATTTAATGACCAAATCTAGCCATCTATTAAACCATGGGTATAATTTTTATATAGGAGTGCATACACATTATAAACTGACACCTCATGAAAGTATTCCAATGTTATGCAAAAACTAACCCAGTATTCATTTATGTGTTTTAACTAAGAATCTCTCAAACATTTAACTGTGTTTAAATGAACATAAGCTTGCACTAAGTTATGAACTTATGTTCATGTTGACACAGTTTATTCCATTCCTAAGGTCCCATGATCAAAGGTGTTTATATTTTTCAACTTGGATGTATGCAACCCAATATACCCAATGTAATATAACACATATAATGACACCTAAATTCTTGGATATAATAATTTCCTTTATACATAAATATATTCAATAATATAAATGGCACCATTAGCCTTTATGATTCTCAGATTAATAGTTGGTCAACACAACTTTATTGATAGGCTATTCTAATCATGACAATATTTAACCTAAAGTAACTTTATAATTCTAACAAAACTATATTTCCTCTAGCATTTGATATGCATCTAGAATCTTGAATGCATGCATTCAAAAAGTTAACTATACATATATTTATTTAATACAATTTAATAATTCATCCAAGGAATTATGATCATAAATAAAATACACCTTTATGACCATAAATAAACAATTTTCATAGTCAAAAGGTTATTGGGTTTCCTATCAATTCATCCTTTAGTTATAACTTTCAACATTCAAAGCATGTTTCCTCACAAGATTACTCCCATAGATTATTTCACATAAACTTGTTCCTATAGATATATGTCCAAGATGGTAATCTATTCATTTAGGCACATTGTATGTGCAACATAGTTTATGTTGAATTAAAAATCATCCATAACAACCTGGCTTATAGTGCTACATACAAAACACTATAGAACTTCGAGTCATTATATATATATATATATATATATATATATATATATATATATATATATATATATATATACACTTATTTTATTTTCTAGATTTTTAATTTATTTCTCTTTTTTTCTAATTTCAATGTTTTTTTTTTCATTTTTCTTAAAATAATTACTTTTTTTAAAAATTTAATATGGAATTCTCAATTTCATATTAAACTAATTTCACATTTAACTCCATTTAAGTAATTTAATGCCAAATTCCAGATTTTATAATTAATAATTCCTATTTAATTTTACCTACTCAAAAAATCATAAAAAATAATAATTTAAATAAAATGCATTTTCTACCATGATTAACTATTGTGATTTGTGCAAGGTTTTTACCAACTCTTTATCGATTTACGATGTCTCCATCTATATTATCCTCTCTAATGATGCTCTCCTTCTGGTATGTTTGAAAGATAAATTTTTCTGTATCCACCTCACAAGATGCATGTAATTACATCATATCACATGATAATCATAAAGTAATATTATAACTAAAACAATACATTAATATACTCAAAATGTACACACATACATTAATCCAACTTAGTAAGCAATCATGTATCATCATCTAACTAAGAAACATTCAACTATCTCATAATAGCATAAATATCAAGCTTAGTCATAAATATAACCAAATCAAAATTTGTTAGCTTCAAATATTCATAGGTAATCTAACAAGTTTGCCTAGTGAAGAATCAGGATGTAACACTAAGCACTTAATGTTCTGGTTTTATTCAAGCATCGGGTGTGTAATGTCATCTTTCTATTCTAAAGGGTTTGCTTTTGTCATTTGGGTTCTACTTGAGTAGTCAGCTAGGATTTTAAAATGTCCTCTTGTTTTGCAGACAACCCCTAGGTCCTTGGTGGTGATGAGGCCTACCATTAGCATTTTGGGATGGCCCTAGGTTGGTCCTACATCTTTCTAGAACTAGTGGCCTCAGGTCTTGGCCTTTTTTATTTTGCCTGCACCCTGACCTCCATGTGTGTATCTGATTGAGAGGAAAGTGGTTCCTTTTCCACCTCCTAGTCTCTCGATGTTTTCTTCCATCACCTGATCATATAGAAGATCATCCAAATCTACCCTTGCATGACTATCTTATAGGGATTGAGGTTAGTTTTGTCATATTCATGCTTCTCCAAATATGCATGCCTCTCTAGGTAAACATAAATATTTTGAAGAGTATGGATCTCAATGTTAATATTTTTTGCATTAATATTCATAAACCATGCATCTAAAATACAATTTACTTAGTCCATGAAGTATTTGGTCGTGAAATCATAGGGTAATTTAAGCCACCTTGATAATTTGTCTTTGGTTTCCATCCAGATCTACACAAAAGAATATTGTTGAATTACAAAAAATTGAGTATACAATCCCATATATGCAGGTAACTCTTTGGTAATGCACCACTCATTCATAAATGCCTCCCTCATGCCATCAAACCAACCCTTCATCTTGGCTTTATAGGAGGGTGTGATGGTATCGGGGTAAGTAATTTACTTAATCATTTGACAAGGGATTTATGTTTGGTTTAGTAAACCCACTTAATTATTTTCCTGAGTATTCTGGGATGCCAATCTCATCAAAAACTAGAAATATCAAAATTACACCCCAAGGAAACTTTTGGTTAGGTAGACAATGTGTCGTATCTACATCCTGCACAATCTTCTCAGCAAAGTCCAAGGAGTAATTATAATTTACTCCTTTATCCATTTTGTTAGAGACATAGAGGTGTGCCATATTCACCTCCTTCCACTTGTCTACACCCCTTAGCTTGGTCATCGCCAAATGCACATCTACTTAAATTGTGGGATCCTCTAGGATAGTAATGTACATAGTGTGGCCTTCTTTCCTATATTTTAATGCCACCACCATGCTATCAATTTTTACCTAATATTTAAGGTTTGAGATGATATCAACTCCAAAAAAAATTAATCCAATTACTTTACTGAACCAATTAGACCTAGTAAAGTATAGGTAGTATTCATGAATGCATGATATTAAGAACCAAATTGCCTCCTTTAGTTTTACAGAATATGTTAGTTTTAATATTTGGATCACCCCCACATAATCTAGTAGGTTGTAGACTATGACATCATAGGTGATCTCATTTCTAGTGTTCTGGTACTCTATTTAGTAGTCTCATTGTAAGTCAACTTTATTGCCATTTTGATGGTGATTGTAGTATAAGATCTGACAGGGGGAAACCTTAGACTCCCAATTATTTGTGCATAACATTATCTTTGGGTATTACATCTCTTCAATCAAAACAAGAGGAGAGATGGTGTTACAATGAAATTTTTCCTCATGTATACCATTTTTGGTGTTTCCCTAATAGGGGTCCCTTCCCTCAATCTTTATAAGTCCTCACCTTGCATGTTGATCTCATTATAACCTTCTTCTTGAATGAATATGGGACCTCCTTCTTCTGCACCCTCAAACTCTTCAAATTTAAGTATAAATAAAAGTGGGTCTCTTTTCTTCACTCTTTACTTTGGTTGCATCACCAACCAAGGTCCTTGAAGGTTAACATCTAGTTGACTAATTATCCTAAAGAAATAATTATTGACTTCTCTTCCCTAGACCCAAAATGTTTCATCTTCCTAATTCAACCTCCTATAATGGTAGACCTATAGACTATAACATGTAACTTATCTTATCTACTTGTGTGAATGCATTTCTACTTTTCTTTCCTTGAATACAAATCACTTAAATCTCTCTATTAGTTTTGTAAATGGGAGCACTGCATAGTCACCTTCTTTGTTATCAATTTTCATTTGTTTGATCTCTATAATTCTTCAAGATTTTAATCATAAAAAATGGAAATGAGAAGCCTTATGGACTTTTATAGGATATCATAAATTTTTCATTAACTCCTCCATGTTGCATAAATTTTATCCACACCACCAACCATCACTTCATCCATTAATGCTTTTAACGACATGCCTCAATGTCTATTCAACATGTTTTCCATTAATATCACTTTATTGTTAGTAAATTCATGTCCCATCCTTCCTCCGATGGTTATTATGACTTCCCTGAAGTGCATGTCAGTTTCAATAATTTAAATTTTCCATTTTCATGGTAAGAACTATATTTTCTACATTAACCTACTTTATGACAGTGTTTCCTTTATCATCTTGATTTTATTTTCATGGGTCATGTGTCTTTTCCTTGTATTTTATCTTATGTGCCCCATTGTATTTTAAGCTATCCAATCTAGCTTTATGATCCCATGTATTTTTTCAATCATTCTCTTTATGTGCTTCCTTCACATGCCTCCTCTTTTCACTTCCTTTACACACTTCTTGTACACTCTTTTAGCTTGTCTTCCTCTTGTGTGTTTCGTTTATGCACTTTTATCCTATCATCCTCTTATGCACTTCCTTTATATGATTTTGTATTAAGTATTGTATTTATCCTTGAAAGCCACCCCACATTAAAATTTATGCATGGTCCTCTACGTCATATCATAGTGAAATTCATGTCAAGAAATAAAAAGAGAGTATGAAATACAAAAATATTAGCAAAAACTATTAAACCAATTAAAAAAAGGAATGAAACCAACGCAACACTTATTTGAAAATGAAACAAAATCCTAGACTAACCTAATGGCATACGCCTTATTTTTTTAAATTAAGAATTACATAAAATCATAATGCCAGATTTGACTACCATTGAAATGGCCTAATAGGAATTGGCCATCCAATATTTTCAATCTATAATCCCCTATCAAATAGATAGTACGAATAATAAATGAACCATCCTAGTGGATTCATAGTTTACCTGAATGATGTCCAAACTTTGAATCATAGATAAGGACATGCATACTATGATGAAAAAAATAGTTTTAATATGTCGATCATGCTAAGATTTCAATTTTTGATTATAAACTCCTTGGCTCCAGTGTGTCAGAAATAATGTTTCATCCAACTAAAGTAGAGTGTTCAGGCATGCTTTTAGGGACTCCTCATCATCTAATCATCTAATGCATGAAATATGTAAATAGGTAACAAGGAACTATATGGGTAACACTACTTTAGTACCAAAGACAAGATTAAAAGGAGTATTCTTGTTCAATATTTTGTATGTGATTTGATATACCCATAATATTGTATAAACTTGATCATCCCTATCAATGAAATTGATGTTAAAAATCTTAATTAGTGTATTACCTAGGATCTTATTGAATGCTTCAATTATTTCATTTACTTGAGGGTGGTATGGTGTGGTCTTAAGGTGTGCAATCATGAACTCATCCAAGAGGATGTGCATGGTTTTATTAAGTAAGTGAGTACCATGATCACTTGTTAAGCTTAATAGACATTGATACCTAGTGATGATATTTTCTCATGTAAATATGGTAGTGGTTATAGTATTAAAATCACATGTGGGTGCTACTTCATCCCAATGTTTGAGATAGTTTGTGGTAGTAATGATGTACTACACATCAATCTATCACACAACTAATTAAATGGGCCCAAAAAAATCAATAGCCCATTTATCAAATGGTTCATGAGTAATTATTTTATAAAAAGGCATAACATCCATTTAATTTGGTTTACCTACTCATTGGTAGATATCACACTAGCATGCATAGGCTTTGGCATCTTTGAATAAATTGAGACTCCACAATCTAGCTAGTAGAATTTTTCATACTATCACATCACCAAAATAATGTCCTCCTACATCACCATCATGGACTTATTGAAAGGATTTTTTGTGCTCATGGTGAATTCCACACCTTCATAGTACTTCATCTCAACCAAGTTTTTAAAGGTCTCTACCAATAAGTTAGAATCAGGGAGCATGCATGGTTAGTTGTTTTTCCTCTTAGGTGGCAAGGTTGTCTGGTGTGGACCCTATTGTATGAAAAGTGATAATTTCCTCTAATTCTTCAGTCATGCAAATAAATTGAAAAAAAACTACATTAAGTAAATCATCCTCTATGGTGTGTAGTGGTTTCACTAGATTGAACACATGATATATGGTTAGGTCTGAGATTGACTTTACATGGTTTTATGACCATAGAAAATTAAAATTCTTAAAAAAGAACAATCCATCGACATATGTGTCTATAAAACACTTCCTTATTTACCATATCCTTGAGTGCTTTATGATCTATATAAAATATAAATGGGATTACCAACAAGTATTAGTGAAACTTTTGAAGTGCATAAACCATAGACAATGCCTTATGATCGGTTGTGGAATAGTTTTGTTCTACTAGTTTGAGCTTCTGAATTGTTAAATAAAAGGGATTATCAAGGATTCCCTCAATAGTTTTTGATAGGATAACACCTACTACCATGTCTAAAGTGTCAACATGTACATGAAATGGTTGGTTCTAGTTTAAGAACTAGAGAATGGGTGTAGTCACTAATTTCTCTTTCAAGGTCTCAAACACTTATTTTTGTTAATTTTTCATAATAATAGGCCATTGTGCTTTATTATTTATTATATCAGGGAAGATATATTAGCATAACATTGAATTAACTTCCTATGGTACCTTATCTGACCTAAGGAGGCATAAACCTCACGCTTAGTGGTTGGAGCTAAGAGTTGGACAATGATCATAATTTTATTCAGATTCACTAAACAGCCATCCTAACAAATAATATGTTCCAAAAAGATGTAAAATAAAGTATAAAATATTCATTTATTCATATTCAATGAAATCTAAAGATTTTGGCAATGTTCGAGCATGAGGTGTAGATTATCACAATGGTCGCACACTAAACCATATGTAGACACTCAATTTTAGCCACTTTCATGCCTAAATTGATATTTAATTAAATTTATATCAAATGACACAATCTAAGACTATAAATTACCTAAATTTTCCAAATTCATCTATGTATTGGATTTAATCACTCAAAAATGTGGTGAGGTTTATTTATTTGGGATATTACCCTGTGTGTATCAATAACCTAGTTCGGTTTCAAACCTAGTCAAATTATGACCTAGTAATTTGACATTCTTGGCCTAAAGATCTATTAATTCAAAACATTTAGAATGATTACCAAAAAATAAAAATCACTAAGCAAGATTAATTACAAAGGAAATATTAATTAACATGCTTAAGTAAAAATTCAAAGTTGAATTAGTGAATTTCATTTAACAAAAAAATAATTTTTATCCAAATATGAAGTCAAGGTCAAAGGAGATAATAAATTAATTTATTAATTCCTAATATTCCAAAAATGTGAGTCATAACCTCACAAATATCTAAAGTGAGTTGCCATGGATCATAAATATCTTAAAATGAGTTGTTAAGATTTCATGAGTGCTTTGACCTAACCCAAGGTTAACCTGACTAAACCCAGGCTATTTTAGACCCAACCAAAGTTGGAATTAAACCTAACCTCACTAGGGTTAGAGTTAGTTCTTAGATCTATAAATATATATTCCAACACCATACCCAAACAAGATTTTATGTATAAGGTTATTATATAAGAATTCCTTTAAGAATCCATTGAAAGTAATGGTATAATGCCCATTTAATACCAAGCTTCATACCAAGCCAACCAACATGGAAAAGCATTAACAAGAATCTCTAATGTCATAGACCGATATTGAACATCCTTATGCAGAAAAGTGGACATCAATTTTGATGAAGGAGGTGTAATTATTGTATATTTTTATCTTGATTGTGTGATCTTGTTTATTGTGTTACTCTCCCCTTAGTTAATAGGTAAAAGTTTTTAGTTTCATTGTAGTTTTATGCATGGATTTTTATTATCTTCACTAACAAGGAACTAATCAACATCCATGTGGTTTTTAGACTCCTACAATACATAATGGCACACCTAGTGGGACCATGAATCCCATATGGCCAAGAATAATGATGTACAACCTTTCGTTTCCCACAAAATATCATTTAATTATTCAAGTTTAGAGTTTTGCTTGAAAATCCCATCATTATGTTTTATTTGTAATCGATGGCTTCACACTTTGTAATGATAAGTTAGTCATTTCCATCCTCTATTTATGATATTTATTTGTGTAAAAATAATGACTTTGAAATAGAGGCATTGACCCGTTAAATGGTGAGCTTTCCAAAGAAAAATGGTGACATCGACCCTGCTAAATGGTGGATTTGATAGGTATATTTACAAACCATTTAGATGAATTCACCCATTTTTTTACTTGTATTCAAAAAATTCACCAAACCTCATCTATGGCTTTGATGTATTTAACAGTGACTTCTCCAAAATCTAGTTTATGTTTATCTATGTTCATAGGAAAAATAGTGACTTCATTGAATATAGTAGCTTCTCTCTATTTCAAAAATGGTGAATTTGCTCTGTGTTTTTAGAAACTTGAGAGATAAAAATGGAATGTTGTTTTTTAATTTGATTTTTATCTTAAAGACAAGACAACCCCCTAATATTTTTATAGGAACCAAGGTGGAGAAAGAGAGGCCTAAGCACTTCTAAATCTCACATACACTTTCATTTTAGTGCTTAAAATTTACCTAGCCAAACTTATCTTTTAGCATTTTAAATTTTTTACAAGAGTAAATAAGGCCAAGGGGTCAAAACTTCATTCACATTTGCTTTGGTGCTTTTAAAAATAACATCCACTTTAGTTAGATCTCTTAAGGGATTTTTCACTTTTTTTTATTCTTTATTTGTTAGCTAGTTTCAAATTTCCTAGGTAAAATATTTGTTTGTGGCAAACCAAAAAAATTGCATGTATGCTCTCCCCCCGTCCCTTATAGGGAACTCAGGTTACCAAAAGTGCTTTGTTTGTTACCTTGTTTATTTAGTCTTGTCATAAATAATATCATGTATGCTCTCCCTAAGCTCTGAGTGACTTGGGTGACCCAGAAACAACCTCTAAAGTCTTTCTAATTTTCATTTATTTATTTTCTTGCATTTTCCTTATAGGCAAGAGTTCATCACCTCCTGATAGGTTCTTTAGGGATGTGTTGACCTAAGGTTTCATCTCCTAGCATCATACCAACCTCACTCCATGGTGGGGTATATAAATTGGGCATATGATACCTGGATTTTCTAGGTCTAAGTGTTTAGCCTTATAATCTTAATTAAAGCCTAGGTTAGTTCATGCTAAACATCAGACTTCACTAAGAAGTATATGGTTGAAGTCATTGTGCAAAGGAATAGACCTTTGTATAATAAGTTATCAGATTTGAACCTAATTTACATGATAATCCCTTATGTTATCCACACTTGGGACCATTTAGTACATTTTGAAACTTAAAAATTTTAATCAATCCCACTTATTGTGGAATGTCTTTACAAATGTTGAGTGTTCCTCACTCTAAGTTTGTGCCACATACTAATTCTTAAGAGATAGAGGGGGGATTAAAAAATCTACCTATCTAAGTGTTTAGCCTTATAATCTTAATTAAAACCTGGGTTAGTTCATGCTAAACATCAGACTTCACTAAGAAGTATATGGTTGAAGTCATTGTGCAAAGGAATAGACCTTTGCATAATAAGTTAGTGAATTTGAACCTAATTTACTTGATAATCACTTATGTTATCCACACATGGGACCATTTAGTACATTTTGCAACTTACAGATTTTAATCAACTCCACTTATTGTGAAATGTCTTTAAAAATGTTGAGTGTTCCTCACTCTAAGTTTGTGCCACATACTAATTCTTAAGAGATAGAGGGGGGATTAAAAAATCTACCTAAAACCTATTCTTTAATTTTTGTATTAACACTTCATTCCTCATGAGCATTGATATATCAGTAGAAATTTTGGTAGAATCTACGTGCACATTGTCAATTTTAGGGATAGGATGAGTTGTTACTCTTATTTCTATTTTATTTGATTTATATGTGTGTTTGAGACTAAAAATATTCGTTTGTATTGTCAAATCAAAATGAGTCAAAACCATCATGTCTTTTCACACCACTTTACCCTAAGAGGTGTTACTCTGCCCATTTTATTTCACACATTTGTCTTAGAGTTTTTATTCTAAATTTTTTTGTGTCAATTATTTAAATGGGGCATTGTTACATTGCCCATTTTATTTGAAACATTTGCCTTAGATTTGTAGTCCAAAATCATTGTCATACCATTTTTTTCAAGGAGCATTATTTCATTGCCTAAATTATTCCAAAACACTTGTCGCATTTGAAACCAAGTTTCAAAACCATTATTATACCCTTCATTTCAACTGTATGGTTGTGTTTCCCATTTTGGTCTAGCCTATTTGTCTTAGAAAGTCCAAGCCTTTTTGTATTAAATTTGAAATTCAATCTTTTGAAGTACAAATCTTAAACTAATCAGGTTTATAGTAAATCCTCATCTAATTTGGGCTTAGGTTGTCTACCTTTTGTGTTTATATTGTGTTAATTATATTGATTTATTATTTGATCAAAAGACCCCTTGACTCGACCTAGAAGTTATTTGTTATTTTTTGCCTTGTTCTAGTGTCCTTTGAGCCAAGTTGTTGCCATGTACCTTATTTAAAGTTTGTTGTGTTGAGTTATAAAATATCTTGGTTCCATGGTCAAAGAGTCTCTTATGAGCTAAATATTGATTCTTTGAGATCTAAATACCAAGTGTTTTCCTAACAAATTTCATTAGTTTATATTGATTTCAAGTTCTTGTTTGAGACCTTTGTTTCTGAGTCTAGCCTTTTTTTTCCACGTTAATTATAGTAACCATTTTTGGGGAAATCATTATTATCCTTTTGATATAGATCACGATTGTTTTACCTTGTCTAGTTACTTTTACGACTTATAATAACCACCTTTGGGTAAATCAATACCTTAGCCATAGACTAGTTTTGAGTTTTTGTATTACCATTTGCACTTATTATAACTACCTTTGGGAAAATCAATATCTTTATTAGACTAGTTTTATGTTTTTACTCTACCTTTTCCTAGTTTAATTATTTTACCCCTTTGGACCTATTTTACAGATCTAAAGATTGTTTATTTCTGACCTTAGTTGTTTTCCATTTTAGACCTTTGTTTTCATGTGGCATAGTCATATATCTAAACATGCCTTGTTATACATGTAGTGGGACTATGTACAATCTGGATTATGATAACTTTGTGACTAGTTACCCTTTCATTCAAGAGTCATATGGTGATGACATAGCTTATGATATGGATCCATATCCATATTATAATATTATATACATTAAACAAAGGTGAGACCTACTCAAAAGTAATTGGTGAGTGTACCATCCTATCCAGGCCAAGAATAAGAGTAAACAACATAGTACTTTATTCAAGTGACACTTAGTGTCAAACAAAGACCATAACCCTAATATGTTATAACACCAATGTATAAAATTTATGATTTGTACTTAATATCACCATTTTTTAGAGAATAAAGATGAAATTCTAGTTAGGGTCGTAGAAGTAGGAGCCAAATTCTCACTAGACTTCCCACACAAAATTATGACTAGTTTGATTAGAACCCATAGTAACGTGCCTCAAAACCAATAGTTCAAATAGGTGTCAACTAATTTCAATCAAGCTTTAGTTTAAATACCTTGACAAAGCCAAAGTGCACATTTGGAAGGGAAAGGTCATATGGATAATAAATTAGAACAAGTACAAGTGTACCAAAATTATCTTAACCTAGCTCATAATTTTAATGCTATGATTATTTCAAACACGTCACTTATAGAGTTAACTCCATCAATAAGGACACAAGTAGATGTTTCAAGCTGTGTGAATCAAAACATAGACCCCTTAGCCAAAACATATTGGTTGGAGACATGTTTAATGTCTCAATTTTGACAAAAGAAATTGCCACTCAAATAGCATACCTATCCCAAAACATCATGGATAACATGCAATTACAATCTAATATAAACCAATGTGGGTCTAAGTTACCACCAAGCAACACACATCAAATTCCTTTAAATAATACCATGAGTGGTTTGCAACAACAAGGGATAGGTATGCCTATTTCCCAAACACAATAATAAACCTCCACTCCTCAACGAACTGCTTCCTCAAGTGTGCAACAAGGGGAAAAGGGCCAAAAATAAAAAAACTAGCATACCACCTCAACAAGTGTAAAACACTACACCACCTCAATAGGGGAAATAAATGTTGCATCATAATAAGCACAAACCAATATACCTCAAAAATCACAAATGTTTCATGATCCACAACATGTTTCTATTGGTCAAAAGTGCCAGTTGGTTAACAACAATAAATGTCAAACCCTCAACAAGTTCCTATCCAATAATATGTGTCTAATCAATAGTATGGTTCTAATGTATAATAGATACCAGGTGCTAGGTAACATTTTCCTTTCACTCAATGGGTATCACACATGCAATAGAGATCCAAATTATAACACCTTCAATAGTATGGATTTAGTCAACAATGTATTCTCTTCATATAGTAGGGTTTGACGAGTAGACAACAAGTTCTATCCAAAACCTAGTAATACCAACATATCCCACCTAGACAAATGTTATTACCATAAATACAATTCACCAGCCAAGGCTATGTATCCAACCCAAGCTAGAATGTTTTCCAATAGCAATGTATTATGTATTAATAGTATAATCTCAATGCACGAATATGCATACTTGGTCTCTAATCAACCAAACAAACATTCTATAGTATGCCATTACAACCTAACCTAGTTAAGGTAATTTACCTTTGACCATGCAACCCTAATAGCATCAGAAAACTCTAGCTAGCTTCCTTTCCCAAGATTTAGAGAAAAATAAGGATGTAATTCAAGCCATTCAAACTAGAAAATAAATAAATAATTTTACTCTAGACAAAATATGCTCATATTTTTTTATCATGGATTATCTTCAAATACCATTTTCATTAGGTTATGAGCCACCCAAATTTGATAAATACAAGGGCAAAGGTGACCCCAAATAGTATATAAAATAATTTTTTATTGTTTGCCAACCAGTGGTATACATTAACACATATTCACTTCTTAACTTTCCAAGAATTCTAATTGGACAAGCCTTGGAATAGATTTTAAAATTAATGAAGTATTTTGTACCTAACTTTGATGATCTTTATGACAAGTTTGTAGAAAATTTTCCATATAATCTCAAATAAGAGATTGCAGTTATGGACTTGGGCCAAGAAAAATAGAAAAATGCTACTTGGCCCAAGAAAAATAGAAAAATGTTGAAAGCTTCATTGCTTACCTATAATGGTGGAGAACACTTGCAAGCCGATTCACTCATAAGTTTCTAGACATGCAATTGGTTGTAATATTTAACAAGAGCCTATATAGTGAGATATATTAACATATAAGATAAAATGTGCTCATATGTTTGAATACGTTATTGAAAAAATTATGTAGATTGAGAATCCCTTGTCAACAAAGGGATAATCAATTTATCTTCTTCCAATCATAGCCAAAATTAGCATCAAGTCCTATAGAACCAAAACCAAAACCATAGCCAAAATCAAAACCATATTCAAATACTAGCTCCAAGGTAACCCCAATCCAATAATAATTAAATAGGAAAGGCCTAAAACTACAAAAATAATGTTTTGGATAATGAGTTCACTGAATTGCACCATGTACAAATGGTGCAAACACTGGTTATCCATTTACCTCCACCCATTTAGCAACCACCACCTCCATACATTCAACTAAAGCCTCCATAAAACCAATAGCCATAAAGACAAGCCCAATTGCAAGCCCCTCCTCCAAAGATAAGACCACCCATTACTAAATAATTTAGTGACCTCGGGGAGCCTATTGATTTCATATTCTATAAATTGGTTGAGGAAAATATGATTAGTTGGCTAGTGCCAAAACAATTTCCTAAAGGAATTCCTTTTCCAGGTTGGTACAAAGAACATGAACTTTGTGAATACCATATATTCAAAGGATATTCTATGTGTCAGTGTATCTTACTTAGGTATTTGATTGAGAATATGCTAGATAATGGAGAGATATAATGAGATACCCATGCTCTTATAACCAATCATAAATAGGGTATCTATAAAAATCAATTTCCTCAACATAACAATAACCAACAGTAGTAACAACAATATCAATAATAATGGTGGATAACTCCACCATAAAATAAACAACAATAATTTTATCCATAAAAACAACAATATAATAATTAGAACCAAGGGAAAACTAACCAAACCAACCAAGGAGGCCATCATGCCATCACGTATACTTACAACAATGTTGTAGGACACGTCTCAAGTGGTCATGTTTCCATAATTACTATTAACCCATAGATAACTAACAATAGACCAAGACCTTTACCCAATAATACCTATCATCCAAACAATGCTTACTAACCTCCTTATGTCAATAATTCATCTTCAAACTGTGTTAGCAACTAGGCTCAACACTACCCAAGAATTACCATTCTATGCCTTATTTTCTCCCTTGTCAACTACCAAATCACTGTACTAGATCAAGATTATGTAATATCAACTCAATGAGCCAATATTACCATCAAAGGACCATATCCAAATGCCATAAATAATCCCATTCAAACCTCCATGCCAATTAGAAATAAGCCAACTACAAAAACTAAATGAAATACCTATGATATTGTGGAGTAGTTAAGTAAAAAACTTGTATAAATATCCATCATGGATTTGTTGCATACATCTAGCATCCATAAATACATACTAAATGAGTACCTGATCCAATCCCTTATGCCTAATGACATCACACTAGACAAATTTCAAGACATGGTAGGACACATGGCCCTTGGCCAATGTCTTACCTTTGACCAAAGTGATATGTCATCTTTGGGTCCACTACATAATAACCCATTGTACATCAAGGTTAGTATAAAACACCATAAAGTTAAACACATCCTTGTATACAATGGTTCAAGCCTCAACATTGTGTCTCTAAATTTAATCAAGTATCTTAGATACACAATAGCTGACTTGCAACCAGATACCATTATTATAAAGGCATATAATAATGAGCAATGGGAATCGTAAGGTATTATCATCTTGCCAGTGACCATTTTGCCTTTGACCCATGACACTCTATGCCATGTTTTGGATTTAAAATTATCATATATTTTTTTTATTGGGCCCACCCTAGATCCATGAAATCAGGGCCATACCTTCCACATTACATCAGTGTATAAAATTTCCCCATTAAGGGATGTAAGTGACTATACCAGTTGATATCCAGCCATATCAATATTTTAAATGTCTCAAGGTTGAGTAAAAAATATATAACTATCATCTTGGCTTGAATCCTATGCCCAAATATGATAGAGGAAGAGGTAAAAAATCCAAAGCCATTGAAATAGGACCAAAAGCCAATTACATTGACCCAAATAGCCTAGCTTCTTCCTCATCTTCACCTCCACTAGACATTGTCAATCACTTTTACATAACTAACAAAGCTATCAAATACTATAGTACCTATGATTCATTCCATATTGCTAAATTACTATTGAATTCCAAATCCTATGGGAGACTAAGGTCAAGACTACTCACATGGAATGGCAGACCAAGGGAAATTCTCAACTCAACAGACCCATTATTTTCAAACTAACCTATAGCCTAGAACAAGACCCCTTAGATGAAGATAATTCATGGCTTTATACTGATGAGTTAGTTGACTATTACCAAAGTGAAAATTATTATATTCCTAACTAGATTATGGATCACCAAGCTTATGAAGGTAGAGACCTAAGAATACATCTATAAGGAGTAATTGAGCCAATCTCAATGAGCAAGTACAAGGGAACCCATGGTATTGGATTTAAACTATTTAGGGGTGACTTGAGATACCTTATTCACATTCCAACACCACTGACTAGTGAATATGATGTTGATAGTGACACATAGTCTAATTATAGCATTATGGTGACCTTGCCAATACAAATTTATTTAACCCCCTTGTTTTTTGTATCATTAACCTTGTTTATCTCTCTTCACCTTTAACCCTTTATCACTGAAAGTTGATAGACTAGGACCAATAAGAGTCAACAATGCCATTATATGAGTTTGAAAATGATGAGGCCATTTACAACTTTTTGGGATTGAGGAATCACATTCCTCTTGGAGATCACAAACATAGATTTTCTATCAGATTAGATTTTGATACCTATTTTAGATAATAGGTGAAATTCCTTGGCCAAATACAAAAATTAAATCAAACATTAAGGTCTAAAATTGAAAACCTCTTTGAGGTGCTCTCTGACTAGGGTAAAAGTGAAGAAAAAGGCAAGTCTCTTGGTGAAACCTTGTTTTAGGTGCCATTAGATGGGGATGTTCACCCCTCTTCACATAAAGCATAAGAGACCAATATTATACATCTTATTTATGGATCTAAGATCAATAACAAGGAGTAAAATGATTTTTCATAGATTATTTGAGAGTGCCCAAAGGTATTTGTTACATGGCCTTTACTATCTTTAGGAGATTATAATTTATCCTTCTTGGGAGAACTAGATGAGTCAGTTTAGCTAGAGGACTTTGCCATTGAAAACTATTTTACCTCTTTGTTGACTATTTTAGAAAATGGTTCTACACTTATTATGTATGAAACTTCATAGGTTGACATTGCGACTCTAAAAGACCCCAAGTGGATCAAACTAGGCACGTCCCTCACTAAGGAGGAATATGAAGTTTTTATAGCCCTTTTGAGGGAGTTTGTTGACATTTTTGCATGGGCCTACTCAAACATTAGAGGTTTGGACCCTACCTTAGTTTTACACCATCTTGTTGTACATCTTGATGCCAAACTAGTTATGTAGAAGCTAACATATGCATCCTCATATTGTTGTGCTAGTCAAGAAAGAGTTGGAAAAACTCTTAGATGTGAGATGCATTTGGCCAATTGATTATTCACAATGATTTATAACAATATAAAAATGAGAAATAAACTAGAGGGTATCATTTTATGCATTAATTTATGGGATACTAATAAAGCAGCCTACCTAAAAGATGACTTTCTTCTACCAAATATTGACATGATTGTCAACTCAATGGCTAGATATGAAATGTTTTCTCTTATGAAAGGATTTTTAGGATATAACTATACCAAAATTACACTAGAGGACTATCACAAGATAGTGTTCACCACTTTATGGGGAACATTTTGCTATCAGGTGATGCCATTTGGACTCAAAAATATAGGATCCACTTACCAACGAGCCATGACACTAATTTTTCACAATATGATGCATGACATCATTAAGGACTATGTCAATTACATCTTATGTAAATCAAAGACTCGTACCGACCATCTAGCCATACGAAGAATAATATTTGAGAGACTTCATGAGTATAATGTCAGGCTTAGTCTAAATAAGTGTGTATTTGGAATAACTCTTAGAAAAATTTTAGGCTTCATTATCTCTCGTAGGGGAATTAAAGTTGATCTAGCCAAAGTTGGAGCCATTACCAAAATTTTGTTTCCATCTACCTTGAAGTGACTCCATATTTTACAAGTCAATATCTAGTCAATTCGACACTTCATATCATAGTTGGTCAATAAATGCCATTTTTTACACATTTTTTAAAGGTCACTACTTTTTCATAGAATGAATAGTTCTAGAAATCATTTGAACATCTTAATAAATATCCTGCCAATCCTCCTATGTTATTTCTACCTATGGCAAACAAGCCATTATTACTTTACCTGTATGTAACTAAAAATGCCTTGGGGACACTTTTGGATAACACGATGAATAGCGTAAATAACATGCCATGTATTAACTGAGTAGAACATTGGTCACATATGAAAATAATTATACATCGATTGAAAAGGCATGTTTAGCAATGGTATTCATAGGCCAAAAGTTTCAACACTATATTTTGAATAACAAGACCATTTTTATTGCCAAAGTGGATTTGCTAAAGTATCTACTTTCCAAAATATATTTATAGGCCGCATGGCAAAATGGATCATGATTTTGAGCAAACTTGAAATCACATATGCCAAAAAAAAGGCCATTAGGGGATAAGTACTCATGGATTAGCTTGCATAAGCTCCTCTTGTAGATATTCAACCCCTCACATTTGGATTTATGGATGAAGCCATTATGATCGTAAGAAAACTAGAAGCACCTCTTGAGGTAGAACAGTGGAATATGTACTTTGATAGTTCATTCATAGCTCATGGATTAGGTGTTAGAATATTATTTGTTACACCAAAAGGGGATATGATTCCTAATTCCTTTCATATTATTTTTCCCTATACTAACAACATGGTCAAGTATAAAGCACTCATTATAGGGCTTCATCAAGTAATACAATGGAAAATTCAACTTTTACTAGTTCATGGAGATTCATAGTTAATCATCAATCATGTCACAGACTAATGCCAAATAAAGGATGAGAAGTTGGTACTGTATAAAGACATGGTTGATACTCTCAAAAATCAAATTGCCAACATTCATTTTGAATGGATACCTCAATCCAATAACAAAACATTTGATGCCATGACCACTATTAGTTCCATGATTCAAATCATAGATAGAGCTAGGGATTATCAATTTCTTGTTGAACATATCTTAGCACTGGCACAGAAATAATTAGTCATTGATATGGTTTGTAACATTGTTGGTCCCATGTCTCCCTAGTCTTTGACATATATTCCTATCTCCAAGACAAAACTATGCCACCTGACCTTTCATGTAATTAACAAAAAGCCTTCATCCACAAAGCCTCACATTATACCTTATTTGGACCTACCTTGTATCATAAAAGCTATGATGGAACTCTTATTCATTATTTACCTTTGACAAAATCCAAATTAGCATTGAGGGAAGTTCATGAAGGAGTGTGTGGAGCCCACACTAGTGTGGCAATCTTAGCCAAAAATTTATTGCATATTGGTTATTATTGGCTGACTATAAAAGTAGATGAAGCTACATATGTGAAGAGGTGTGTAAAGTGTCAAATTTATGATAATCTAATTAATGTTCCATCCAAAACACTCAAACTACTAACAACACCATGGTTTTTCTCAATGTGTGGACTTGACCTCATAGGTAAGATAAATCTTACATCCTCATATAGCCATAAATATATCCTAGCTGCTGTCAAATATTTCATTAAGTGGGTGGAATCCATTCCCCTCACTTATGCAACTGGTATGTAGATATCTAAACTTATATTTAACCATCTTAATTCTTATTATAGTATCCCCTCTAACATTATATCTGATTATGGTGGATCTTTTTAAAAACAAAGATGTGAAATCACTTTATACCCAATATTGTATCAAACAACATTTCTCTACCACTTATAACCCATAAGGCAACATCCAAACCAAGGCTTCTACAAAAACAATTATCAATATTATGAAAAATATTGTCAATGATGCTTGTTGTAATTGGAACTTACAGTTTAATTCCCTTTAGACACACCATACCACATTTTGTATGTTAATAAGAACTACCACTATTCACTTGTTTATAGCAGTGATGTCATTCTTCCTATCAAGGTAGAGTTGCCTTCTCTTTGGATTTCATTGTAGCACATCATTGATGATGAAGACTACAAAGTAGCTCACTTGCAAGAGCTAGACTTGTTTGACAAAAAATACATGGACACCTTGAATAACCTTTAAGATTATCAGAATAGATTATGAAGCCAATTAAATTGATGTGTTAAGCATGAATAATTTGAGATTGGTGACCTTGTGTTAAAAGAGAATTAGAATAATCTCAATGTTGAGACAAAGAATAAAGGAAAGTTCTAGCCTAACTAGTTAGGGCCTTATGTAGTTATTGCTAACTATAGTTATAGATCATATAGGCTTGCTACACCAGAAGGAGATGAACTTGAAAATTTGATGAACATAATGAACCTTAAAAACATTTATGCTTGAGGGACTCAAATTATTGTCTACAAAGATCATTTCAGTTATGCCACATTATACATATTCTTTGTGCATTACCTTATATCATTCTACCATGACTTATCCTTTTTCTAACTAATTATTTTTATCTAACCCCTACCTATCACATTTGGCCTTGGTTCCTATTCATTTTTACTTCAAGCATGTTCAGTGGTTGATGACAAATGTAGTTCTAGCAGTTGTTTTAGATTCAGACATTTGAATGGCAGTATATAAAAGCAGTATGATAGTGGTCCTAGCAATTACATCCTTCATGTTTTGTTATGTTTTATCACTTGTGCTAAAATTATAACTACATATGGGCAAATTAGTGTCACCTACCCTTGTTTTTTTTCCTAATTATAACCACCTTTGGCTAATTTAGGAACAACCCCTTTACCATACATTTACGCATTACCTTACCTTCATTATTTCCATTTTTCTTGCCATTTACCTATACCTAAACTTGTTTTTTAGGTACTTAATTAGATGCCTTTTATTGACGCAGAACTACAGTGACTTGAGTTCTTTTAGGACTATGTAGTAGCACTCAATTTGCATTGAGGTTAGCTCAGTCACCCCTTTGCAACACTCTCTCCATTTTATGAGCATGTTTAAGCCAAGCTTTCATAATTTTGTGAGTTGGACCATTCTGTATCTCTTGATTATTGATTGAGTTGAGATGCCTAAAAAATTCTAAAAACATTTGAAAAGGCCTAAGAAAATCTTAAAAATCATAAAATCATGAAAATTGGCTTAGAATTTCCATGCTTGATACAAAGCTATCAAATTTTTTTAGGATGGAATTTCTTAACCTATCCAGCTTCATTTCTAAGCTAACTAGCTGGTTTCCTCCCATTTATGGGAGAACTACATCAGCCTGAGGTCCACATGGTCTATGTAGGTAGCACTTAGATACATGGGGTATCTCAAGTTAGCTCAACCACCACCATCACTTCTTCATGACAACTTCTTTGCCTTAAGGATTCTGGGACCCCTAGTTATTTCACAAGTATGAACTTATCCTTTAGTTTCCCCATCCTTATTAACCTTATTCATATGCTCTCGTCATTTTTTGAATTGAATTTGTGAGCATTGTGCATATGAAATTGATGCACTAATGACCACTTGGATTTTATTATGCTCTCACCATTTTATGAGCTCATTCTAAGTCATGCATGAAGTAAACACTAAATTACTAACTTCGTTCATTATTGGATGGTCTTATCTTGTATTTTATTATGCTTTTAACCTAAACCATACACTCTCTCACTTGTGCAAATATGTTTGTGTTGATGCCTTCATGATTATGAATTTCATACTCCTCTTTTCTTATGCACTTGCCATTTTGTGAAACCATTCCTATTTTCCTCTACAAGTCAATCATATTTTCTTGTCATTATTTTTATTCTATCCCATATTTTTGGATAACTACATTTGGCCTACTTATGTCCATGAAACTATATAGGCAGTGTCCACTTGCCTAGCGCATATGGAGTCGGCTCGATTTCCCCTTCTTTTTTTTATATTCCCCTAATTTTGTTTCTTTGTGTCATTATCTCCTATAGCCTATGAGTAATGTTTGTCATCTTTTTTGTGTCATCTCTTATAGCCTATGGGCAACATGTTACCTTTGGACCCTTTTATCATTACTCCTTATAGCCTAGAGGCAATATTATGCCATTTATTCTTATGTTACTTTACCTATGTCACTGCTACCTAACCTAAGGATCACCTTATTGTCGAGATTAACACCTCTATTACATATGCATGAATAATTTGTATTCTATTTTTACTAACATTGTAACTAACCATTCTTTGTTTATTGTTCTTTTTTTAGATTAGTTTATTTGTTTGCCTTTGTGTATTTATAATAATTTGTTTATCAAATTTTTCTTTGTTTTCGTTTGTTTTTTGGTTTGTTTGGTCTTGTTTGTTTATTTTAGTTTTGTTTGTATAGTTTATTTTGTTGTTTTATTTTTTTATAGCCTTGTTTATTTGTTTATTTTATTTTTTTATTTTATCTATTTATGTTTGGCATGTTTGTTTGTTTTGTTTTATAGATTTTGTTTGTTTGTTTTGTGTTGTTTATTTGAGTTTTATTTATCTTGCCTTGTTTGTTTATTTTGTTTTTATATGTGTTTATTTATTTATTGGTGTTTTGTTTGTTTATTTGTATAATTTATATAGTTCTTTTGTGATTTGTTTGTTTATGTTTTATATCTATTTTAAATTTTTTGTTTGTTTTGTTATTGTTTGTTTTTTTTGTTTTTATTTTCCTTTTTCCCTTTTTGTTTTTCCATTGTCATAGATATTTTTAATTTTATTTACACTTAAGTCTTGATTATCCATATCTTGTACTTAGGTTTTGAATATTTGTATTTAGTCCTACACTTAGTTTATTTGTTCTATATTTACACTTGGGATTTGATTGTTCATATCTTATTCCTATGTTGTTTATATGTACATTTGAACTATGTTTTCCATGCTTTAGGTATGCATTTTAATTATGGTTGTTCATAACTATGATGCATAATATCATAAGTTTCAAAAAAAATTAGGCATATAGAGACTATCAAATCAATGCAATGGTAGTACTTCTCTAACATACAAACCAGCCAAATACCCAAACACATGCCTGAACCCAATGAGTAATAAATATATAAACATGATTTATAATTTTTTTATATAGATGTGCATCTCTAAATAAGCATATATATAAGTCATACAACATAAGAAGATAATAATAGAGAAACATATCATATACATGGAATAAGCAGTAAATGAAATAGCATACATGAGCATAAACATCAATAATACTAAACATCTATAATGCTAAAAAATGCTAAACATGAGATCAAGATAACATGGCATCATATATATATTGAATTAATATCATATACATATACATCGGCCTTGAAGGACACAAAATTAAAAGTCAATATAGCTCACATGTCATATATACATCTAATATGTGTGTGTGTGTGTGTGTATATATATGTGTGTGTGTGTGTGTGTGTGTGTGTGTGTGTATATATATATATACATATATATACATACATATATACATATATATAGTGTATATATATATATGTGTGTGTGTGTATATATATATGTATATATATATATATATATATGTATATATATGTGTGTGTGTGTGTATATATATATATACACTATATATATATGTATATATGTATGTATATATATGTATATATGTATGTATATATATATATGTATGTATATATATGTATGTATATATATGTATGTATGTATATATATGTATGTATATATATGTATGTATATATATATATACACACATATGTATATGTATATATATATATATGTATGTATGTATGTATATATGTATGTATGTATGTATGTATATATATATATATACATATACATATGTATATATGTATGTATGTATATATATATACATGTATGTATATACATATATATATACATACATATATATATATACACACACATACATATATATATACATACATATATATATACACACACACACACACATATATATATATACATATCAAAATCATGTCTCAAAATACATCAATATGTTGATACAACAAGTACAAATGGCAAAATGTCAGTGTGCCAAAATGACTAAATGCCAAGATTCCTATGATCCAATCTATCTCTATGTGTCCATAGGACCTATCACTAGAGGTGGCCTTGGTGATGTTGGCCATGGTTGATGAATTGACTACCCTAAAGCACTTATAACATGGGTCCTAGTCTAAGACTGACCAAATATGATAACTACTTTCTATGCAAGCTACTAGTCCTTAGTAACTATCATCTTGTAAGCTCTACATTAATGCAAGGCCTCACCCTTAGCCCAAATGCTCTCAAGTATCATCTACAAGAATCTTTCTTATGTTTTACCTCTATGCACCTCATCCTACTCTAACTTAAGCCATTGAACATTAGCCAATGCCTAATCTATATCACTGATGGCCTAGTCCCTCTCTACAATGAGTTAGGCCTATACCTATATAATCCTCAAAACCTCAAACTTTAGTTGGGTAATCTTTGACTGAAGGTGAGTCATATCATCATTATGCATGTCTAAAGTACCTATAAGCTATCCACTTGTTGATCTAAGCTGACAATCTCTCCTACTGTGGCAGTGATCTCATTTTTTAGCATGCCCACATCCCTACCTACCCTAGTTATCTCAGAAGGCCATGCTTGGCCTGGATCAACATGTATACATGTAACACCTATCATTTTAGAGGTCATCATCACCACCATCTCCTCCATCATCGTCCCTGATGTCATTTCCATCAAATCCATCATCATCATCATCACCTTCCTCACCTCTTTTCCACGTACTCTCACTGTTGTTGGATGTCTTGGCCTCCATATCATCAATGTCCATAGGCCTCTACCTGCCTACCTAGTTAGGAACTATAAGCCTCAAAGGGCACACTTATACCCACCAATGAATATATGCTAGAATAACCCCTACATCTATTAAAGAATAAATTGATATATAGGAATGAAGACAAGAATACATGATTCATTAACCAAAAGGATAGCCTAATATATAGGCAAATAACAAGCACCTACAAACAAGGAGGTGGGTCAAACAAACTAATCATAAGTAATAATAGACTTATCCATGAAACAATTAAAATAATGTGGTTAAAATAATATAACCACTCACAACAATAAGATAATTAAGATTATAACATAAATTATTTTAATACCCTCCTCAAATGATTGAACCTAAAACAACTCCAAGATTATCTCAAAATTTTACTAATTTTTATTTACATAAAGTTTTAGTCATTATATTAGTTGGTTGTTCAGAGGTAGAACAATAATAAAGGCATATGTCTTCATTAGAAACCAAATGTCAGATGTAGAGATAGTGAAATTCAATATGCTTTATCTTCGCATGAAATATTAGATTCTTCACCATCTTTAGAGCACTCTGGTTATCATAGTAGATAAGTGTAGGTGCCAATGAATCAAGTTGAAGATTCTCCAATACTGTCTGAATCCACTTCGATTCTCTACCTAAACTAAAAACTACTTTATACTTAGCTTCATTGAAAGACAATGCTACTATATTTTAAATCTTACTCTACCATGAAAAGGCTCCTAAACCAAGAGTGAATATATAACCTATTGTAGACTTTCTAGAATCAACTAATCTTGCCCAATCTGATTTAGTATATCTTGTTAGAGAAAATTAAATAAATTGATTATAAATAATTTCAAAGTCAACAGTACCTTTGACATGTCTAAGAACATGCTTTGCAGCTTGCCAATGTTCTTCCTGTGGTTTAGCCATGAAGCGTGAGAAATAATTTATTGTAAAACATAAATATGGTCTAGTAGTAAGATAAATCAAACTACCTCCTAATTTCTAATACATTGTTTCATTGACCAGTAGTAAATTAGTGTTAGTTGAGAGTTTTGTCCCAAATTCCATGTGTGTAGATGTTGGATTACAATCATTCATTCTGAATTTATCTAAAAAATATTTGGAAAATTTTATTTGTGATACAAAAGCAAAGTGACGATAATTGTAATACTACAAAAACTCCACACCTAGATAGTATTGAAGCATGCCTAGATCAGTCATTTCAAACATAGTAAAGATGTTGGCTTTCACCTATTTAATCAAATCATTATTACTTCCAGTGATGGAAAAATCATCAACACATACGACTATAATTATTATGTCATCACTAATTGTATTAACATAGAGAGTATATTTTGCATTGCATCTTTTAAAATTGGAATCTCTAAGATATTTATCAATTTTGAAATACTAGGCTCAAGGAGCCTACTTAAGTCCATACAAGGACTTCAATAACCTAGAAACTAGATGCTTTTTACCAAAAATCATAAATCCATGTGGTTGTTCCATATATACATCCTCGTAATCTAAAGATCAGTCAAAATTTTTACACACCACTTGATCAAACTACCTTCATCTGAAAGACCTACCAACCAAACTGAGTATCAATAGATATAACCATTCTAAATGTTACCATTTTAGATGTAGAAGCAAATGTTTCTTCATAATTTTCTTCCTCTTCTTGTACATACCATTTTGTAATAAGATGAGCTTTATGTTTGTCTAAAGAACCATCTGATTTACATTTTACCTTATAAATCCATTTGTTACTAATGGATTTCTTGCCTTGGGGTAGCACAAACAAAACCCAAGTACCATTCTTGATAAGTGCATCATACTTCACTTTCATGGTAGATTCCCATTCTAACTTCCCTTTAGCATCCATATAAGTATTAGGATAAAAAAATTGAAATATTGGTATTGAGAGAAAAATTAACCTTCTCAAAATTATATACCACTTATTTCCTTGACCTTATGGATATACATTCCAAAGAAACTAGAAGATCCTCTTACTGAATATCTTGCATTGTGCTATAGTACTATTTTGGTCATTTATTTTGACTTGTGGAATCACTTGTTCCACTAGGACCTGGTATAGAGATAGATTGTTCTGGTGTTTGCCTCTTTTAAGTCATACTCTATTTTAGTACTAGAAATTTATTCACATTCCTTAGTAGGAATCCAAAGATTACTAGTATCTATAGGTTTACCATATTTTGAGAAATAGGAAATTTTCTCAACTATTTTGACATCTCTATGCATAATTACCAAATTTGAAGAGATATCTAGTAACCTATATGCTTTGGAATTCTCATTGTATCCAACAAACAGGTGATTTTTACTTTTGGCATCCAAACCACTTCTTTTCACTTAAGGGATCAATGAAAAATTAATAAAACCAAAAATGAAAAAATCAATTACATCAGGTTTTCTTCCTAACCATCCTTGTTCTGGAGTAATATCCTACACAGATTTACAAGAACTCTTTTTCAAGATGAACACTGCAGTGCTGATAGATTATACCTAGTATCAAAAGGATAGATTCATGATTTGCACTATATACCATGCCATCTTTATAATAATCATATTCCTCCTTTCCACTACTCCATTCTATTATTGAGTGTAAGGAGTAGTATACTACCTATGTAAAATTTTACACCATTTCTAACTAAAAGGTCTTGACCTTTGTACCCATATGATTCTCAACTAGTGATTCCCATGCCATAAAATTAGCAAAACACTCATATTTCTTATTAATAAAGTATACCCACATTTTGTGATAAAAATCATCAACTATCAGAAAAGAAATAAAGGGAACCATATACAGTGTAAGTTTTCATAGGACCATGAAGATCTACATGTACCAAATATAACACACATTCTACCCTTCATGCTTTACCAGTAGGAAATGGTTGCCTAACATGTTTACCTAACTAACAACCTTCACAAACATTATGATTTTCTTGAATAGACCGACGTCCATGCACCATTTTATTTTTACTCAAAATGTTTAAATATTGATAACTCATATGGCCATACCTCTCACACCATACAGTGTTAAATTGTTCAGTTGTTAAAGCAAATTTTTCTACTAATTTAGGATCTACAAGTTTATAATACCCCTTTCCCTTATACCAATAGCAAAAATATTATCATTAAGTGTAGTAACATTAGATTTGTTTCCCTCAAACTTAACTACCAAATGTTTATTTTTTGATAATTTCACTGATGGACAAAAGGTTTTTATTCATATCTAGTACATATCTAACATTGGTAAACATATATTTGTACTCATTATTTAAAATTATTTTTACATCCCCACAACCCTTAATGTCATGTGTCCATCCATCACCCAAATAAATAGTTTCATTACTAATATTATCCTTAATAAAATTTACATACCAATCATGATACATGTGTAATATTGTGAACCTCCTAATTAAAATACCAACTTTGTGACTCACTTAATTGGTTTTGTGTTGTTGTAAAAGCAAATTTAGTAGATACCTCTTCTACTACTTATTTTTTAATATTAGCTTGTCTATATTTATTTTTTGAATTAGCCGTATCATCTTTTCTCTTTCTACATTCTTTCTTAAAATAACATGGTTTCTTGCATTAAAATCATTTCCACTTAGTTTTCTTGGAATCACTTACATTTTTATTTATAGAATCTTTGTTTGATGACCATTGACCCTTACCTTTTCTCTTTGATACAAAAGCACTTTCTATAGATGTAGAGGTTGAATCTATGCATTGTTCATGTTGGCATTCCTTCTGTACAAGAAGAGTGGATAAATGCTCAAAGTCCAATGTCTGAGTTTCATGAATCATGTATAATGATTCTAAAAAATAATCATAAGAAAATGGTAAATTATGCATAACCAGAGCAATGAGATCTTGCTCATCTACAAGTTTTCTTGTGATCAAGGAGTCTAAGAAGGATGATTAGATCGTCTGTTAGCTTCACAATGAAATCAAAATGAAAAGAAACACACTAAAATGCATAACACTAAAACCAATTGATAAAACACAAGTAAAGTGTTAAAAAAACAACATTTATTACCTTCCTTGAATTCTCTAAGAGATTTATCCATTGGCTTGCTCAGTTTATGCTCAAGAGGTCTTTTTCAAAAGGAGTTGTGTGGCTCATTCTCCCCTTGGCACCATGGTTTGGCTCATGCTTTCTTGATGTACCTTTGACTTGTGATTCACAATTTTGGCATTATAACTCTATAGATTTCAATCTTGTCATAAAACCAACATAATAACATTACTTATGTCCAAGCTCTCTAAATGGAGAGGCAAATGCTTATATTTATAGATTTAACAACTAACCCCAACCCAAGGTGAGTTTAGGTGTAGTTAGAGCTTAGAATGGTTTCAAACCTAACCTTTGTGAGTTAAATAACCTTAGTAGAGTTAAAAGGTGTCAAATGGTCATGATTAGCAATGAATAGGCATGTTTAAGATATTTTAGGACATTTGACAACTCACAAAAGGTAATTATAAATTCCTAGGATATTCTTTGATTTTTGAATTTTCTTTTTTATAATTCATTTAATTACTCAAGGATGATTCAATTAGGCATTTGATTAGGTTTTGCATGTTAATTAATTTTGTTTAGTGATTTTAGCATTTTTTCAAGATTTATATTAATTATATGTGTGAATTTGCCCCCATTTAATTAGTTTATGAGCTAAATTGCATATTTTGAAGCCAAATTTGAGACGTTTAGCGATTCTTAGAATATATTTGAAAAATTTTGGTAAGAATCAGTCTAAATTTTGGTATGAATCCATTGGTGGCCAGTTTTAGGTGTCTTCATTTTACCCCTATTTAGGAAGGTGTTGAAAGCTATAAGCACAATAACATCTTCTCAAATATTGAAAAGGTCCTATATGCTTATGACTTTAATGGCAATAGATGAACTATAAGGTGCCACCTTGAGGGAGAAATTGGTAAAGGGGGTTGGTAAATGGTCCTTCAAAAGAAGGAAATAAAGGGACCAAATAGATGAACTGATAGGGTGGAAGTGAACTAATTTTCGCATAGGTGGTTAGAATCAATGGCATGTGGAGATGCCCTAGTCAAGGTAGACAAATAGGATGATTTGCCCACAGGTGGTTATAATCATTAGTAGGGAAAACAATGATTTTCCCATAGGTGATTATAATCATTGGTAGGATAAAAACACGCCCTAGTTGGGCAGAATAAAGTGAATTATTTGCCCACAAGCAGTTAGAATCATTAACCCTCAAATTGGTATATATGTAATGATTTTCCCAAATTCAGTTATAATCACTAGAAATGTAGGTGGGATAGTGTATAATGGTTTACCCAAAGGCAATTATAAGCATTATAACCTGATTATGGTAAATAAGAGGGATGGTATAAAATGGTTTACCCAAAGATATGTTATAAGCATTATATCTTGATAGTGGCAAACATGATATAAAATGATGATGGCAACTATGATGATGTCAAATTGATACAAAGGATAAAAATGAATTAGGCAACCTGCTAGTAGGGAGATGCTCATCCAAACTAGAAAGGAAGAAAATTCTTTCATTGTTTAATTACTCTATTTGGGATATGATTTGGAGTAGATCAGGAATGTTATTGGTGTTGGTGCTAAGGAGTATCATTGCTTCATTTCTAGTGAGACTTATTAAAGCTGATTTTTTTATAGCACGTAGTGGTAGGCATCATGATAGAACACCATAAGTACTTGGTTTAAATATACATAAGGACTAACTCTCGATCCAATACTTAATAGAAAACAATGCACCAATGATAAAAACCATGATGATAAGTTGAGGTATAAATATGGATGGATTCAATAATAGTGCACAAGGAATCACCTAATGAATGCACATAGACTAAATCAAGTCATAGTGTTAAAAGCAAACAAATAGGCACACAGACAAACAAAACAAAGATAAACAAAAAATAATGATTAATCACAATGTTAGAACAAACAATGTAACACAAACAAGATGAAGAACATTACCCCTAAAAAATTGGTGACAATGAAATAAACAAAACAAAATGGGGGAATAGAAGAAAAGGAAGGGGGTGGCCAAGTTATCTCCAGATGTGTTAGGCAAGTGGATGATACCTACATAGAAATATGGACATAATATCTAACAAAATTTTAGGCTAAATGTAGTTCTCTTAGGAAATGGAATAGAGGAAAATAATGAGAAGAAAAACATGATGAATGTGATTGAAGAATATGGGAATGATCTTGAAAAATGGCAAGTGTGTGGGATAAAAGGCCAAAAAGGATGGGCAAACTAAGTGACAAGTGATTTCTTGTGACTTAGTAAGGTTTCCTAGAAACCTTAAGGCAAAGAAGTGGTTAATGTTTTTGGTTTTTCTAAATCAATTTTCAAATGTTTTTGGAATTTGAAGTATCTCAACTCGATTAATAATGATAATACACTAAACGATGTAAGCTCAAATAATGTTAAGAGCATATGGAAAAATTAGGAATAAGTCAACCCTAATGTGAATCAAGCATTGCCTATAGAATCCCAATAGGACCTCAAGTCATAGTGGTTCTACCTTATAGCAGAGGAATCTAACTAGTGTATCATCCAATTCAAACAAAATAAACATGGTATAATGTCATAAGATGGCATAGGAAAGGTAAGTTAGCATGCAAGGCACAATAAACAAGTGTTGCCCCTAGTTTTCCCATAGGCAATTATAACTAGGAAATAATGGCATAGATTAATGATACCAATTTGCCCATAGGTGGTTATAATTAGTAGCAATACCAATGAGACATTGATTTTCCCAAAGCTGGTTATAATCAAGCCCACACAAATAAGGCATGGTATAAATCAAAATAAGAAAATAAGGATAAAACTACCAAACTTATGTCATAATAATCTAAAATATGGCTTCTATCTAGAATACTTAAAACAAGTGTTGAAACTGATATGAATCTTCTTGCTAAAATTGGACCCAATAGATGAACCAAGGTCAAACAAGCTAGGTAGGGAGGGTCAAAACATGCTTGGTAAATAGAAAAGGTATGGTAAGATGGAATGGTGGAATGGCAAAGTGATAAGATGGTATAATGGTAGAATGATATGGTACAAAGAAGAATGTTGATAATATGGTACAACTTAATGGTCCTCATAGACAATACAATAGCTCACTCAAGTGTAGTAATGCTTGAGGTGTATAATGTTTAATAGATCATCAAATTCATCTCCATTTGGTGTGGCAAGCTTGTATAATCCAATGCCATAGTTTGCAATAATGATGAAAGGGCTTACCCAATTGGGCTTGAAATTGCCTTTATGCTTCTTCTTGGCTATGGTAATATTTTGGTTTTCTTTAAGAAAAAGATTACCAAGATCAAAGTATCTATGTTTCACGTACTAATTATAGTGGACATGGAATTAGTTTTGATATGCTTGTAGGTCATTTACTAAGTTCAAGCATTTCTCATCAAGTAACTCTAGCTCTTGTATGCAAGTTACTCGATAGTTGTCATCATTCAGGACATGCTTTAAAGAGAATATAATAAAGGTAACTCAATCTCAATTGGAAGAATGGCCTTAGTACCATAAATAAGTGAGTATGGACTGGAACATATGGGAGTGTAGTGATTGGTAAAGTATGTCCAAAGGGCATGGAATATCTGAAGGTGCTAATCATGGATGGCATCATTGATAATATTTTTAAGGATGTTCACAATGGTTTTGTTAGATTCTTCAACCAAGGCATTACCTTGAGGGTAATATGTCATGGAAAAGTGTATTTTGATATTGTACTTGGCACATAGTGATTCAACATCCTTTTTTTGAATGATACACCATTATCATATATAATGTTGTAAGGGATACCATACTGACAAAAAAATGGTTAAAGATGAATTTGGAAATTTGTTTTCTAGTCATGTAAGTGAGGGGTATAGCTTCAACCCACTTAGTGAAATATTCTATGTTAAGAAGTATATGTTTATGGCCATCATATGAGATTAGGTTTATATTTACAATGAGATTGAGGCCCCATGTAACAAATGGCCATGGTGTAAACATTGGTTTCAGAGTCTTGGTTGGGGCATGAATTATATTGGCATGCCATTAACATTTATCACATATTTTGACATATGTAGTTGCATCTGCATCCATCATTGGCCAATAATACCCAATACGTAAGATATTTTTAGATAGGACTACCCCATTAGTGTGGGTTCCACATAATCTTTTATGAACTTATGGTAATGCTAGTATATATTATACCAAAGGTAAATAATGAAGTAGAGTTCCATCAAAATTATGGTAGTATAGGGTTGGTCTGAGTGAAGTATAATATTAGGCATTATGGATGAAGGTTTTGGATTATTTTTGGGATAAGTCTAATGGAATTGTATGGTCGTGGAGATAGGCATATAGGTTTGAATACCAAGTAGATTTGGGACCAATAATATCACAAATCATTGCAATAATTGAAGGTTCGTGAACTAGTGCTAGTAGATTTTCAATGATAAATTGGTATTCTTTGTTTGTATATGTTTGTCGAATCAAAGACCCAATGGTAGCCATGGCATCGACTATTTGGTTACTTTCCCTTGGTATAAGTTCAAATTGTACATCAGTAATCTATTGCTTGAGAATGTTGACCATGGCCTTGTAGGGAACTAGTTTGTCATCTTTGGTCTAAAAATGGTTTGTAACCTAATTGATGACTAATTGAGAATCACCATAAACCTTTATATGTGTTATGTTCCATTATACTACATGTCAAATCCCTATTATGAATGTTTCATATTTAGCCATGTTTTTGGTACAAGGAAAGTTGATTATGAATAACTTATGGATTAGATCCCCTTATGGAGTTATAAATAATAGGCCTACAGTTGGTCCATGTATTGTGAATGATCCATCAAAATAAATATTCTAGTGTTTCTCCTCAAGAGGTGTTTCAATGATGGTCATAATGGTTTCATTAGGAAATGAGAATTCTAGTGGCTCTATATCTACAAGGGGTGCTTCAATAAGTTGATCTATAATAGCTTGCCCCTTGATGGCTTTCTTGTTCACATACTTTGTCTCAAACTCAGTGAGAAGTATAATATATTTTGCGATGTGGCCTTGTAAATTTGTTTTGGATAGTAGATACTTGAGTAGATCTACTTTTTAAATGATCATGGTCTTATTGTTCAACATGTAATGTCTCTATTTTTGAGCTACAAAGACCATAGCTAAATAGGCTTTTTTAATGGGTGAATTATGCTCATGCGTAACCATTATATAGATTAAATATCACATAGAATTCTCCTTTCCATTATCATCATGTTTATCTATAAGTGCCCCCAGGGATTTATCTATCACTAAAATATATAGTAAGAATGGTTTTCTTGGCATAAGAGGCAAGAAGACTAGTGGATTTGCAAGATAGTCCTTTAGTTATTGACAAGCTTTCTGATAATCATCATGCCAAATAAATATTAGACCCTTCTTCTATAGGTGTATAAATGAGTGGCACTTGTTGGTCAATTGAGATATGAAGTGTCTAATAGATTGTGTCTTACCCTGCAAACTATGGAGTTGCTTCAAATTGGTCAGTGGTGGCATTTCTATTATGGCTCATACTTTGGTTGGGTTGACTTCAATACCTTGGCAAGACATGATGAAGCCAATAAATTTTCTTGAAGTAACTCCAAAAATATATTTCTTAGGGTTGAGCCTGACTTTATACTCATGCAGTTGCTCAAATATCCTTCTCAATGTTATTGGATGATCGGCCCTAGTCTACGATTTGCCTAGTATGTCATCGACATAGTCTTAAACAATGTCATACATCATATCATGAAATATGATGGCCATAACACTTTGGTAGGTGGCCCCTAAATTTTTGAGACCAAATGACATAACTTGCTAATAGAAGGTTCCTCATAAAGTAGTGAATGTTGTTTTGTGTTGGTCTTCTAGTGTGATTCAGATCTGATTGTATCTTAAGAATCTATCCATTAGTGAAAGCATTTCATAACCCATTATGGAGTTGACAATCATGTCAATGTTTGGAAAATGAAATTCATCCTTAGGAAAAGCCTTGTTAATGTCTCTAAAATCAATGCAGATTATGATTCCTTATGGCTTTTTATTAACAAATATAATATTAGATATCCATTTAGAATAGTTGATTGGCCTAATACATCTCTTTTCTAAGATATTTTCTAACTCTTTATTTACTAATATAGAAATGTGAGGATGCATCTTGCATAACTTTTGTTTCATAGGTTTGGCATTAGGATGTACCACAAGGTGGTGAACAACCAAGGTAGGGTCCAAACCACACATGTCAAAGTAGGCCTATACAAATGTATCAACAAATTCCTTCAATAGGGATGTAAGGACTTCACATTCCTCTTCAGTGAGGGATGTACCTAATTTAATCCATTTTGGGTCATCTAGAGTCCCAATATTAACCTCTATTATGTCTTCCTCTAGAAGGGTCGAACCATCTTCAAAAATAGTGGGCAAAGTTTTGAATCATTTGGAAATGTTAGAGTCCTCTATTAGGACTAGATCTTCAAGTTTTCCTAGGCATGATGAATCAGAATCCCTCAATGGTAGTGATGGCCATGTAACAAATGCAGTTTAAAAATCCTAGATTCTATGATCAAAAGCTTATTATTCTTCAAGACTGAATTCAGACCCATAGGCAAGTTCATCATCATTGGTATCTCGAATGATTTGATCAAAACCCTATTTTTATTCAAAACTAAACTCAGACCCATAGACAAGTTCATATTTAGTGATCTCCTGGTATATTTGAATAAGGTTCAACACCTGTGTCTAATGGCACCTAAATTAAGTTTTCACCACTAGACTGGCATTTATCTTTACTTTTTCCCTTGTCCAAAAGTACCTCAAAGAGCTTTTCACTTTGGGAACTCAATGTTTTATTTAATTGTTTTATGTAGACAGCCTTTACCCTTTTTTTCCATTGCATGAGAGGTTTAATTTTTTGTATTCCAAAGGACTTTGGGTTCTATGGAAGCTTTGCAATGTGAAAGGTGTTGTGTGTCAAGTATTCTCCTAGACCATTATTTGAGATGGTATAATTATTGGACATTTCAAGAGGTAGCATGTGGGAAAGTGAATCAAGGGTATCAGGGTCAATGTAGTTTGCCTCTTGTAAATCAAAAAGTATTGATTTTCCCTTATCCTTTTTAGCAACTAGATTCATGCTTAAATTGTAATTATAGCCTTTAAACTTGGCCTCTAAATGTTTACAATTCTTGTATGGATGTAAATCTTCTGAAATAGTAACCTCCATTCTTGAATGGGAGAACTTGACACACTAGTGCAATGTTGATGGGATTGCATGAATTTTGTGTATCCAAGATCTACCCAAAAGCATATTATATGACAAATCATAATATAACACTTAGAAAAGTGTATCATGGGTCAAAACCCCAATTATAATTGGTAAACTGATGGTGCCTTATGATTCTCACTCTTCATTGTCTTAGGCTTTGATGGTGATTATTTTTTCATAGAGATCTATTGTCATGTATCCAAGGTCTACCCAAAATCATATTATATAACAAATCAAGATCTTACACATGTCAAAGTGTATCATGGGTCAAAAGCCCAACGATAACTGGTAAACTAATAATGCCTTGAGATTCTTGCTCTTCATTATCATAGGCTTTGATGGTGATTATTTATGCTTAGAGATCTATTATCATGTACCCAAGAAGTTTGATGAGCTTTAAAGACATAATATTCAAACCTGATCCATTATCTATGAGGACATGTTTTGCTTTATGTCATGTTATGTAAACTTTGATGTATAATAGATTATTATGTAGTGGGCCAAGGGATGACATGTTACTTTGGTTGAAGGTCAATTATTGGTATGTAGTTAGGTGTCGAACCAAAGCTTGAAATTTGTCAGGAGATATGTCATTTGGAAATTTGGAATGGCCAAATAACTCTGTCAAGATGTTTTTTGTGGATAGTGGATGTATGTAATAAATCTAAAATAGATATTTATGTTAGCATCTTTTTAATTCTTCCAAAATGTCGAACATATTTTCTTAGACAATAAGAAATGGCTTGTTCTAAAGCAAAATTGTTAGTTGGATGATGGGTGTAGTGACAAATGGTTGCGGGCTTGATCTGGTAATCCTTGACTACTAAGTTGTGATTGCACAATTGGGATTAGGTACAAAATCATTGTTGCTAAAAAATGAAAGTGGAGGGGGACCAGATAGGATAATTTTTGGTTGTTATTGCACTTATGCGTGGTCATGAGCTAATGACAAGTTACTAGTATAAGGTCCAACAGTGGGAATCCTTGTTTGTTGGTTTACCTATATATGATCCCAGGTCAAAGAAGGATTAATAGCATAGGTTGGTTGATTAGGAATGATTAGCATTGGTCTTGTTTGATTGGCAATTGGTCTTCAATTAATGGAAATGGTGTTAGCGTGACCTCCTGCAATATGGCCTATAATTATGTTGTAGTCATGTGCAACTGCATGGTAGGTTTATTGGTTTTTGGCATTATTTTGGCCTTGGTTATGTCCATTATTTTGACTTTGTTGGTTATATTATTGGTTCTATTAATTATTCTAGTTTTATTGGTTTGGCCTTGGTTGTTGATACTATTATTTTTGATTTTGCACTATCTGTTATTGTTATTATTATTGCTTGTTATGTTGAGGAAAAGGATTATGGTAAATGTCAAGAATCTGATTAGAGGTGGAAGCTCCATGATCCAATGTGATCTCTCCATTTTCTAATAAATTCTCTATCACATGTTTAATTTTCACACAATGCTACAAATTATGGCCATTGACTTAATGATACTTGTAAAATTCATTTGGCATGTACTAGTCTAGATAGTAAGCACCCTTAGGAACTTGTCCTTTTAGAATAGGCCATTTAATCAAATTAGCTACTGTGAGCTTGTGAAACATTGATTTAATGGGTTTTCTAAGGTTACTAAAGACATGATGAGTATGCACATTTCTTCTTAGAAGAGGGTTTTACAGAAGCATAGGTTATTACATTTGTTGTATTTTATATGTTGGTATAGGTTATTGTGCTTGTTGCATTTGTTGAAGATGTTTTTGGTTAGTATTTATATGCATATGTGGCATAGGATGTACAAATGGTTTTTTCACCATTTACACATGTCATGACTATGTTATGCCTTCCCCTACAACATTATTATTGTGATTAAACTACTTTAGTTTGTGGCCTGGGTTTATTATGATTCTTATGCTTGGACTTGGTTTTGGTTCTAGCCATTGTTCTAGTTTTGATTCTAGATTTTATTTGATGAGGATAGCTTAATGGTCCCTTTGTTAATGAGAGATCTTTCAATCACCAAACCTTTATCAATGATCTTTTTAAATGTATGTGTACACTGTAATTTTAGATTGTAAGATATCTTGTTGTGTATAATTTTGATAAACACAGTGATTAGTTATTTATCTAGTAGATTATGTGTAATCATCTTACAAAGACTCTCCATCACTGTAAATAACTTGCAAAGCTTTTACCAACTCTCTATTTGGCCTATGTTAAGTCTACCAATGAAATCTCATGCTCAAAATTATAAGAGAAGTGCTACACAAATTTGTCCAAAAGATCATCAAAATAAAATACTAAATTCTTGGATGACTTCAAGAACCATTCCAATGCTTTCCCTATTAGGCTTCGTGGAAACAATAATAATAGATAAATGTCACTATAGGACACCAGTTGGCATGCAACAAATAATTCCATCAAATGGGCCTTGGGGTCACCTTTCCCCTTGTATTTGTCAAAATTTTTTAGCTCATACCTTAGAGGAAATAGTATTTTTAAGTACTTCATGTTGAAAGGGTAATAACACACATCGTCTACCTTGAAATTTTTTTCTGTTTCCCTACTTCAATGAGGGCAATTGCATCCTTCATTTCTTGTAGCTCTTATACAATCAAACTAGTGGTATCATTAGATTGAGGTGGAGGCTAAGTGATCATCAGTGGATTACTTTCACCTGGGTATAATTGAGGCCAAGTGATTGGCCCAATAAGTTTTATGTTGAACATTTTAAATAATCATAGGTATGTTATTTAAATATTGGGCCATCTATTCTTGGTCGTGTTCTATGTATAGAGGAGTTTTAACGAAATAATTGGCCAAAGGATCTTGACTCTATTCTCCTATTTGAGTGTTGTAAGGTGGATAAGAATCCACCTCCCAAATGACCTCATCCCCATAAGGGTCTTGAATAAACTCCTCTTGTGTGACAACATTACCATATCCTGGATTGTGCATAGTTCCACTACATGTATATTAAGCCATAGTCAAATCTATGACAAATGTTTCACAACAAGATGGGTTAGAGTTCTAAAAACTATAAAAAGTTATGTCTAAAAAGACAAAATATCCAAAATAGGTCTAAATTGGACAAAGGAATGGATCTATATCTCTAAAAAATGTCTACAATAAGACTTGGCAAAAATAGTATAACGTCAAATGTCTCACACAAACAAGGTCAAGTAAAATGAACTAAAAACAAGATGCCAAGATATAGTCCAAAGATGTTCCATCTAAACTAGGAAAGGTAAAAGTTACTAGGTATTTTGGCCAAATGTGTCATCAAAATCTAGGATCAAACAAGGCATGTGCTAGGTCTTTTGGCCAAACTCAACGTCAAAATCTAGACTTGAAACAAAGGATATGATATTAATCTAATAATCTTAGAACACTTTGGTATAAACAAGGCACTTGATTCTAAACATAAACATGATCAAATTAATATAAAATACTAAACAAAATTCATATGAAGATAGATTGATTCTATAAAACAAAGGCACAAATAATATAGCTTTCTAGTTTTGGGTCAAAAATTAACCTAAGTTATGCAACCCAAAAGAGAAAGATATGTGTATCAGCCCCTATGAAAAAGGCCTAAACAAAAATCAATCAATGTTTGCATCTAAACTTGTAGAGGTTAATCAAAGACTCAACTTAAGAAACTTAATCTTTAATTTACCAAAAATCTAGGAAAATTTTAATAGCATGATTTCACTAAAACAAATATCCCACAAGACACATGATTTGGTTTAAATAATGACAATTTGGATATAAGTTAAGGCAAATCTTTTGAAACAATTTGAGTAGCGTAACAACATTACCGCTCTCAAAAGGTATTAAAAAATTTTGTTTTAAATACTTATAAGGCTTAAAACTTGAATAGATTTGGGTAGCATAATGTTACACATCTCAATCAAGTGATACACAATGTTTTTGACATAAAAAAAATTCTAAGTTAAAGCAAGGTGTCAAATAGATGGCATAATACCTCCTCAAATAAAGGAGTATTATAGACAAACAAATTTTTTTATGAAGTGGTTTAATAAACATAAGTTTTAAACTCAAAACACCAAGCAATAAAGGAATAAATGACAAAAATACAAGTATATCATCCTAGATCCTATCAAGGTGTGGCAAGTGGGGTTGACTAAAACTTATAATTTATGACCATCTAGATTGATCCCAAGTGTGGCTAACACAAGAGAAACATCACATCAATTGATTTCATACCAATCAACTTATCATGTAAGGGTTTATTCCTTTTCAAGATGATTCCATTCATGGACTACTTAGTGGAATCACGTGGTTAACTAGAACTGACTCAGGTTTTCATTACTAAAGGAAAGGTTAGTTGCTCAACCCCTTGGCTCTAGAAGTATGTGTACCCTAATTTTTATACCCCATCATGGAGTGGGGTTGAAACATTATCAAGAGATGAAGCCCTAGGTCAATGCTTTCCTAGATAACTCATGAGAGGAAATGACATCCCATTCGCAAGCCAAATTGCATTAAAATAAATGACTAGTGGAAAGACTTTAGGGGTTATTTTTAGATCAACAAAATCATATGGGTTTTGGAGAAAGCCTAGAAAAAAATTCTTTCCATGCCTTGGACTAAGACACAAATTCAATTAAAAGTCACTTTTGATCACTTGAGTTCCCTATAAGGGATAGTGGGAGAGCATACACACACTATTCTTTTTGTGAAAATAAAAAATCAAGAAATAATTTGCAAACCATTACGATTAAAGTTTGATTTTAGGCACCAAATTGAAATGTGATGATGTTATTTACTTGGACCCTTGGCTTAAGTGTGAAAGGTTGAAATAAATTACATAACACAACTTAATCAAAACCACCTAGTTCATTTTAAGTCCAAAAACCCAAGTGTTCAAGATTTGGCCTAAGTTTGTTTTTAAACACCAAAAATAAGTGTTCAAGACTTAAGCATTCATTTTAAGCACCAACAATGAAGTGTTTTGAAAACATTAACAATCCTAACTCATTTTAAGCACCAAAGATCAAATGTGCAAGACTTAACATGTTCATTTTAACACCAAAATGAAGTATGAATGACTTAGATAATTCTTTTTAGGTACCCAAAATGAAATGTTAAAACCACTAAAACTTGTAAATTTATGTTCCAATCAAGCCTTAGACCTGTAATTTTTAGATAGTCTGCTCCTGCTTAGAAGCACTATTGATAATGAACAAATGAACTTTGGAAAAATAGCTATCAAGTTTTATTTTTAAAAACATAGTGACCATGGTTAGTCAGAATTGACCAATGCCAATTTCAAGCAACCAATGTCGGTCAGTCTTAAAGAGAATTAATGATGATAGTAAAGGACCAATACTGATCAACTAAGACCAATGTCAATCAACTTGTGAACCCAAAGGCAAAACCACAATAGAATAAAAACATTAGGTTATCTAAAAAATGATAAAATCTCTTCTAAACCTATAAAGAGATTATTAGTCTGAGAGTTTAAATGCTACATGAAACAAGAAATAATGAAAAGGAATGTTTAAAATTTTCAAAATGTAATCTTTATAAATCATGTTTCACCTTGCATACTAATCGATGATGGTCTCACATAACTGAGCTCGATTGGGTAGAACTAGTACCGATTGGGCAAAATCAATTTTGGTTAGGCCTGATTGATGTCGATATCTATGTAGATTTGAATTAATTTAAGAATTAAAAATGTGTCAAAATCAAAGCTAAAACTAAAAATTTGAAGGAATTTAAGCATTGTTTTTTCAATTTTTGAGTTACATATTCATCTCCTTGCTATATGGGATGCTTCTTGTCCCACTGGGCATGCCATTTGCGATCAAGAAATCCAAGAAGGTTGATTAGGTCATGTGTTAGCTTCATAATGAAATCAAAATGAAAGGAAATGCACTAATATGCATAGCATTATCTTTCCTAGATCAAAAGGGGGGAGCTTAGTGAAGAAATCCAATTGACAAAGCACAACTAAAATGCAAGAAAAATAACCTTTCTTACCTTCCTTAAATGCTCCAAGATATTTCTTCATTGGTTTTCTCAACTTGTGTTCATGAGGTCTTTGGAAAATGGATTTGTGTAGCTCCTTCTACCCTTAGCACCATGGTTTGGCTCATGCTTTCTTGATGTATCTTCTTGGCTTGATGGCTTGGCTTATGATTCACATTTTTGGCATTATAACTCTATATATTTCAATCTTGTCATAAAAAGAACATTATAACATTACTTATGTCCAAGTTCTCTAAATGTAGAGGTGAATGGTTGTATTTATAGGTTTAGCAACTAACCCCAACCCAAGGTGAGTTTAGGTGTAGTTGGAGATTAGAATGGATTCAAACCTAACCTTTGTGAGTTAATTAACCCCAGTAGAGTTAAAAGGTGTCAAATGGTCATGATTAGTAATGAATAGGCATGTTTAAGATATTTGACAAATCACAAAAGGTAATTATGAATTCCTAAGATATTCTTTGATTTTTGAATTTCCTTTTTGATAATTCGTTTAATTGCTCAAGGATGATTCAATTAGCCATTTGATTAGGTTTTGTATGTTAATTAATTCTATTTAGAGATTTTATCATCTTTTCAAAATTTGAATTAATTTTTTGTGTCAATTTACCCCATTTAATTCATTTATGAGCCAAATTTTAGATGTTTAGAGATTCTTAGGCTAGATTTTCAAAAGGCTGGTAATAATCGGTCTAATGTCCGATATGAAGCCACTGGTGGCCAATTTTAGGTGTCTACATTTCCCACTACCTTCAATTGATCTCAAATGTCCTTCAACTATACAAATATTCAAAAATAGAACCACCTTCTTGCATTATAGTGGAAAATAAAAGATTTTTCAAGTACAAAATTATACCAATTTCAAATGATTGATATTGTTTCTTAAGGTGTTTCCACAAATATGGGGCATTGACAACATTTCTAACTTATGAAATTAAATTATCTACCACATATAGTTTTAATAACATGAAGGCCTCACGATGATGTTTGTTATAGTCATATGGATGGTCAATTGGTTTATAATCTTTACCAAGAATAATCTGGTTAATGTTTTTATACTCACTAAGTATCCTTTGACTCCATAAGTTGAACTTTTTTCATCCAATTTCTGAGAATCTGGCAACAACAGATGTTGCAAACTAGCCATTTTTACTTTTTTTTCCATGAAAATAAATAAATCAAACTACTATAAGGACTTTTACAAGGATTATTTTTGGACACTAAAACTAACCTAAAATTGGACAAAGCTACCAATTTTCAACAAAAAATGCTTTACAGTTTGTGAGGTTTTAAAGTTTCCATCATTTAAAAAGTAGTTATAAAAAGACAGAAATGACCAAATCTTGAGTTTTACAACTCTATTTTCAAAAATTCTTTTTCCATGTATAATTGGACAAAAAAATTAGAATATTTTGATTTATGGTTTACTTCCAATGGAATTATCTATGATTTTTTAAGTAAATTTTAGGTAAAAAATCAAGTTTTTCTAAAGTTATTTTTCAAGAAAATTTTAGGCAAATAAAATTTATTTTTACAATTTTGATTTAAATCAAGTTGTGCATAAAATGTCTCTTTGGCAGCAAAAAACACTTCCTTACAACAAAAAATGTCCTCCTTTAGCTAGAACATATCTCCCCGAGAAATATTAAACCTCGATGTAGTTGGTCATGTCTTTATATCAAGTGATTCACCCCCTTCTTTGTTGTTTTCTACTTTCTCCTTCAATTCCACCACTTGGTTTCTTTATTTCTCTTAATTTGTCTTCTTTCTTCCACCACATGCTTCACCGAGATTTCCACTAGGTAATTTCTCCTTGACAAAATCTCTCTTTTTTTCACTCCCTCACAGGATCTCCCAAGCTCCCTTAACCATGACCTCTGATACTATAAGTAATAAATTGATACATAGGAATGAAGCCAAGAATACGTGATTCATTAAACAAAAGGATAGCCTAATATATAGGCAAATAACAAGTACCTACAAACAATAAGGTAGCTGAAATAAATTAACAGGAAGTAATAATAGACTTAACCATGAAAAAATTAAAATAATATATTTAAAACAATATAACCACTCAAAATAAGAAGATAATTAATATTATAACATAAATTATTTTAATATCTATAATACCCCCTATATATGCCTAAGAAACTCATGGAACAGTAAGATAACTAGCAGTGGCTACATCCCTCTAAATGATAGGAGTGTCTCAACTGATCTCCTGTGTGATGTGGACAAACCACCTAAGACCTTTGGGCACATCCCTTGTGAATCTAAACTATCAGAGTACCTGATTAGGGTGGTGTTCTTAGATGATGTGAGATTATCTTCTAGTAAGAACACACTTGGTAGTCATGTATGCCATATACCAGTCGTCTTTGAACCATTAAACTTGATAAGCGAGGTAAGGCCTATAGATGAATAACTATAGGGTGATATTATCAAACATCTATTGGTATAAATATATATTGTCCTATGCCCACACCATCTAACCCTAGTTTGAAAATATCCATATACTAGTGGCTCCTTTAGATCCTATACCTATCACTACCCCACTAGTCATTCAATAGCAATATGATCCTAACCCCATACCATCAATATATTGGAGTCCCCAATTTTGCATCCTCTATGATAAGCTATTGTATGGAGATCTCTATAAAGTTGACCTAGAACAGGTGACCCACATATAAAATGTGTCAACTCATATAGCATATTACAAACTAGACCTCTGAGGCCTATGTTAAATTATTGATTACTCTTGTCAAGATGCAACATGTTACTTAAAATTTCCACAAGAACCACAACCTCCTTGTTGAAAATTGATAGCAGTGAAGGATCTCCAACGAGTAGAATATTTAATCGAATATTCATGTATGTCTCAATCATGTCTATGTCTATCTTCCCCTAAACCATGAGAATGCCTAGATAGCTGACCAAATCATCCATTAAGGCATGATTTTATGTTGGAGGTGTCTATAATAGCCTTCATCCTCACATTAATAACTTGAGGATATGCTAGGTGTCCTCAAGTGTAATTGTTACCTCCACTATTCCAATGCTCAAATAATGCACTCAAGTATGACCTATCTATTTGGATGACTATAATCCACACCACATCATGTAGATATAATACTTGTAATAATATAACCATCTCTTCTATCCATATTTGAGGGGTGCATAATCAATGGGACCATCACTCCTATCAAGTCAAGATAGCCAGTCATTCCTATAATCATAGATAAGTTAGCATAAACCTAAATCTATGCTTCTATCTAAGCCTAATCCTAACCTACTAAGATTATTTTCCCCTCTCTCCTAGATTATAGACCCCTATTGTGTCCCTAAACTAGTTGTTTTTGGCTTTCAGGGTGAAGTCACTATTTTCAAGACCGGCAAAGTCATTGTTTAGGCAATTTTTAATCTTTTTAGGTGAAATCAGCATTTTCATTTTCATGAAAAGGGGCATCTTCACCTAAAAATAGGAAAAATCATCATTTCAATTATTTTTAACCATTTTTGGTGATTATATCATTTCTAAGAACATCAACTTTGCACAAAGTCATCATTTTCCTTGGTAAAGCCACCATTTGGCCCTAAATACAGATGGCAACTTCACTATTTTTTGACATATTCATAGAATTAAATGCAATGAAAAGATAATTAATGATAAAAATGGAGCTACTCACTAGTGTTCCATCATGCGATGGTCATAAATGTTCCCTCACTCGGTCTAAAACATGTCATCTAGCTCCTCCGCTTGCCATTTTTCTTATCTCACTAGTGTATGAAACCAAAGCTCATAAATTCAATAGGCTAAGGTGAAAATGAATTTTTTTCACCCTAGGTGTGAATATATATCTATAATTTTGAATATTTACCACCCCCCCCACAGCCTATAGTTCATTTTTCATGCTCCAAGAAGTGTATTTTTCATATTTATGGTCTGTTTTACATGTTTGATCTTGCATGCCTTATTTTCCAATCATGTTATAACTAGTGGATCTTTTTAGACCTCTTCTGAGATCCATTTAACAACATTTTTTTCTTACCAATTCAAAAAAAAATTGTGAACATGCATCTTTATACTCATATTAGAGCTAGAAATGTGTTTTTATTCTTTTCCAACTTATCATAAATTTGCTTTACAAATTTTTTGCATTAGCTCCCATTGATAATTTGCATAAGTGAGACAAATTATTTTTTGAGTGACCAATGATATATTTTTTGCTTTTGAGGAAAACTCATTTTAAATCATGTAATTTAAACATGTGAATGATTATAACCATCTTTGGGCAGATCATTTATTTTCAACCTATTTAATGATTATAACCACTTGTGGTCAAATCATTATTTTTGTATCATGTGCTAATGATTATAACCTCCTTTGGGAAAATCCTTATTTTCCCACTCCCCTACCCTATTGGGTAAAATTCTAGTGTCATTGATTCTAATCACCTTTGGATAAATTAGTGTCTTCCCATTTTGTTACTGATTATAGCTGCCTTTGGACAAATCAGTGTCAATCCCACCACCTTATAGGTGCAATGACTGTTTCATTACTAATTATAACCATCTTTAGAAAAATCACTATCCCTTCCTTCATTACTGATCATAACCACCTTTGGGCAAATCAGTGACTCTACTAGCATCATTTATTATAACTGCCTTTAGCCAAATCAATAATTCAACCCTCATTACCATCTAGATCATATCATTTTCTTCATTTTGAGGGAACGTTTGACAATTATATTTTGTCACTAACTCCCTTGAGGGAGCATTAAGGGATTATCGATCACCCTTTGGGGCATGAATCTCTCATTTTAATTTTTTTACATTCTTTGAAAAGATGTTATTGTACCTATGTTTCACAATGCCTTCTCAAATAGGGGTAAATTATAGACACTCAATTTTATCCAAGTTCATGCCTAAATTGAGATTCAATTTGATTTCTAGCAAATGATGCAATCTAAGCCTAGAAATCATCTAAATTATCCAAATTCATCTACATAAGGGATTTAATTACTCAAAAACCTAGTGAGGCTTTCTTATTTGGAATATTACATTATATGCACTAATAACCCAGTTTTGATTTAACCCTAGTCAAAGTATGACCTAGTAATCTGACATTCTTGGCCTAAGGATCTATTAATTCAAAACAATTACCAAAAACTAAAAATCACTAATCAAGATTAATTATAAATTGAATCTTAATTAACTTGCCTAAGTAAAAATTCTAAGTTAAACTAGTGAATTTCATTTATCAAAAAATAAATTTTTAGGCAAATATGAAGTCAAGGTCAAGGGAGCTAATAAAGTGATTTATTAATTCTTAATATTCCAAAAATGTGAGTCAAAACTTCATAAATATCTAAAGTGACTTGTCATGGCTCATAAATATCTAAAAATGAGTTTTCGAGACTTCATGAGTGCTTTGACCTAACCCAGGGTTAACCTAACTCAACCTAGATTATTTTAGACTCAACTAAAATTATAATTAAACCTAACCTACCAAGGGTAGATTTAGTTTTTAGTGATATAAATACAAGTTCCCATACCATACTCAAACCATATTTTATGTGTAAGGTTATTCTATAGGAATGCCTTCAAGAAGCCATTGAAAGCATTATTATAATGCCCATTTGATACCAAGCTTCACACCAAGCCAAGCCAAACCAAACCACTGCAAAGATATAAGTGACCATTGGAGAAGTGCTACCATCATGGAGAAGCATTGACAAGAGTCTCTAATGTCATAGACCAAGTATTATCATCCTTATTGTGATCTAGGAATTTGACTCAAGATAGGATGGTTAGTATGGTGTTAGTTCTAAAATAAAAACAAAATGAAAGAAACACACTAATAACATAACATCTCTAGGCCTAGACACTAGGGAGAGCTTAGTTAATAAAAATAAATGACAAACACAACTAAAAAATAAGGAATAAAACACAAGAATTCTTTCACCTTCCTTGGATGCTCTAAATGCTTTTGTAGTGGTGGCTTGCTCAACTTTTACTCATGAAGTCCTTGGCGATGGAAGCTTGGCTACCTCCATCTCTCCTTGGCACCTTTGGCTTGTGGCTTAGCTTAGCTTGGATTGGAATCAATTTGGCATGGTAACACTATTTTCATGAATCTTTTAAAACCAATCCTACATTATAACTTTGTATTCTCAAGTCTTATAAATGATGTGGTAAGGCCTCCTATTTATAGATTTTTGCAAATGTCTAGAATCAACTTGAACCGTCCATCTTGAGATGAAGATATGTGGTTGAGTATTAATTCAATTTTTTGAATTAAGCTTGTAATTATCCTCATCATGAAATTGGGAGAATGGGTAATTAAGAGGCATGGAGGGCATCATAGAAGGCATTGATGAGGCATGGAGGGTATGAATCCTGATATTTATGGCATTTATGGCCTAGGGATGTCTTCCCAAGAAATTAGGTCACCTGATGATGTAGATATTCAATATTCATTTTCAAAAACAAGTATTCAACAAGTTTCCATGGAATTATTAATTAGGCCTCGATTTGGATTAATTATATCTTAAGCATGCTTAAGCACTTTGTGCACAAATTACTCAAATTGATTAGAATGCCTTATTATTGGTCTAAATTTTGACTAGATTGGAATTGGAAGTCAATGTCAGATACATTAGAACTGTATTCCTATTTAGGATGTTATCAATAGAAAATAACCAAGGCATGTGTCTTATGCATAAGATTTGATAGGAAAGAGCAATCTAGATCACCTAGGTGCAAAATTGATATTTTGACTTGAAATGATCTGATCAACGTTAACTGGCCCATAAATTTCATTGCCCCATTTAAGGATACCCTAGCCAAAATCAGCACTTGAATATGTTAGTTTCACATCATTTAGAATGTTTTAGTTTTTTTAGGCCAAATTATGCATTTTGGGTGGAAATTGGGAAAAACCCCAGTTGGAGGTTATCGGTGGCTAGATTTAGGTGTCTACAGTTTGCTCCTATTTGGGAAGGCATTGCAAGCTATAAGCATAGTAATGTCTTCTCAAAGAATGAAAATGTCATGTATGCCTATAACTGCAATGATGATAAACTAACTATATGATGGCCCCTCGAGGAAATGGTTGGCACAAGTAAGTCAATAAACGGTCCCTTGAAAAGAAAAAAATGAAATGAGGGGACCAAAGAAAGGAAAGATGATGGAATGACAACACAATGATATTGAAAAAGTAATCAAAATCATTGATAATGCAAGTGGGATGATGCACAATGGTTTTCCCAAAGGTGGTTATGAACATTGTACCCTAATAGTGGTAACATGGTATGATAACACAATAATTTTCCCAAAGGCAGTTATAATCACTAAGAAGATGGAGCTACCCCAGTTAGGACAGACAAACAAGATAATAACATGCCCTCATATGGGAATAAAATGGGAAGTAGTGACAACACAATTATTTGCCCAAAAGTGATTATAATCATTGAGAAATGTAGATGGGATGGTGTGCAATGATTTACCCATAGGTAGTTATAATCATTGGACCTTGATATTAACAAAAATGATAAACTAACTATATGAGGATGATGATAACTTAACATAGAGGGTAACGATGAATTATAACAACCTACTAGTAGGGAGATGTTAATTTGAACTAATAAAGGTTGAAATTCTTTCATGGTTAATTACTCTATTTGGGATATGATTAGCATAGAAATAGGATGTCAATGCCAAAGAGATGATGGCATTGCTGAATATGCTTCTTGAAGTTGAGGTTTGTTATAGCACATGTCAGTAGGCATCATGGTAGAACACCATAAAGACTTGGCCAAATATGCATGAGGACTTACTCATGTAATCCAATAATCTATAGAAAATAATACACCAATGATAGAAACCATGATGACAATGTAAACATATGAATATGGATGGATTTAAGTGTAAGTGTGGATAAGGAATCACCTAATGAACACACATAAACTGAATCAAGGCAACAGTGTTGAAAGCAAAAAAATAGACAAATAAATAAATAAGTAAAAACAAACAAACAAATAATGCAATAAAAACATTATGAACATTGCCCCTATAAAATAGGTGACAACTTAACAAACAAACAATAATGGGTGAGTAGAAGAAAAGGAAGGGGGTGGCCAAGCTATCTCCATTGCACTAGGTAGTGAATGCTACCTACATAATTCCATGGATGTAATATCCAGTAAAAAACTTCAATCCTATTAGGTGAATAATTTGTCACCAGCTAACTGAGGGAAAAATATGTGTTTCAACCACAGCATAGGGAGATTGATCAGCCAAAACATATAGGTTTACCACATCAAAATGGGACAAATCTCTTCTATCATCAAGGGGAGGTTCCCTATAACTATAAGGTACTATATACTATAAATAAGCTAAAAATAACACTCAAGTTAGGATAACACCATCCATCTCTCTTTTTTTAGAGATGATGTTCACAAACATAGGATAATTTTGGTGAAATCACTAAAGGCACTTCTCTTCTTTCAAAAGTGATCTATAGCAAATAACAGGAATTCTTTTTGGTAGAGATAAGTAAAAGGATGCAGTGACATAACAGGATGAGGTGTAGCACAAAGTCTCCACCTCAACTGCCAAAGAGTGAAATATACGAAGGACAATGGGGGCACAAAGTCATCCCAAGATCCTTTACATAGATACAGAAAACAACACACTAAAAACCATTATGTTAGCACAAAGTCTCTCCATAGTCGGCTTCTAGACACCTTGATTACTTCCACTAGTTCTGCTTGTTAAATTAAATGGACAAGAATGCTTATAAGAAATAGACATAAGAACAATTTCCTAAATAACACAAGGTATTCCAACACAAAGTCTGAAAGGTCACTTGTTTTCTCATTCAAATAAAGAAATATGATTAACAATCTGAGCTCAAAGTCTTAGGAAATGCCTTTCAATTTGGTCAAAGTTTTGCTTCTATAACAGAGAGATCTCCTTTGCATAATATGAGAGATTACACTATATAGCACTCCAAGAAAGACTTAGGTGCTTTGTTACATGGAATGGCCCATGATGCATTTAATGCCTTAAATGCATTTTCAGTTTTGTGAAGAGGCCATGCTAGGATAGGGCATCAGCCTTAACTTTGGCATGTCAATTCATCTCAAATGTCTTCATTTGAAGTATGGGTTGACTAGTCCTCTTCTTGATATGTGTGCAGTTGTCCATTTCACCTTTACTTGATAGAGAAAAATAGACTGCATCCTTGAGTGCTCACGCTCTCTGATGTCTACTTGGTGTACTATTTCACCTACTAAAAATAACTCCTACATAGATATTTCTAGTATTTCTACATCATTCCCTCTTTCCTTGTTATATTTTGTCCTTTTCTTCATGATCTGAGCCCTCAGGCTATCTCTTCCCTTTCTGCTAGCTCTTTCAGCTTTTTCTTTAGCTGGTCACTAAGTTTGAATTTGACATCTATGGGGACATCATTGATCACTTGGTCACTTGAACCACATTAAACCTCAAACCTTTGAACCATGAGAGTGCATTGGTTCAATGGTTTAATGGTTTGGGCGGTCCTATCAACTCCTTGGTTCAATCAGATCCTTGGATCAATCAGTTGAACTATCTCTTCGAACTTGTTTCTGGAATATTTGCTTCCTTCTTTAGCTTGAAGCTTCCTTTCAAATTTTGAAATTCCTTGAACCTTTGAACCTTTGAACTTTGAATTATTTTGGTTCAAGGTTAAATGGTTCATTCTCTTTATTTGAATCTTTTGGTCCTTTGAACTTTTTGGATCCTTTTCTTTTCTATTGAACTCGTTGAACCTTTGAACTTTAAACTCTTTGGGTTCAAGGTTCAACAGTTCAATGGTTCATTCTTTTTTCTTCGAATCCTTTGTTCTTCTAAGTCTCTCAAACTTTATTGAACTCATTGAACCTTTGAACTTTGAAATCTTTTGGTTCAAGGTTCAATGGTTCAATCTTTCTTCTTCGAAGTCTTCTTTCATTTAAGTCCTTTAAAGCCATTGAACTTTTCAAAGTGGTTGAACTTTGAACTTGCCAAAGTCTTCAAATTCATTGAACTCTTTGAAGTGGTTGAACTTTGAACTCGTTGAGTGCTTAACTCTTTTTGAACCTTTGAAATCATTGAACCTTTGAACCTTGCTGAAGTAGGGTTTAATGGTTCAATGCTTCATTCCATTTATTTGAAGCCTGCTAATGGACCTTTTGGTTGAACCTCGACATTAAACCAGCCTTAAAATACCTAAGTGTTTGGAACTTGTTTCTTTGTGAAAGACCATCGATTGAACCTGTGGAACCTATTGAACCTGCGAGTCCCTTAACTAAAAATGCTTGAATAATTGAAGAACTTGGTTGCTCATAACATTTTTTGAAAAAAGAAGAGCTCATTTTGGCTTGCAAGACCAAAATAGTTGATATGTTGTCCATAAAAACAAGTGACAAATTTTGGGAATAATAGCTGACTCCAGTTGGGGAACTTCCATCGATTGTAAAAACAATTGAAGGAAGTAGAATCCAAAATTGAAGTGCCTTCATGTATGCCATTGGGCTATAGAGTCATGCTACCCAAAAAGAAAGATGCCAAAAAAAATGAAAATGAACAATATAAAACAAACTAAAGACTATACATATGTATAAATGATCTTATTGGATACTTCAAGGATTAAAGTGCTTCAGATACTTCCCACTATGAGGTAGTGAAAATGATGTTTTGTCTTGATAAATTAGCAAGAAACCATTTTCTCCCCATAATTGATAATTGGTGAATGGACCTCTCCACCAGGAATCAAATATTTTGTGCATTCCTTTTGGTTCTCTCCTCTTGCCCCACAGCAAGACTTGATTTCTAGTCTAAAAATCATGAATCCTTGTCCTCTTGCAAAAGAGTTTCTTTTCTTGATTTTGACGTGTAACAGTATGGTCCATTACCATAATTCACTATTCTTCTAGTTTAGTCTAGCACATAATTTGATTGTCAGCATCAAACACCTGCCAATGATTGGCATTGTCAGGCACAGTTGGTTGAAAAACTAGCTCGATAGTGTACTTTTTCTCTTCAAAGTCTTTATGAGGAACTAAGATGCTTGTAGAGATAGCCAATGAATTTGCATGATTATGAAGCTCTCTAGGCACTGTAGATATTTTAAAAGCATCAAAAATTTCAATACAGTCCCATACCAGATTACGATAATGGCACAATCTTTTGTTTTTGGTTTGACACATGTTCCTCACTTGACAAACCATCAGTTCAACATCTCCTTCGGTGTGAAGGAGTTTGACACCTTTGTCTTAAGCAGCCTTCAACCCAAGTAATAGAGATTCATACTCAACAGTGTTGTTGGTGTTGTTGAACTGTAACTTGTATGAAGAAGGAAAAATATCTCCTTGAGGAAATATTAGAATAATCTCAGGTCCAAAACTGGTAGAAGAGCAATTACTATCAAATTCCAAAATCCATATGCCATCAAAAATTTCTCCTTTCTTAGATTTTCCTTCATTTGGAGGGGAGGGTCCTTCTAAACCTACATTGTGCTTTATTAATTCTTCTATTATCTCATCTGAATCAATTCTTGGATTGCCACCTACAAGGCTTTCATCTATTGAAACATAACATCCTCTATGGTCAAGAAGTAATTATCCACCCCTGAAGACTCAAACAAAATTTGAGCTTCGAGGGCTATCATTTAGGTGACAATGTACTTTGACTCCTTTTCAAGAAGTAGCCTCTACATGATTCCCTTCATAGGGATCCTTGCCTCAGATAGGTCCATGCTCAATTCTCTACCAACATGCTTGCAAAAATTTTGTCCAAGCAAAATGCCATAGGAGGCTAGAACGTCAGCCACCAGGACTGTCATCTTAATTATTTTTCTTAGAAAGGTTGCAAATATAAACTGGGCATCTTTGATTTGTCCCAACAAAGGGACTTGCTTGTTTTCCATGGAGAAGCATCTCCCAAAAGTCTTGGTCAGTGTGAAGCCAAGATATTCAGCTACTTTGGTGGGAATGATGTTGCCAGATGTGCCTGAGTCTATGATGCAATTATTTAGTTGATGTCCATTTATCAATAGGGAGACATAAAATGGTTCTATCTTCCCAGGGGCAGCTGAAGGAGTAATGACAAGGTTATTCTAGGTGGATGTGTTCTTGGAGGGACCAAGAGTTACTTTCAGAATTTATTGTCCTATAGGGATGGATTTATTCTTCACACATTGAACTAACCTATCCAACTGCTTAGGGTTGGATTGCAAGAATTCAAATTCAGACATTTGAATTTTGGTCTTCTTAACATGGTCAAGTATATCAAATGACTACAATGAATTGGGAACAAGGGAAGGAAGTTCATGCTTCTAGTTTTTTGGGGGTGTGGGACTGATCTACAAATTTGAAGTTGAAGATGAAGGAATGCTTGGAGTACTTACTTTTTTACTACTCACTGGGTCCTTTAATTGAAAAGGTAGAGTAGTCCTCCATTTAGCAATTGAAATTGCTAGTTGAGATCCTTCCCCTGATTTTTCCTTATTAGCTTGTTGAGTTGACTGGTTCTGGGCCCTGGTAAATATAGCATATGATCCATCAAATGCTTCACCTTTACTTCTAGGTTCATCTTGGTAATTTAAGAAACCAATGTTGGAGTCACCAACTAATTCTTCTTTTCCCTCTGTGAAGATATGAGCATCATCTTCTGGGCTCAACTCAGGTTGGAAAGAAAAATTTGATTCTGTTTTAAGGTATCCAACTGCTGAGTTGGCTAGAGTTGCTTCAATAACAAGTTTCCCCTGAGGGGAAGGAAGATGATTTGGCTACCCTTGATTCTTGGTAGCATTGCCTTGGTATGACTAATTGGGGAATGTCCTCCTTGGTATATCTAGGTATGAAAGAGGAGCAGACATCCCTTGTGCCATTTGCTTTCTGAGATCTAGCAACTCATTTGCCAACTTTTGTACCATTGGATCGGTGATGCCTATAGATGGATATTCAGAGGATGAAGAAGATTTGCCTCTGTTAGGATCTCTCCTTATCTTCCCCGCCAAGATAAGATCATCTTCCACCTCAGTAGCCAAATCTTGTGTTGCAGCAAGGTCTATGTGGCCAGCATGTCTCAGTAAAAAACTTATTTCAGGTAGCTAAGAGTTGATGAAGAAGTATTTGAGATTCTCAGCTATTGGCTAAGCAATTTTAGGAATCCTATTCCTCAGCTTGTCAAACTTGGCATTGAAATCTCTCATTGGTTCATGAGGATCCTTCTTCATTTGTGTGAGTTGAGCCAGTAGGGCATGTGCATCTTCTACAGGCTTGAACTTGACTTCAAATTTGGCTTTGAGAGTGTTCCAGTCAGTCACTGACCAAGCTTGTAGATGGTAGAACCAATCTATAGTAGCACCTTATAATGTCTCTATGAATAGCCTGACTGCTACATCTTCATACTCCACACCTATCATGCTACGGGCTATGTTGAAGGCTACAATATGTTCATCAAGATGAACTCTCCCATCACTAAATAATTTAGGAAAATTCTTCCTTGAACTGTGTGGTAGCTCATGTAGAGGTGGAGTTAAATTGAGTGAGCCAAAAGAGTTACCCCAGGGGCCTTGAGCTACCATTGTATGACTATGGAAATGGGGATAAAAAATCTTGGTGGGGTATGTACGGGTGAAGCTCTGCTAGCAGATAAAAAAGAAGCTCTGCCTTGTATTGGTGACCTAGTGTTGGTAGGAAGAAGACTCCTAGTTCGTTGAAGGGGAGGTTGTGGAGGAAACAAATCAAAATTACTTTGCTACACCAACTCAAAAATAGGGTCAACAACACCTTGAGATTTTTGGCTTATTGTATAGCATGGAGCTACCAGATTGTAATATGGATATGGAAAAGAACTAGCACTACTTTATCTTGAAGCTTGAGGATTCAAACTATGCATTCTTTATAGTTGGCATGGAGTTGTCAAAGTAGACAATAGTAATAAAATGTTCGATCCCTAGAATCTTTGGTTTTGCAGATTAGAGTATATAATAGAAATGGACAAGGATATGGAGATGGAAAAGAACTAGAATAGCTCATTCGATCCCCAGCAGAGTCACCAAAAATTGTTCAGTAAATATTTTGTCACCAACTAACTGAGGGAAAAATAGGTGTTTTAACCATAGCATAGGGAGATTGATTGGCCAAAACGTGCAAGTTTACCACATCAAAATGGGACAAATCTCTCCTCTCATCAAGGGGAGGTTCCCTATAACTATAAAGTACTATATACTATAAATAAGCTAAAAATAACACTCAGGGTAGGATAACACCATCCATCTCTCTTTTTTTAGAGATGATGTTCATAAACATAGGAGAATTCTAGTGAAATCACTGAAGGCACTTCTCTTCTTTCAGAAGTGATTTGTAGCAAATAGCAGGAATTCATTTTGGTAGAGATAAGTAAAAAGACATAGCAACATAGCAGGATGAGGTGTAGCACAAAGTCTCCACCTCAACTACCAAAGAGTGAAATATATGAAAGATAATGGGGGCACAAATTCATCCCAAGATCCTTTACATAGATATAGAAAACAACACACTAAAGACCATTGTGGTAGCACAAAGTCTCTCCACAGTCGGCTTCAGGACACCTTCTTGATTACTTCCACTAGTTTTGCTTGTTAAATTAAATGGACAAGAATGCTTCTAGGAAATAGACATAAGAATTTCCTAAATAACACAAGCTATTCCAGCAAAAATTCTAAAAGGTCACTTTTTTTCTCATTCAAATAAAGAAATATGATTAATAATCTGAGCCCAAAGTCTCAGGAAATGCCTTTCAATTTGGGCAGAGTTTTTCTTCTATAACAGAGAGATCTCCTTTTCATAAGATGAGATATTACAATATTTATCACTCCAAAAAAGACTTGGGTTCTTTGTTTCATGGAATGGCCCAAGCTACATTCAAGGCCTTGAATGCATTTTTAGTTCTATGAAGGGGCCATGATGGGACAAGTCATCGGCCTTGACTGTGGCATGTCAATTCATCTCAAATGTCTCCTTTTGAAGTATGGGCCACCTTGTACTCTTCTTGATATGTGCATAGCTTTCCATTTCACCTTTACTCAATGGAGAAAAATAGGCCACATCCTTGAGTGCTTGTGCTCTTTGATGTCCACCTAGGGGACTATTTCACCTACTAGAAATAACTCTTGCACAAATATTTTTGGACTTTCTACATCGTTCCCTCTTTCCTTATTGTATTTTGTCCTCTTCTTCATGATCTAAGCTCTCAAGATATCTCTTCCCTTTCTTTTGGCTATTTCAACTTCTTCTTCAGTTGGTCACTGAGTTTGTTCCCAGGTCCATGCCACATTTGAAAATAAACAAGCATTTTATTACCTTCAATTTGACATCTATGGGGACATCATTGGTCACTTGGTTGGTTGAACCACGTTGAACCTTGAACCTTTGAACCATGAGAGTGCATTGGTTCAATGGTTTAATGGTTCAGGTAGTCCTATCAGCTTCTTGAATCAATTGGCTCCTTGGTTCAATCAGTTGAACCATCTCTTCAAACTTGTCTCTTGAATCTTCCACTTCCTTCACTCGAAGCTTCCTTTCAAATTTTGAAGTTTCTTAAACCTTTGAACCTTTGGACTTTGAACCATTTTGGTTCAAGGTTCAACAGTTCATTCTCTTTCTTTGAATCTTTTGGTCTTTTGAACTTTTTGGATCCTTTTCTTTTCTATTGAACTCGTTGAACCTTTAAACTTTAAACTCTTTTGGTTCAAGTTTCAACAGTTCAATGGTTCATTCTTTGTTCTTTGATCCTTTGTTATTATAAGTCTTTTAAACTTTATTTAACTCATTAAACCTTTGAACTTTGAACTCTTTTGGTTCAAGGTTCAATGGTTCAACGATTCAATCTTTCTTCTTTGAAGTCTTCTTTCGTTTAAGTCCTTTAAAGCCATTTGAACTTTTCAAAGTGATTGATCTTTGAACTTGCCGAAGTCTTCAAACTCGTTGAACTCTTTGAAGTAGTTGAACTTTGAACTCGTTGAGCACTTAACTCTTTTTGAACCTTTGAACTTGTTAAACCTTTGAACCTTACTGAAGCAGGGTTTAATGGTTCAATGGTTCATTTCATTTGTTTGAAGCCTGCCAATGGACCTTTTGGTTGAACCTCAACATTGAACCAGCCTTGAAATACCTAAGTGTTTGGAACTTGTTTCTTTGTGAAAGCCCATCGGTTGAACCTATGGAACCTATTGAACCTGTGAGTCACTTAACTAAAAATACTTGAATAATTGAATAACTTGGCTACTCATAACATTTTTAAAAAAGGAAGAGATCATTTTGGCCTGCATGACCAAAATAGTTGATATGTTGTCCATAAAAATAAGTGATGGATTTTGGGAACAACAAAGCCAAATGTAATTCTCCCAAATAATGGGAAGAATGATATAGCTAAAGAAAAAAAATAGAATCATTATGATATATGAATAAGAATGGTCTTGCAAAATGCTAAGTGCGTGAGAGAAAAAGACCAAAAAGGATAAGGAAACTAAATGACAAGTGATTTGCTTGTAAATTAGTAAGGGTTCATATAATCCTTAAGGCAAAGAAGTGGTCAATGTTTTTATTCTTTTCAAATGATTTTACAATTTTTTTGGAGTATCTCAACTCAATCAAGACACTAAATGGTTCAAGCTCACAAAATGGTGAGAGCATTTAAACTAAGGTTGCTCATAAAATGGTGAGAGCATGGCTTAGGTTGCTCATAAAAGGGCAAGAGCATGGCATAGGGTGACTGAGCTAACCTCAATAAGTATCGAGCACTGCCTACATAGTCCCAGAGTAGGACCTCAAGTCACTTTAGTTCTACCTTTATAGCAGAGGACTTGATGAGTGTAGTAGTCAATTTAAATAAAAATAGGCACAATTAATAAAAATGTAAAGTATGACATAGGAAGTGGCAAGTTGGTATGTCAAGGCTTAGTGTTTCACCTAGTTTTCCCATAGGTAGTTATAACCAAGACATAATGGCATAGATCAATATGACTAATTTGCCTAAAGACAGTCATAATTAGTAGCAAGATCGGTGGTAAGAAAGGAATAACAAACGTAAGATGCAACTACCAAAACTTCTATCACACTATTTTAAAATATGATCTCTATCTAAAGTACTTAAACAAACTAATGAACTGATCAAATACCTTGATGATAAAAATGTGTAATGAATGGAAAAAACCAAGGTCAAATAGGTTAGGCTTTAGAACACACTAAGTCGATAGGTCAAAAGTGGAAAGTGGATATGATGAATAGTGATAAAATGGCATAATTGAAATGGTCCTTATAGACAATACACCTTAATGCTCAAGCATAGTATTGCTTGAGATGAATAATATTCATTGGCTTAGGAAGTTCATCTCCATCTAGTGTGGCAAGATTATATGCTCCTGATCCATAATCTGTAGTGATGATGAAAGGCCTTATCCAGTTTGGTTTGAATTTCCCTTTATGCTTCTTCTCAATCATGGTGTTCTTTTGGTTTTCTATAAGAATAAGATCACCAAGTTCAAAATTTTTAAATTTAACACATTGATTATAGTGGCCTTTGAGTCATTTCTAATATGATTGAATATTTTTGAGTATAGTTGTATATTTCTCATCAACTAGGTCTAGTTCTTGCAAGCAGGCTACTTGATAGTCATGCTCATCTAGGACATTATTGAAAGAGATGCATAGTGAAGACAATTTAACCTCAATGGGAAGGATGGATTTAGTACCATAAATGAGTATGGAGTGTCTCCTATGGGTGTACAATGATTGGTATGGTATACCCAAAGGGTAGGGAATATCTAGAGGTGTCAGTCACGACCAACATCATTGACAATCTTTATAAGAATATTAACAATGGTTTTGTCAGATGCCTCAGCTTGGCCATTACCTTGAGGGTAATATTTTGTAGAAAAATGTTTTTTGATGTTATATTTGATATTTGGTCTACATCCTTGTTCTTTAATGATCCTCCATTATCATATATAATGTCAGAAGGGATATCATAGTGATAGATGAGATGGTTGATGATGAATTTCTAAATTTGCTTTCCAATCACATGAGGGGTATAGCTTCAACCCACTTAGTGAAATACTCCATAGTGGTAAGGATATGTTTATAGCCATTAGATGAAGTGGGCTTAATCTTCCCAATGAGGTCAAGTCCCCATTTAGAAAATGGTCATGGTGTCAAAATTGGTTTCAAAGTTTTTGTTGGGGCTTGAATCAGATTAGCATGTCATTGACATTTGTCACACTTTTTTATATATGTAGTGGCATATGCATCTATTGAGGGCCAATAATAACTAGTATGTAAGATATTTTTTGATAAGATTGCCTTATTAGAATGAGCTCCACATACTCCTTTATGAACTTCTCTTGACGCTAGTGTAGACTCTACCAAAGTTAAACAACAAAGTAGAGTTCCATCAAAACTGTGATGGTAAAGGGTGGATCCAAGTAAAGTATAATAAGTGGAATGATGAAAGAAGGCTTTGGTTTGTTTTTGAGATAGGTTAGGTGGTATAAATTGGTCATGAAGGTAGTTATAAAGGTTTGAATACCAAATAGAATTAAGACCAACAATATCAAAAATCATGGCAACGGTTGAAGGTTCATGAGCTGGTGCTGACAAATTTTTGATGAGGAACTGATACTCTCTAGCTTTATCTATTTATTGAATTATAGAACCAATAATAGCCATGGCATTTTAGTTTTTTTACTATCCCTTGGTATGTGCTCAAACTGAATATTGGTAATTTGTTGCTTAAGAGTGTTGACAATGGTTTTATATGGAACCAGCTTGTCATCTTTGGTCTAAAAATGATTTGTGACCTGATTGATGATTAATTAAGAATCATCATAAACTTGGAGATGAGATATGTTCCAATGCACTACCATTCGAAGTCTTACAACAAGTGATTCATACTCAACCATATTGTTTGTATAAGGAAAATTGATTTTAAATGATTTAGGGATTAGATCCCCTTGTGGTGTAATAAATAATAGGCCTACCCCCGTGTGCAATAAATGAATTATCAAAATAAAATTTATAGGGTTGTTCCTCAAGGGGTGTGTCAATTAAGGTCATGATGGATTCATCAAAAAATTGAAATGTGAGTGGTTGTGTGTCTATGAGAGGTACTTCAGTAAGTTGATCTGCAAGAACTTATCCCTTAATTAACTTCTTATTGACATACTCTATGTCAAACTAACTGAGAATCATGATCCATTTAGCCATTCTACCTTGAAAATCTATTTTAGATAGTATATACTTGAGTGGATCTACTTTTAAAATGAATATGGTCTTATTATTCAACATGTAATGGTGTAGTTTTTGAGCTATAAAAACCATGGCCAAACAAGCTTTTTCAACGAGTGCATAGTTATGTTCATATGTAACTAAGGTATAGCTTAGGTAATATATAACACGATCCTTTCCATTATCATCATGTTGATCCAAGAGTGATCCTAGAGCATGGTCGGTAGCTGATAGGTATAACAAGAATGGCCTTCCTAGCATAGGAGGTAATAGAATAGGCAAATTAACAAGTTAGTCTTTGAGTTGTTGAAAAGCTATTTGGCAGTGATCATCCTAATGAAATACAACTCCCTTCTCCAAAAACTATGTAAATGGATGACACTTGTCTGCTAATTGAGAGATGAAGCATTAGATTGATTGGATCTTACCTTGAAAACTATTGAGTTGCTTTAAATTAGTTGGTGATGGCATCTTGGTTATAACATGGACTTTAGTTGGATCAACTTCAATACCTCTACAAGACACAATGAATCCAAGTATTTTGTCTTAAGTTACACCAAACACATATTTCTTTGGATTGAGTTTGACTCTATACTCCTGTAATCTTTCAAATATCTTACGTAGCACTGCTAGATGGTCAGCTCTGATTTTCTATTTTCTTAATATGTCATCAACATAGTCTTCAACAATATCATGCATCATATCATGGAATATGATAGTCATGGCCCTTTGATATGTAGCTCCAGCATTCTTAAGGCCAAATGGCATTACTTGATAACAAAATGTTCCCCATGGAGTGGTGAACATTGTTTTATGTTGGTCTTTTGGTGTTATTCTAATCTAATTGTATCCTAAAAATCTATCCATGAGTGAAAGCATTTCATAACCTACCATGGAGTTGATGACCATGTCAATATTAGGTAAGGGAAAATCATCTTTAGGACAAGCTTTGTTGATGTCTAAAAAATTAGTACAAATCTTGATCCCTTCAGGGTTTTTACAAATAAATACCACATTAGAGATATATTCTAAGTAGTCAATAGATCAGGTACATCCTACTTCTAAGAGTTTTTCCAACTCTTTTTTACCAATACAGCAATGCGAGGATGCATCTTACATAACTTTTATTTTATTAGTTTGGCATCAGGATTAACCACAAGGTGGTGCAAAACCAAGGTGGGGTCTAACCCAGGCATATCATAATAGGCCCATATAAAGATATCTACAAATTATCTTAATAGAGATGAAAAGATGTCACATTCCTTCTATGTGAGGGATGCCCCTAATTTTATCCATTTCAGGTCTGAGAGAGTTTGGATATTTACCTCTATTGTATCTTTGACTAGAAGGGTTAAACCATCTTCTAAGATAGTAGACAGTAACTTGAACTATTGAATTATGTCAAGGTCCTTTGTAAGGACTTCCTCTTCAACTTCTCCTAAGCATGATGAATCTAATTCTCCTAATGGGAGATCTAGTCATGTGACAAAAATAGTTGAAAATTCTTGAATAATTTGATCAAATGCTTGTTGTTGCTCAAAGCTAAACTCAGATCCACATGCAAGTTCATCATTAGTGGTCTCCTAGTCTAAATTCAAATAAGAATGAACACCCCCATCTAATGGCACCTAAAATAAGTTTTCACTACTAGACTAGCCTTTATCTTTACTTTTTTCCTAGTTAGAAAGCACCTCAAAGAGGTTTTCACTTCAGGACCTCAATGTTTTAGTTATTTATTTTTGGCTAAGGGTGTTCACTTTCTCTCCAAAATAGGCCACATTATCCAATGTGATTAAGAATCCTGATTTGTGATCTCCCAATGAAATGTTGTTTCTAAGGCCTAAAAAGTCACAGAATGCCTCATCATTCTAGAACTCATCAATTGATAAACTAGATTCTTATGGGTCATAATCTATTAGTTGGGGATAATATAATGGTAATGGGTTATGATGAATGGTCAGGGTAAGGGTAAAAATGGCATTATTATCAAATAGGTTGGTTTTAGCTAGGTCATCAAAGGTGGGCCAATGATCGAACTCTGCTTCACTGTCAACATCATCATCACTAGTCACTGATGATGGAGTTTGAATAAGATATGTGGGGTCGCCCCCATGCGGTTTAAATAAAATTCCATAAGGTCTTTCATACTTAGTCATGGAAATTAGCTCGATGGTTCCTTGTTGATTCAGTTCAAGGCCTCTTCCTTCATAATTGTGATGCTCTATGATCTTATTGGGAATAGGATACTTTACATTTTTATAATAATCAACTTGGTTTTCATTGTATAACCATGATTCATCCCCTTCAAGAGGGCCAGGTCCTAGTCCAGATGATGGTATAAATGTGATAGGTCCCCTATCTTTGTTCTTCTGTTGCCAATGTATATGTGGGGTGACTTTAGGTCACCCAAAGGTTTTTGAATTCTGAGGAAGATTGGCAATATGAAATGTATCATGGGTCACATACTCTCTCGATCCATTATCTAAAATGGTGAAATGATTAGAAGATTTAGGAGGTGGCATGTGGGAAAGGGAATCCAAGGTATTAGGATTTATATAATTATTTGGTGAAGGATCAATGAATATAGCTTTTCCTTTATCCCACTTGGAACATGGATTCATGTCATACTGATAATTCTAGCTTTGAAATTCTAGCCTCAAGATGTTTGTAGTGTTCATATGGGTGTAAATCACTTGGAATAATCACTTCCATACTTGAGTGGGAAAAATTGATGCATTAGTGCAGTGTTGATGGGACTACATGAATCTCATGTAACCAAGGCCCGCCTAGAAGCATATTGTATGATAACTCAAGATCAAGTACATGACAAAGTGTATCATGGGTCAAAGGCCCAATGATAACTAGTAAACTAATGGTGCCTTGTGATTCTCTTTCTTGATTATCATAGGCTTTGATAGTTATTATTTTTAGCTAGAGATATATCATTGTGTACCCAAGAAGCTTGATGAGCTTTAGAGACACTATGTTGAGGTTGGATTCATTGTATACAAGGACACATTTCACTTTATGTCATCCTATACAAAATTCTATGTATAATGGATTATTATGAAGCAGGAAAGGGAAGACATATTGCTTTGGTTGAATGTGACTTATTGGGTTAGAGCTAGGTGTCCACCCAAAGCTTGAAACTTATCAGGGGATATGTCACTCACAATAGTGGATTCGGTTAAAAACACATTCAAGATGGTCTTGTGTATTATTGATGTTCACATCAAATATAAAATAGAAATTTATGCTGGTGTCTTCTGCAATTGTTCCATAATATAAAACTTCTTGTCTTGGTCATTAGTGAATGGTTTATTTTGAGGCTAAACAGTTGGTTGAATGATAAGCAAAATGGTGAATGGTTATGGGCATGGGATAATAATATTCAACCTCTGAGTTGTCATTACAAAATCAAGATTAAATACCAGACCATTATTGTTAACAAATGTTGGGAATGGTGTGAGACCAGATAGGACAAGTCTCAATTGTTGGTGCACTTCTATGTGGTCATGTGACAAGGATAGGTTGTCGATATAAGGTCCAAAGGGGAAATTCCTAGTTTGTTGGTTTGCATGTATGCACTTCTAGGTCAAAGAAATATTATCCATGTAATTTGGTTGAATGTTGTTGTTTAGCAATGATCTAGGCTAATTAGTGTTTGGTCTAGGATTAATGGAGATGGTATTAGCGCTACTCCCTACAATATGACATACAACCCTATTATAGTCATGTATAACTACATGGTAGGTTTATTAATTGTTGCCATTTTGACCTTGGTTTAGTCCATTATTCTAGCATTTTGGGTTATGTTATTGCTTCTATTAGTTCAGCCTTTGATTTTGATACTATTGATTTTATTGTTGCACTAGCCATTGTTGTTGTTATTACTAATTATTTTGCTATTACTAATTGTTATGTCAGGGAAAAGGGTTTTGATAAATCCCAAGATTTTTATTGGAAGTGGAAGCACCATTATCCAATTTTATCTCCCCATTATCTAACATTTTCTCAAATAAATGCATGATTTGGACACATCTTAATAAATTATACCTGTTAATCTAATGATAGTCATATAATTCATTTTCATGATACCAATCAGGATAAATAATGCCTTGTGGATAATACTTTGCTATAGGCAAACTAATTAGATTAGTGGCAGCAAGCTTGTGAAATATACATTCAATAGGTTCTCTTAGGTTAATAAAGACATCATGTGTAGGCACGATTCTCCTAGGAGGAGCGGTTTGTAATGGTAACAGTTGTTGTATTTATTATGTAGGTATTAGTTGTTATGCTTGTAGTATTGGTTATAGAGGTTAAAAGGTATTAATAAGCTAAAAAGGTGGTATAAATAATGTTTGCACCATTTGGATATGACAAGATTTGGTTAATCCATTTCCCATAACATTCCTATTACAGTTGAATTACTTCAGTCTGTCTTGGTTATTGGCTTGTGCCAATTGTGAGGTTTGCACTTGAATGGGAGTTGGTCATTTATTTGATTGGTACCTTGGTTTTTATTAGTTGAATTAATCTTGATAACTCCTATATTGATGAGCACCCACTCAATCAACAAGCCTTTATTGATGATTTCCTTGAAAGTATGTGCACATTGTAGTTCTAAATGATAAGTTATCTCACTGTGCAATTTTTTTGTAAACAAAGTAGCTAATTGTTTATCTAGTAAACTCTAGGTGAAATAGCTTGCAAGGGCTCTCCATCATTATAAATAACTTGCAAAACTCTCACCAATTTTTTTCTTTGCTTGCATTAAGTCCACTAATGAAATCTCATGCTCGAGATTATAGGAAAAGTACTACACAAACTTATCAAAAAGATCATCAAAATCCATTACTAAATTTTTGGGAAACTTTAAAAACCACTCCAAGGCTTGTCCAACCAAGCTCCTTAAAAACAACAACAAAAGGTATATGTCTCTATATGCCATTGGTTGACATGCGACAAAGAATTTGGTCAAATGAACCTTAGGATCACCTTTCCCTTTTTATTTATTGAATTTTGATGGTTCATATGCTAGAGGAAATGGTATGTGAAAATAATCCATGTTGAATGGGTAGGAACATGCATCATCCAATTTGAATATTTTAGTCTATTTAACCACTTAAATGGCAAAAATTACATCCTTCATTTGTTGCAATTCTTGAGATAGGAAACTAGGAGGAACATTAGTTTGAGGTAGAACATTGGTTTTGATAGATGGTTGAGAGGTCACAAGTAGGACACTTTGACCAGGTATGATGGAGATACCTATTGGGGTACATTGATTTGGTTGGGGAATGGACCAAGAATATGTATACATGGATTAGGATGTAATTAAATAATTGGTTGTGCGATATTCTATTTTGGGTTGATGATAAAGGTTTGACTTGGAGGATTTTCTGGTTGAGATGGAGGGATATAACTATATTATGCCTTCTATGGTTGAAAAGGGACATGTTGTCAACTAATCAAACCTTGTTATTAAGTGGGAACTTGTGGACTGAGACCCTGTCTCTAGATTTTTGACATATTTTGAACCAATGGTTGTCTAGTAGGTACCTAAGAAACATGAGGACCTCCTTGTTGCATGAATCCCTGTGAGGAAGTGAAATTAGGTTACAGATTTGGGATCTATCATTGGCCCATATTTGCATGTTATTGACTATTCATTGCTTGGTTTTGGATTGGCATATTAGTCTATGACTAAAGAGGTACGTTCATCATTACCTGGTGAGGTGGAACATTAGTTACCCCTGATTGAGGTGGCAATGTATTTGTCCTCTATTACATTGATACACTAAATTGTGCCCATTGTTGTGTAATACTACTCATTATTTGTTGAGGAGGAGTAAAGTTCATCACATTATGTCATTGAGGTGTGACATTAGCCATTGTTTGATTACCTAATCCCATAGGTTGTACACTTTAAAAAGCAACTGGTTGAGGTTAGGGTGCAAAAACTCCTACTCCCTGATATGATGACCTATTCATATGATTAACTATAGGTACCTATTGTTGGCTAATTGTTTGTGTGTTAGTGCCACTTTTATTAGCACTAGACATTGTTTTCATGTTGTCTACTATGTTTGGCTCATTATTATGTGTATAGGCTGAAGACACTTATTCAACAACGGGCATATGCATCAAGTTATGTATCAAATCAATTTGTATGAATGGGTCAAAATTTGGATTCTCTTGTCTAGTTAACTCTATCAACACTCCTATTGAAGTAACTAGGTCGATATGAGGCTTACTTACCATGTTCATCTAATTGAAATCATGTGCTAGATTCAAGTAGGTTTGATATACTATCTACATTTGGTTAAAATGATCTTCCATGATGTTTTTGCCTTGATCAGATATATTAGGATCTTGGTACATTATTTGGATTAGAGCCTTAGGATTGCTAAAAGAATCCTATTGATTATAAATGATATTGTGGGGCACTCTTACTAGACTTGGTAAATTTTCACGGGGGGAGTCTGTTAGAAACTTGGCCCCTACCTCTATGGCTCTAACCAAAATTTCATATTCATTCTCTAAAAAATGTCACTCAAACAAAAATGGATCATATGTGGAAGTTGTATTAGTATAATATGACCATTGAAGTACTGACTCGTCCACTATATGTATTATAGCTAGGTATTACATGGTTTTCTCTTGGTCTTGTTCTGAATAAGGTGGTGTGTTAACTAGATAGTTAGCCAATAGATCTTGTCTTTGTGCCACTAATTTAGTATTATAAGAGGGATTAAGAATCCATATCATAAGCAATATTATCCACATAGGGGTCTTGCACCATTTATTCTATGCAACTACATTACTAATCCCTAGATTGTACATGAGTCCACTACGAGTGTAGGAGTACATGTTGGAATCCATAGTCAATGTTTGTGATAAAAGATTAAGGAGTTTTATAAACTCTAAAAAGGACAATGTCTAAAACAAATGATGTTCCAACTTGGTCTAGATTCGGCAAAAGGATCAAAAAGTTTATCCAAAGGTTTTTGAGGAAATAAGCTAGCATGAAGTATATAACATTTCACTATTCACATAAAGATAACCAAGTAAATGGACCTAAAATCAAAATTCCAAACTCTAAGGTCAAAGTGTTTGACATCAGTCTAATCTAGGAAATTAAAAGTTGCTAGGTCTTTTATCCAAATGTGGCATCAAAAGCTAGGCTCAAACAAGGCATGCGCTAGGACTCTTGGCCAAACGGTGTCAAAAGCTAGACTTTGAAATAGATGAAAGTTTTAATCTAATAGATTTAAAACCCTTCTAACAAACACTAAGCATTTGATTCTTGGACATGAAGTTGATCAACTAAGTATAAGGTATGAAACAAAAGTCACTTTTAGAGATAGTTTATTTTCTCACAAAAATGGTATAAAACTTGTTTCTTTTGACAAACAAGGCAAAAAAAGTGAGCAGTATAACTATTTTAGACAAAAGATCACAAAATTACACTTGGATTGGTCTGAAAATGTAGGAACAAATTTGAACCCTATGCAGGAGGGTCTATGAAACAATATTTGAAATGTTTTAGGTAATGTAATGATGCTATACTATCCAAAAGGTGTGACAAAAAAGGTTTGTTTCAAAAACTCTCTAAGGCAAAGAAGTTTTCCTACAATTTTGACAACATAACACTAATTTTATTGACTCAAAATGTTATTGTGCATAGACTCAAGGTTCAAGTATTCATCACAAAATGGCTTGAGTCTATCAAGTGATTACAATGATTATGATTCCTAAATGGCCTTCAACCCAAATTACAAATTAAACCTAAGTTCCCTCAAGTTTAGTGCAAATGGTGAACGCACTTAACACATCAACCCTATGAACTTGTAAAGGTGCAATTCTAAATTTAGATTATAAGTGAAGGACTTAAACAACTTTGGTAAAGGTCTAGACTCAATTGGGTAGCATAACATGTGCCAAAGTGGATGATATGACTCTCAAGATTTTGATGAACTTTTGAATAAGGCAAATTGATGATCTCACATGAGTAGCATAACGCCTCTTTGTTCAAAAGAAAATTTGGACTATGTGTTTGGTTTGGATTATTTGTTTACACTAATTTTTGACTCCAAACAATACTTTAATCTAGGACAAGACCAACTAATTAATCTCTCTTAGATCCTAAACTGACAAGGTTACTTGGTATTGTTGGAATCCATTAATATACGTCATTTGAGAGGATTTTAGCTATTCATCCAAAAGTAAATGCACATTATATAGTAGGGTTTTTACACCCCCCTTCTCTCAAATGATAGTACTATGACATGGACCTTGAGGCACACCTTGCACCAACAATACTTTCACGACAAGTGAGGATTTTTCTAAGATCCAATAAGTTTCTAAACAATCTAGGGAAATCAATTGCATAATGACTTTCATGCCAAACAATGCAAAATAAAATAATGGATTTTGGGTCCGTATCACTTGGCTTTCTGTAAAAAGGTCTAGTCTTTTTTGTAACCACTACATCATGTTATTTTCTCAATGTAGTGCGATGTCCAGAGTGCCACTACACCCTGTGTGCAACTCGAATTAGGATCCAAATGAAGTTGATGCCAGGAGGTGAAACCCCAAGTCAAAGATTCCCTAAAGAATGCATGGGAGGTGATGAATTCCCCCTCGTAAGCCAAGTTTGCATAAAAATAAAGAAATCATGAAATAGAAAGACTTTAGCTTCATTTTCAAGGTCACCCAAACTTTGGTAAGTTTTTGAGGAGTGCTTTAGATGACTTTATTTCTAATCCTTGGACTAGGATATTTGTAATAATAATGGAAATTTTGATTCCAAGGGTTGCCTATAGGGGACAAATGGAAGAGCATACGCACAACATTCCTCTTTTTGCCAAACAATTAATCTAAACAACTATTGTAAATAAGAATTGACAAGTGTGTTAAATTTTAAGCCCAAATGAAAGTGAGGTGGTGTTTATTTGACCCCTTGGTCTTAGTTGAAAACTTTTAAATCATTCATCATAAACATCTAAAAAATTTAAACACCAAAACAAAGTTCCTAATTAATTTTTAAACATGCAAAAAGTGATCTAAACATGTTTTTGTCAAATGTCAAGCTTGGTCCTGCAACAAAACTGTCAGCATGTCCTTTAGGTTTGAAGCTCTTTTTGGTTTGAAACAATAAACTTTAGAAAAAGATCTCTTAGATCTATGTTTTGAGAAAAACATAGTGACCAATGCCAGTTTCTATAACTGGTGATGGTGACATTTTTTAACCGATGTCAGTTATTTAACTAACATCGGTTAAGCCAATGTAACCGATGGTAGGAATACAACCGATGTCAGTTTTACTAACTAACATTGATTAAGATATTCAACTGATGCCGATCTTACTTACTAATTTTTATTATTGTGTAAAAACCATGGCAAACAAAAATGGCAAAATAATGTTAAAAAATCAATTTTCAAGAGTTTTAAGGGTCCAAATGAATATTTTAAAGTTGAAAAATGATCTTCTTAAGTTATGAGATGCATCTAGTCCCATCAGGCATGCCATAATGTGATCTAATAATTTGACTCAAGATAGGATGGTTAGTATGGTGTTAGTTCCAAAATGAAAACAAAATGAAAGAAACACACTAATAGCATAACATCTCTAGACCTAGACACTAGGGAGATCTTAGTTTTTAAAAAAATGACAAAGATAACTAAAAAGTAAGGAATAAACACAATAATTCTTTCACCTTCCTTGGATGCTCTAAATGCCTTTGTAATGGTGGCTTACTTGGCTTGTGCTCATGAAGTCCTTGGAAATGGAAGCTTGGCTACCTCCATCTCTCCTTGGCACCTTTGGCTTGTGGCTTGGCTTGGCTTGGAATCAATTTGGCATGGTAACATTATTTTTATAAAGCTTTTAAACCCAATCTTGCATTATAACTTTGCATTATCAAATCTTTAAAATGATGTGGTAAGGCCTCCTATTTATAGATTTTTGCACATGTCTAGAATTAACCTGAACCATCCATCCTGAGATGAAGATGTGTGGTTGAGGATTAATTCAATTTTTGGAATTAAGTTTTTAATTATCTTCATCATGACATTAGAAGAAGGGGCAATTAAGAGGCATCTATGGCATCATAAAAGGTATTAATGAGGCATGGAGGGCATGAATCCTGATATTTGTGGCATTTATTACCTAGGGATGTCTCCCCAAGAAATGAGGTTACCTGATGATGAAAATATTCAATATTCATTTCCAAAAACAAGTATTCAACAAGTTTATATGGAATTATTAATTAGGCCTTAATTTGGATTAATTAACTCTTAAGCATGCTTAAGCACTTTATGTACAAATTACTCAAATTGATCAGATTGCCTTGTTATTGGTCCAAAATTTGATTGGATTGAAATTGAAAGTCAATGTCAGATGCATTAGAACTATATTCCCATTTAGGATGTTATCAATAACAAATAACAAAGGCATGTATCTTGTGTAGAATATTTGATAGGAAAGAGCAATCCAGAGCACCCATGTGCAAAATTAACATTTTGACTTGAAATGATCTGATCAAAGTTAGTTGGCCCATAAATTTTATTACCCCATTTAGGGATACCTTGGCCAAAATCAGCACTTTAATATGTCAGTTTCACATCATTTATCATGTTTTAGTGTTTTTAGGCTAAATTATGCATTTTGGGTGAAAATTGACCAAAAGCCTGGTTGGAGGTTATCGACAGCCAGATTTAGGTGTCTACACTTATGCCAACAATTGGAAATAAATTTAAATAAAGGAATTAAAATTATTGTGTGTTTTTTATCTCTATTTTGTGATCTTATTCATTATGTTATGCTCCCCCTAGTTCTTAGGTGAGAGTGTTTAGTTTCATTATATTGTTATGCATGGATTTTTATTATATTCACTAACAAGGAACTAATCAACATTTATAGGCTCTTCAAACTCATAATATACACTATATATGGTTTAGTCATCCAAGTACACCTAAAGAAACTTGTGGATGAAATCCTTGAAAGAATCCACCATAATGCGTGAGAACATGATTGATGCATTCTTAAGGCTAAAAGGCATGACATTATATACATAATAACTCCATTAAATTATAAATGTTGTATTTGCCTTATCTTATTTAGAAATTTGGACTTGGTGATAGCCATAAAATCCATCAATGGATGTGTACATCTCACACCCAAAAAGACCTTCCAAAATTTCCTCAGTGAAAGGTGTTGGGAAAGGGTTCTTTACACATACTACATTAAGTAGCCTATAGTCAACACAAATGTAAATTCAACCATCATTATTGATGTTGATCACCATCGGACTAATCCATTCATATTCATCAATGGTAGTAATAACTTTAGCATATAACATGCTATCAAATTTATTTTTTAACCTAAGTATGTAGATTTAGGTTCATCTGATATGGCCATTTCCTCATCGATTGAGTGGTTTCATCTGATATGATCATCTCATCATCGATCGAGCACCTTAAACCAAATTGATGTGTATTTTTCCTAACAATAGATGCACTCCTTTCATTTATGTGTAGTTACATGGGAAAATGTCCTAGTACATGTGAAAAATTTCAAAGATTTTACTTATCTCAACATCATACTACTAATTTCCTATAGTGGCTAGTTTAGGTGCATCATTCATTCCAATGTTTTATTAAACTATTTGGAATATCACATAATACAATTCTTACTTAGCCTACATTATATCTCTAAAATCACATACCCCACACTCTATTTGTAGATTTAAATTGTTAAATGATGATTCTGGTTGATCAGAACTGGTACCCTTATCAGCTTGGTACTAACCTTTTACTTTCCCTTTTAGATATGTTCATGAGGGTCATATTTAAAGTGGAATTATAGTTCCAACCAATCCATGGTATGAGTATCAATTTTTTGGAAGATGGCTAAATTATCCTTAGTTGTGTTATGTATGTGTCATATCTAGTTTTCAATTGGTGCCTGATATCCCACAACTACTTGATGGATCGCTTGTAGATAAAAATTCAAATTTTTCCTTGGTGAAATAAAGAAAAAGTGGTAGGTAGTTAATGTTTTATGTTCTTCTAAGTATTTATGTTTTTGCACATTTCTTGGTGAATGTACCATGCCTTAGCCTAGGCATGCAAGGTACCATAAAATGCATGTACCCATAATAATTATGGTAATAATGTTTCATCAAAAATTTAAAGGATTTCACATTGTGTTATATGTTATTCTAGAGAATTAATGCCACTATAACTTAGATTGGTGTGAACACAGTTATCATGGTGTAAGTAATTATGCATGACTACTTGTAATTATTCCCATATATCCAATTAGTACTAGTGAGTAGACCACCATCGAGCAATTATCCATTAAAATATAAATATGATCACACAAATCCTTTCATCCTCATTAACATCATAAGACTCTAACTATTGTATGTATTCATAGACCTACATCTTTCCATGAAACCTAGGTTCCTACTCCAACTGTATAGGTTGTATAGTTTTATGGTAATGAGCAGTATTTGGAGGGGAACTTAGGTAGATTTTTAATACACCATAGAAGTACCTTGTTAGATCAGATACACATTGATCATAATGGTCGCAAGCGACATTGGTAGTGTCAAAAATAGACGAAGCATCTTCCCATTGTAAGATGCCATCAAGAGTAGGATTCATATTTTCATGTCCTTGAGTATTAATGTTATAAATTGTATTAAATCCTCATCAACATCAATGGACTCCACAAAAGGGGGTCCTTGGTTATTATTTAGAGGTATGACTATGTGTTGAGTATCACTCTCAAAGTTGATATACCTCTTTTTGAAATGCAAGTCAACATTATTTACACAGCACCAAGTTTAACCCAAAAGAGTAGGGAAGTCATCATCTTCAGCAAGCTTGATTACCTCAAAATCACCCTTGAATGTGACGCATAAGATGTTGATGGTGGAATCCTTAAGAATGACTATGGGCAATGCACTAGTCTTGTTGGCCATGAACAAGACATGTGGGGAAGGTTGAAAAGTGGGGATTCCCAACTTTTTCTATATGTTTTTGGTTAGAATAATAACTTCCACACTAGTTTCTACCAGGATGTCAAGTGTCATCTAGCCATCAATAGACACATTGACAAGGACCTCTTTATCACATTCAGGGTTTGGTTAAATATAGCTCTCTTGTCATCATGTATGGTTCAAATGATGGTCATCTTAAGGCTTTAATATTTATAATATAGCAAACTCTTAATGATGGGGATGACATATTCATTAAGGATTAGCTTTCATATTTTACTAAATTCATCATGCCCCACTTCTATGGGTATTGTATCTCATAACATCTCAGCCCATATTTTAGCATCCTTATCCTTTAAAAACTCAATTTTGCCTTTCAATTCTCAGACTAAGGCCATTATCTTGTGAAACACTTAATTTTTTCATTGAGCATTAGTATAATGTTATGCACGAGGTTCTTCACATTGAACCTTTTTAGTAGGTGGATCTGAAATTGGTTGGGAATAAGCACCACTTTATGTAGTGATATTGGCCTTGGGTCCAGAAGGTGGAGTGGTATGGCATGGTCTCCATTGAGTATTAGGCATTTTGGAAACATGTATCATCTTGGTGCCCTTCTCATTTCATTCTTTAGTAATGGCAGGGTAAAAATTGGGACATTCTTCTAGGTGATGTTTATTTTTACAAAAGGCATAGGTTGGATAAATCATGTAGTCACATTGGTAGTGGTATAAATAATTATAATTGTAGCATGTCCTTGGTGTAAAATGACCACTTCCATGTCCATTTCCATTCCCTTGACCTCTAAAAGATCAACCTCTAATAGCCTCCTAGTTGTTAGCTATATATATTTGGCACATACCTTGCATGTGGGCTTCATGAATTTTATTAATGACCTAGTAGTCATTGGTATCATGCATATATGCATCACATATTTTATAGTATAAAGACACTTTAGCTTGGGTGGAATGTTGAAGTAAGGAATAACTCCTTTCATCATGATCTTCATTGCAAATCTCATAGGATTATTTTAATACATGTATATTCCTTTGTGGACAGTTGTTCTTGTTGTGGCCTTTCACATCACAATCAATGCATCATAATCCATTGTGGGTGTCATAAGCATTATTGGCCATATGATTCTCTAGATGAGAATCCATCACAAAAATTTAAGCCTCCATAAAGGGGATGATCCTCATGTATATATTTCGTATGACTTCAACATAAAGGGTAGCTTCTAGTGCCTCACACAGTTCAATGATAGTCTTAAGAGATAAAGCTAGTCGGAATGGAAGTAATAAACCTCCTAAAAACCACTAAACATGTTGTGTCAGGTTAATCTAAAATGGTAGCTTCAAAATAAGTGTTTTAAAACATGCATAATGCATGCACACACTCTTTACGAGCTATTTCTTGATATCTTTTAAGGCATCAATACTTTGTTGCTCAAATTTAGGGATATCAAATTCTTGGAAAAAAATAGTCTTTAACAATTCATAATTCACAACCACTTGTTGGGGATCAAATTTTTAGTACCATTTACGCATTAAATTTAATAAAGAAGTGGAAAACTAAATTACCTTTCACTCTAAAGAATTGATACCCCATGCTCACCAAATGAGTTCACACTTGTGAACATGTTCTATTATATTTTCAATGCCTTGATATTCCGGTAAGTGAAGTGTCATCTCCTAGAAAATTTTAGGTGCATTGGATTATTGTAGTGGACCTTGCTTTGGTGCTCTTCTAGTTCCTCTAGAACCCTGAGGTAGCAGTCTACCAATGCTTCCTATGTCACTAGCTGATCCTCCAGCTCTAGTAGAACCACCTTCGATACTTCCTCTCACATCTCCTAAAGTAATAGGTGCACCAAAGATAATGGGTGTTGGGGGGTTTGATTAGTTATTGTTGGTCATATAGTCTAATCACTAGTTAGATTTGGTCCATCAAGCATTCTTAAGTGATCTATAGGTCGTTCTTGCAATAGAAAGATATAAATCAATGGTAAATTATTAGCTTGATCTTGTATTTCTAGAGAGTCCTCTATGATTTTAGTTTTAGATTCAACTTCAGATTCTATGTGGTTCATATCCTAATTTATAACAAGAATTATATCAAACTCAATTGTATGAGCATGCATTATGGTGGGGAAGTGGGTCTATTTATATTGGGTTCTACTATCAATGTTTGTCATACTTATTTCACATATACTTATGCAAGTGAAGTGCATAAATCCATGGTTAGGGAGTACTCACCATGTATTTCTTCCCTCTTGTGGATTCTTGTGGCACTTCCATTATCCTCCTACTTACCTCTAGGATCTCTACCTCTCATAGCCTTTTGCCTAACTTCATCATACTTATACTTTTACATTTCTTGTTGTCTGACTTCTATGTTGAACTACCAATCCCATACTTATGCATACCCTTCTATTTCTAGAACAATCATGTTACCCATGCATGAGAAATTTTAGCCATCCATAGGGAAGTTCTCAAGTTTAGAATCAACCATAAGATTCTTAATTTCTAAAGGAAATTGCTTGAGATACCTCTCATAAAATTCCCCCATAAATTTCAATTATGTTTCCTCTTGATAAGAGTATGTAATTGTATTCCAAAATTTAGCTATTGAGTGCTCATTTATACCACACGTCCACTACACATGTCCAAGTAGCTTTCAAATTTGCTAAGGTCATCTGTCATTCTACTGACCAAGGATCTTTTCATCCATAATTTTTTGAGTAGTCTTGTGCATATGCTAAAAGCCAAACATGTAAGTAAACAGGTAATTTTACAAAGAACATTTCATATAGAGAATCATATAAGTGATGCTCTACCCATGTGCATGTAGAAACTCCTAATTTAATATACTAGAGTGAAAAGTTCTCCTTTATGGTACTAACCCAGTACTTGATGTTTTCTAGAGAAGTCACTCAAGTATGTTTCTACCATCATGCTAATAAATGAAACTTGTCCTAGTAATAGAACCAAAAATGTTGGGTTTTTTCCTTAAATTAGCATAACTAAGTATTAGTTATACACCTAATAGACATAATATGTCAATGATATTTCATGTCAGCATATCACATGATGAGTAACCTCATGCACTCACCTCAAGTGCATCACCTGGATTGGTCCCCATTGATTCTACTACGTGATGGTGGTCAGATAACTCTATCTTACTTAGGCACTTGAGTTACTATGTTAAGTCATTTTTACTATCAACATTAGTCTAGACTCAGTCATTTAACAAATTAATACAATATATATTTGTATTATCATAAAATTAAGTTTAACACTATAGAGTTCAACACATCATGATTTATAGTTAAGTAAGGATTTTATCGCTTTCATTGAATAAGATTACAAGATGATTCCTTCATTACACTATCTCTTCATTTCTATATTAATAACCACTTGACAGTTACATCTAATGACATCACCAACAAATCCAACAATGAATCTATCAATTTCAACCACAAAAACAACAACACTTTCTAAATAAAGCTAAGGGGTGTTTATACACAAGTAAACCCCTCACCTTTGGTTACATCAATAATACAAAAGTGATGACTAACTAATGACCATTAACAATAATGAGTTTTAGAGAGCTGTTACAATTAATTCCTATTGAATCAAGCCTAACCACCCCTATATACCCTTTTTATGCTAGATATATTATGTTCATGTGCTTCTTATTTAGCAAACTAGTGCTAGATTTGTGCTCTCCTTCATCTGCATTACTTCGACAAACTACTTTGTAACTGCCTATGTTCCCTAGACTCTTATCCTAATCTTTCATTTCTCTTATTCCTATGTATTCTACTCATTATATGCTTCCTTATCTTTCAAAAATTTCCCTTCTATGCCAAGGTCTTCCATGTTATTTTTCAATCTTTGATATCACTCCAATTGATTTAACCAAATAAAATCACCTAAGGTAAATCTTGTGCCCAATGAGGTAGGTCCATAATTATTTTATTAATCAAAATAAAACAATTACATGAAAAGGGTGCCTATATCCTATTAACCCTTTTACATATAAATCCATGTATTTATAGGTTTTACCCATGACTGATAAAACAAACCAACCTACTAACCAACTCTCATGGGAATTCTACTCGAAAGGTAGTTCTAATTATTTAACTCAAAAACATAAATCAATATAACTAAAGATTTGTTAAGGGGGTGTCTTTATAAAAGATGTATGCCCCTTTACATTTATTATTTTACTTAATATTTATTATCTGTAATATTATTTAGATAATATTTTCTAATTCCTAGGTGTAGTTGCTCATTTATTTTGTCTTCTTGTGCGTAGCTTAAGAGTCCCCTAGGAATATGAATGGACTTCTTGGTAAGTGAAGTGATAAGTAACATTTTTGGCTTTATAATGTATGTTTTTCTTCCTTTCAAGTTGAATCATGAAATATAATTTCATTACTGTTCCTTCAACTTTGTTTCTGACCTGTCATTGGTATCAAAGCCTAGAAAAATTAAAAAAAATCTTTATCCTTGTTTTAGTTATATGGCCTACAAGAATTTCATTAAAAAATTTCATTAAATGATAATATTTATTATAAGATAACTATGTATAGCATTCCAATTATCAATAAAAATGGATTAACTATGTGGTAGCTATTTTTAACTACTGCATTTCATTCTTTTTTGGTTGTGTTTCATCTGTCAATGCCCTGCAGGGAACTACCTTCATTCGGAGCATATTGGCATTTTCACTGGTGTGCTCTTGGGTTGCATGGTGATTTAGATGTATAACCATATTGGTGTTAATATTAGGTTTCTTTGTCATTTGGTTTTTGTCTTGGCATTAGATCTACAATGGTTGTTTATGACTATGATTTATTTCATGTTGGTTGCATCCACTCAAACCTAACTAGCACTTGCTAACTATGACCTATATAGTATGTGGTTACATTAGAGTTTTCTTTCCTGCATTCCATCTAAATGTTGCATTTCACCTTCCATATCCATATCCCCTCCACTTTTTTTGAGTCTGACACAGCTACCATAAGGAAGGTCTACCACAAAAAATAAGAGAGTTGTGTATAAGTTCTTTTTTTTTAGAGATTTCATTTCCAGAGGAAGCTAATTTTTTATTTTATTCCAATATTAGAATCTCACTCAATAATAAATAATGAGGAGAAGGTATAAATTTTTAAGCTTTTTATTTAAAAATCAAATTTCATTTTATTTTCAATGCCCTTTTTTAAATTTTGAAAATATTTAAATTTAAAGGCATTTAAAATTTGAGCAAATTTTTAATTGCTTTGAGGCATGCTACTCTAAGTGAATTTGGTAAATTAACAACCAAATTATGAAATTCAAGGAGAAATAAGGGGATCTACTTTTTTTACCCATTTGTGTATCTTAAAAAATGTAAATTCAAAAATCAAGAAAAATTGAGTATATTGATGTATGAGGTTTTCTTTGTAATCCAGTGTTAATGACAAAGTGAATACTTTTTAGTACCTTGGTGTATGTAAAACAACTCAAAACCTCTAAAAACTCAAAAAAAAAACTCAAAACCATGCATTCCATCAAATCCATTGTTGGCACTACCTTGACTAGCAAAGAGAATTGGCTAGAATGGTCTCAACAAGTGGATAACAGACTCATCTTCAACAATCTATGGTTCAGTATTTTTGATGGGACAACACAACTAGCTAAACTAATAGGGAATGTAAAGGACATATAGGCATGTAAGCAAAAAAATTAGAAGGCTTTGGCCTTGATGAGGGCATCAGTGGACAAAGATGTGTTTCATCATATACAGGGGTGCAATACACCATGGGAAGCATATCAAAAATTGAAGGACCTATATGAGTCCTATTTACAGTTAGAATTGATTCAATTGCAGTTGAAACGATTCAACCTAGAGTTTAAAGATGGTGATGTGATGAGATTGGCTTCAGAGATATGTGCTATCAAACATGATGTTGAAGAAACAAGTGTCAAAATTGACATATACATGACCACATTTATAAAATCCCTTCTTCCTAACTATTCAACCTATTTGGAGTTTTTACAAGCAAGCAATCAGTTAAAGGCTCTCACATTTGACCTATTTGTTGAAAAGATGATAGAAAGAGAAAAGGCATTTGGAAGGAAAATAGAAATCACAATAGGTGAAAGTGTGTGCTATGTCAAAACAAACTCTTCCAAAACATCAAACAAGACCATGTCTACCAAAAATGAAGGCAATAACAAGTACAAGGGAAAAGGTGGTAAAAATTAAAATCATGGAGGTCAAAATCAAAAACAAAATGATAAATAAAACCTCTAGTATGAATGGTGTGACAAAAAAGGTAGCCATGAGACTCATGAATGCAGAACTCCATGGGAGAAAATTGAAGCATATCATAAAAATAAAGAGGTAAATTCAAAGAAACAGTCAAAAGAGTCAAACTCAGCATAATTCACAGTGAATGTGTGTTTTCTATTATAGATGATGAAGTAAATAGTGTCTCAATTAGTTCTTCATGGTTTGATGTTTGGGTTCTTAATATTGGTGCCACTCAACATATGACTTTATGAAAAGACTTCTTTAAGGATTATATTGAAGAAAGTTATGGCTTAGTATACCTTGCAAATAGATCAAGCATGTAACCATAGGGAAGAGGTATAATTCAACTCAAGTGTCTAAGACTTCTAGACTACAAACTTGAGAATGTTCTCTACCTTCCTCAACTAAAATGAAACTTGTTGTCCCTAGTGCTCATAAGGCAATAATTCCATTCCATTATGTTGGATAATGGTGATGTCACAATCAAGATAAAAAGTGACAATGTGACTAGATATGACGAAGGGAAACTACTCAAATTGAAGGGTGAGCCATCAAATTCAAGGAATTATGCTCATCTTATGGGAGATAGAATTTCTCCAAACATGTTGTGTCATGCTCAATTTGGGCACACTCACTATAATAGCATTTGTGTATTGCAAAAGAATGGTGTTGTTGGCATGCCTATAATGCTTTAAAAATTAGATTAGAAGTATGAATCCTAGATCTTGGCTAAACATGCAAGAGCATAATTTCTAAAGTCACAATAGAAAGCAAACAGAAAAATATATCTTGTTCATTCAGACTTGTGTTCTCTTCCAATCCTCTCAACTATTGGTCATAAGTATTTCATGTTGTTCATTGATCACTATAGTAGGATGACATGGATATACTTTCTAAAAAATAAATCAGAAGCTTTTGATACTTTCAAGAAGTTTTGAATAATGATTGAAAATGAAGCACAAACCCATATTGAGACACTTAAGATAGATAATGGTGGTGAATTTAGATCAAATAAGTTTGAATCATATCCTTAAAAAAAATAGGATCAAACACCATCTCATAGTTCCTCACACTCCACAACAAAATGGAGTAGTTGAAATAATGAACAGAATTACGATGAATATGGTTCACGCAATGTTGTATTTCAAAGGGGTAAATTTAAATTTTTGAGTTGAAGCAACTAAAATAGTAATATACCTTCATAACATATCACCATCAATAGCTCTTGAATCAAAGACTTTGTATGAGATTTGGTGTGGCCACCTCCCTTAAGTGCAACATCTTCAGATTTTTTGATCCACTTGTTATGTATTGATTCCAAAGGAGAAGAGAAACAAATTGGACCACAAGATTCAAAAATGCATCCATTTGGGATATTTTGATTCCTCCAAGGCATCCAGGCTATATGATGAGAAAGAGAATAATTTTCTTATCCCAAGAGAAACTGTCTTTTATGAGACTACAAAGGACAACGAGCATATTGATTAATAATTGAGTCAAGTAGACAAATATGCAAAGTTTGATGTCTACAAGAAGAGTGATTTGAATGTTCTATACAATGAGTGGGGAACACAAAGTTGGGAATCTCTTAATTTTCTATTATTTCCAATACATGAGCTTGAAACTCCTCCTAAAGGAGAGAGTGAAACTTCATCATATATTAAATAGGGGCTAGCAGAATATATGGAAGATAGTGAAGTAACTTTCGAGGATGAACCTGAAGCACCTACAGTATAGAAAAAGATGCCTAAGTGGGCCACCCAAAAACTGAAAGATGTGATGCCTAATGAAGTTGGGAAAATAGGCACTCAAAGTGCACATACAACCTCATCTCAACCAGACAATTCTATTAATGAAATTTAGGAAATTATTATAAATTTCACATTGGAGGATTCTCAAGAGGAACTCAATGTTGTATTTGATTCAGAACCAACAATTTTCAAACAAGCTAAAAAGCTTGAATCTTGGAGAAAAGCAAAGAAAGATGAGTATAATTCACTGGTGAAAATGGGACTTGGAATTTGGTTGATCTACCATATGGTTCTAATTGATTGGCTGCAAGTGTATCTATCACAACAAATACAAGGTAGATGGTTCACTTGACAAGCATAAAGTAAGGTTTGTCACAAAAGGGTATTCTCAAAATGAAGGAATTGACTATAATGAAACCTTTGTACCTACATCAAAATGGACTACCATTCAGACCATGTTAGCTCTAGCAGCTCACAATGAATGGAAAGTTCACCAAATGGATGTCAAAACTACATTTCTAAATGGAGACCTCAAGGAAACTATGTACATGACACAACCTAATGTTTTTTAGTAAAGGGATAAGATCACAAGGTGTGTAAATTGGAAAAACCACTATATGGTTTGAAACAAACCCGTAGAGCATGGTACAAAAAACTGGTTGATCACCTCATGAACATGAACTTTAAATGTTTTGAGTTTGAATATGCATCTCTTTTCATCAAAAAAGTTGTATTTATGGTGATGTATGTTGATGATTTTCTCATCACAGGGAACAATGAATGATACACTGTAAAATTCAAATTAGAGTTGATGAAAAGCTTTGAAATGCTTGATTTGGGTTATCTTCATTACTATTTGGGTATTGAAGTAATTTAAAAACCAAAGTATTTCTTCGTCACTCATCAGAAGTATGTTGTGACATTTTGAGCAAGTTTAGAATGGAATATTTTAATCCTCTCAACAAACCTATGGAATAAAATCTCAATTTTACATCTAAATATTCAATAGATTTAGTTGATGCCACCAAATATAGATAGCTCATTGGAAGTCTAATTTATGTAACTATCACTCGACCAGATATATCTATGTAGTTGGTGTCCTCTCAAGATTCATGAAACAACCCAAGGAGATTCATTGGGTAGTAGTAAAAAGTGTCCTCAAATATCTCAAAGGCACACAACATTTGGGCTCAAATACTGCAAAGTAGGAGATTTCAAACTAGTTGGGTATTCAAATTCTGACTATATTGGTGATCATGAAGATGAAAAGTCCACTTTGGGTTTTCTAATGAATTTGGGAATAGTATTTGTTAGTTGGAAATCTAAGAAGCAATCAGTGTTAGTAATTTCTTTAGCAAAGGCAAAATATATGGCCGCTTTAGAGGCAATTGGAGAGGTCTTGTGGCTCAAAAGGGTTCTTTTAGATTTATAGGGGAAACAAGCTTCATCAACACCTCTCATGGTTGACAATACTTTTGTAATCTAGATGGAAAATAATATTTTCTTTCACGATTGAACCAAACACATAAATATCAAATTTCATTTGATTCAACAATATGTGAAAGATGGCAGTGTCAAGTTACAACATTGCTTAATAGCAGAGAAACCAATAGACATTCTGAAAAAGGTGCTTTGACAAGAAAATTTTGAAAAGTTCAAAGGAATGCTTGGTTTGATAATAACCCCTATGGATTAAAGGGGATGTAATATTAGTTAGATAATATTTACTGATTCCAAGGTGTAGTTTCTGATTTATTTTATCTTCTTGTGTGTAGCTCAAGAGTCCTGGAGGAAAATGAATGGACTTCTTGGTAGGTGAAGTAATAAGTCACATTTTTATCTTTATAATATATGATTTACTTCCTTTCAAGTTGAATCATGAAATAGAATTTCATTATCATTCATTCAACTTCATTTATGGCCTGTCATTATCTACCTAACATCCTAACCTAATATTAAGACTTTTTAACAAGTCCTAACAAAGCCCCACATGATCCAAAGTTAGTTCTTTAGACACATGCTAAGCATTTTTCTAAATTTCTCAAATTTAATTATGTCAAGGGGTTTTGTAAAAATTTTAATTGTTTGATCAGAAGTTGGTCAATATATTGGATCAAGTGCTTTCTTTGCCACTAGCATTCATAGATAGTGATATTTGGCATCCATATGTTTTGTTTTAAAATGAAAGACTGGATTTTTAGACATTTTGATTGCACTTTGATTATCAATGTATAATTATGTAGGAGCAATCTAAGAAATTTGAAGATCTTCAAGAATGCAATGTAACTATAAATTTCTATGGAATAATCCCATGCTACAATGTATTATGATTCTACTGATGAATTTACCACTATATCTTGCTTCTTACAACACCAAGAAATGGCAATCAAACTCATATGCATAATGTATCCTATGCATATGGACACTCTATCATCCACACATCTACTAAAATCTGCATCATAATACCCAATAAGTTTGAATTTCTTATTGTGGTAGTACTTAAGGCCATATGTTTTCATTCCTTGAAGGTAACGAAGTACTCTTTTTGTTGCATGCCAATGAATTTCTCTAGGCTCATGCATAAACCTAGACAAAATTCCAAGTAAAAATGTTATAACATTCCTAATATTCATCAAATATATCAAACTTTCCATTAACTATTTGTATTTGGTGCCATCAATAAGATCACTAGCATCATCCTTATACAATTTCAAGTTACTTTCCATGAGAGTGAGGGCAGGTTTGCAATCATTCATTCCAAACCTATTTAATAACTCATAAATATACTTAGTTTGTGAAATAAAAATACTTTTCTCTTTTTAATTTACTTCTATGCCAAGGTAATAGTGAATAATTCCAAGATTTGTCATCTCAAACCCATCTTTTAATTCTTTCTTCACAGACTTGTTATGGTTTTCATCATTGCATGTGATAAATAAGTCATCAACATATAGAGCAAGAATTACCAATTTCTTACCCTGTACTCAAATATAGATATTATCATCAGATTCACTACGTTGAAAGCCAATTTTTTTCAATTATGAATCCATTCTTTCATACCAAGCCCTGGGTGTTTATTTGAGCCCATAGAGAACTTTGATCAATTTACACACTTGGTGCTCTACACCCACTTTCTCAAAACCTTGAGGTTGTTTCATATATACTTCTTCCTATAAATCACCATTCAAAAAATCACTTTTAACATCCATATTATTTACTTTCCAACCATTTTTTGTTGCTAAGGTAAGTACCATATGAATAGTGTGACATGTGGCAGTTGGTGTAAATGTTTCCTCATAGTCAATACCTTCTTGTTGCACATAACCTTTTGTAACAAGTCTTTCTTTATGTTTATCAATGGAACCATCTGATTTATACTTAGTCCTATAAACCCATTTACATCTTATGGGTTGAACATCTGGAGGAGGATCAACCAAAACCCAAGTATTATTATTAAGTATTGTATCATACTCACTTTTCATTACCTATTGCCAAACCTGTTTAGTAGAAGCCTCCTCAAAATTAGATGGCTCAGTGGAAGAAGTAGTAAAAACCATTACATAATTCACTTGTTTACAATAACTCTTGGGACCTGTTAGACCAACTTCATTTACTATCAAGTCAGAAAAATTACTTTGAGCCAATTTTGGATATTTGTTCAAATTATTCAGATCTGGAACACTAGAATTCTCATCATGTACACCAGTTGAAGTAAGAATTAGAGAAATTTCAACATTGTCTAAGTCATGAACTTGTGAATTACTAAAGTAAATATAAGGGATACTAGTCTCATACCAAAACCTATGAGAGTTATCCTCATTATTCAATCCCTTATCATGTTTTGAAATTTTCTTCTCTAACCTATCAAATTAAGAATCAATATCTACATTGTTCATAGTACCAAATTCATCAAATATCACATCCATACTTACTATGAATTTTCATATATCCTATGCAAGAAAATGATACCCCTTTTTATTTTTTGAATATCCAAGAAAGATGCATTTTCAACTTCATGGTTCCAACTTAGTTTTATGTTCAGTGGGAACTAAAGTGAACAAAAGGCATCCAAAAACTTTCAAGTGGTTAAATTTTTGTTTAAACCCATACCAAGCCTCATATGGAGTTTGTCCCAAAAGTGCAATTGTATGGAACCTATTTCAAAAATACAATATAATACCAATGGCTTCAGCCCAAAACTTATCATCAAGTTGTTTATAGTGCAACATACCCTGAATTATGCCCTTTAAAGTCATATTCATTCTTTTAAATACTCCATTTTTTGTGGAGTATAAGCATTACCATATTTTTAGTGAATGCAATGTTCCCAAAAATAATCTAAAAACTCATTTGAATTATACTCACCACCATTATCTGAATTAAGAGTGGCCAAGTGTGAACCTGTTTCTTTTTCAACTAAGTGTAACCAATCAAACAAATTAGTGAAAACTTATGATTTATTTTTCATGAAAAATACCCAATTCATCATATAAAAATCATCAATAAACAACACAAAATGCCTACACCCTCCAATGGATGACTTCTTCATGTCACATACATCACTATGAACTAACTACAAATATCTGTTAGCTCACCAAGAAGAATTCTTATGAAATTTTTCCTGATTCTATTTGCCCAAAACACATGATTCTCAAATAATCCTATCTTTATGAAAAGTGGAAAACTCACTCACCATACCATATCTCTACAAGTCCACAAAAGAGTGAACATTCAAATTTCCATAGTGGAGATGTCGTAATTGCTATGTTGTTATAGTACCTATACCTATATCAATAATTGCCACAAGTTCCACTATGGGAGGAAGCACTTTATAATGCATTATAACCAAATTTCCATCCTTAAATCATGTAGACATGGGTTTATATCCATCCTTCACTAAATTGATATAGATGAGCCCATTTTCAAGCACAATTTGATAATCTTTCTTATGAATAGTTACCAAGGAAAGAAGATGTTTTTGTAATGTGGGAACATACCAAACATTCTCCAAGTATTTGATAGATCCATTAGGAAGGAGAATTTAAATTGACCCAAGCCCTTATGGAGTATGCATAGACTTATCTACCAAGGATACCGGAGAGAGAGAGAGAAGCTTCTTTAAAAGTCCAAAATAAGTCTCACATAAATTTCATGTGTTTGGTTGCTCCTATATCTAGAACCCACACATCTATGAACTCATCTCTAGCCTCATATTCCATATAAGCAATGTTCCCTAAAGTAGTGAATGCATATTCATGATCAACATTGCTAAACTCATTATAATCATGGTTAGCATATTGAGTAGAGTTAGACTTAGTCACTTTTGGTGGCCTTTGAATTTTGTCAAAAAGAATCCTACACTGACAGGCAATGTGACCAAATTTCTCACATTTATGACACTGAATGTTTGATCTATCTTAACCTCTGCCCCTTTATAAGAGTTGTGACCATGTCCTATATCACTCATCTCATTTGAATGATAATGGCTAGATTGTTGATTCGAATAATATTTTTGATGATATCCTTTACTTCAACCCCCTTTATAATTATGTCCTCTATAGTTTTGTTGACTAGAAGAAGATGAACTAGACTTGGACTCTGAAACATGGGCTTCCTCAGTTCTCTTGGATTTCTTGGGTAGAGAGATGTCATGTTGAATAAGCAACTCAACCAATTTATTAAAAGTGATGCATGTGATCTTATTAGAGATATGAAACATTTCTACAAAATTCCTATAGGACACAGGTAGTGTTAGGTATCTAGATAGCACCCTAATAGGGGTCAAGTTTGTTTAATTTTGACCCATACCATGAATAACATGTGAATGGTCTAATGCTATGGGTTGCCTATATCTAGACTAGACCTCTAGGATTTTTTATGAGGCTAGATCCTCAGATTTTCAAATTTTGGACCTTTATCTCTAAAACTTAAGAACTAGTTGGGATGAAAAAAGACAAGTTTGCATAAATTAAAACCTATTATAAGTTGTGGTGATACACCAAGAATTTATTAGACCCACTCATAGGCTTGGACTCTTTAACACACTAATGAATTATGAAAGAAAATATTGCAATGCTTATTATGATTCTATGCAATAGTATTTTTTATAGATGTCTATTTAATACACTCAGACTAGGAAGCGATGAAAATAAGGTCTGGTTAAAGACACTTAAGTTTGACTCTCTACTATATCTTTGAGAGATCAATGTTGAGACACACTATATGACTTACAAAGAAGATTTCTAGCAATTAGGTTGAGTTTGGACATACAAAAGGAAGATAACATTCACAGTTGCATATTAAATAAACACATAACACTAAATATAGATTAGCAAAATAACTATAAAATGCTCTATTCATTACTCCAAGAGGTGTCAAATATAATTCTGGTAAAGACTAGTCATACCAGACTGAGGGATCTAAAATAATAGCTCGAAGGCTATACTTATAGCAAAAAATAAGTAAGAGAGAGGGGATTTTGGCATTCAAAGAGTGGAGGAAAGCCCTCCAGATTAAGGAGTGAGGTGGTAGCCTTTGATTATCTTTTACATGTGTGTCTTGATCAATAAACAAATTTCTTGTTGTCCCACTAATCCTTGAGCTCCTCTCATTGGGTGAGAGTGTTCTACTAGAGATAAGGGTTTGTTACATGATGATCAACTCTATTTGAGCATAATCAAATCCCCTAACTTCCTCTCCAAATATTAGCTCACCACCTCAGGACCTTAAGTCCACTCACTGTGATCATGAAGATCAAATCCTTGGATCCTAATATTAACAAACATGCCATGCCTTAGGTAGAGGAGTACCTACTTTGTTGATGATGGGTACTTTTACATTAATTTCATATTAATTCCTTTTCTACATTTGGATTATAGCTCCCACCTATATTTATAAAACCAATCTAAAGACATTGGTTTCCCTATAGTCTTTATAGTAAAACAAATCCATGGATCATTTATCACCTTCTTTATTATAATAGGTTCAAATAAACCTATTATATCTCTACAGGGATTGAGAATTCATATATGCATGGATCCTTCTTTAACCTAGCAAACTAGTCACAAGAAAAAACCTTATAAGCTCTAACTTATCGAACCAGAGATCAATAGAAGCTCTAATGGCACTCCCTTATGTTCCCCATGCTTGACTGTATCATCTAGACTTCTCCATGACATTTGAACAATCTTTAATGGCATCAAGAAAACCCTATAAGACCTTACTTTCCATGTTTGAAAATGGATTCTTGACCTCCATCAAAAACCCTGGGCTCACCTTCACTCTAATTAGTTATCAAAATCTAACTTGGCTTATTGACACATTAACCTAACTCACTCTATCAATTTATCAGTGCACATATACTCATAATCTATTGATATTCTACCAGTCAAATGTGCTTATGCCACTTATCATGCACCCATTCACCCTTGAGATTCGTTGACCATTTTGAATCATGCTCATCATTAGATCTGTAGGTATGATGCAATATAGACCATTAATCAATTGGGACCCATTGTTTGAAATCTAATGGCTAGTCCATGGTCTTAAAATTGATGTCCTCACTCCCATCATTTGATGTTCACACAATTATTATTGATGGTAGTGCGACTGTCAAATTTTAGATCAAGAGGATTTTCTTTCTCTATCTTTAAATTTGATGTTCATGAAACCATCATTCATCATTCTATAGAATGTGGTTGACGGTCCATGAACAATCAAATTTAAACATTGATAGATTTTTTCCTAGCTTTAATTTGATGTTTGCATGAACATCTTATGCTTTTTAATCAACTTTAAAAGCTTGGATCTTGAAGCATGAGAATCATGGAGGTATCAAAAAAATTTAAAATGTTATTAAGGTCAAAAGGGACAAACCCATTTGATTCGTTGGTCCCAAAAGATTCTAAAGTAAAGATATTCAAAGTTTAAGATGGTTGATCCATAACTACTTCTACATGATGCCCTTGTGATGATCGAGCTCAAATAATTAAGTATGGCAAACTTAGTAGAAATGCTTGGGAGCCCATCTTTGCACATGTATAACTCCATTTGTGCATCGATAGAGGAAATATGGGACCAAGGTGAATAGACCCATGTGATCACTTTCCCTTATAACTATCACATGTGAGATATAGTTTTTTGAAGATGCTCGCTCGGCTCTACTGTAACCTTCTTGAAAATGGCTATGGGAAAACATGAAAAATATGACTGAGAGGCCAACTTTGGACCTTTGTAACTTTTGATATGCTTGGGTGGAGGACTTGAGATTTAGAGCATATGATCTTGGCACAAAAGTAAACAACCCCATATGACCAATTTTATTTGACTCATCCACATGTGCTATATCTAGCCTCAACAAACTTCCCACTGGTGTTTTCTGCCACTATACCCAAAATGTTAGGATCAATATAATGAAGAACCAAATGAATACCAGGAGCTTCCTAAGTCATTCCAACCACTCTTAGCACCTTATAGGGGCTCTGTAACTCTAAACCATGTTCTAAATGTTGAAAAAACACATAAAAACCTACATGGTCTATTTTGCTTGGCAATCTTGGACACCTTTCTGAGCCTTAGATCTACTTCATCATCAAACCATGTAAGAGCTTCTTTTGTGGACCAAAATTGGCCAACATATAGTCCTTTCAATGCAGCAGTAACTATGAGATCATCATCTAGTTTTCCAAACCCAACCTTAGTGTACTCAGTAGCAATATTCTTCAACTTAGACATGTACTCTCCCATATCCCCATCTTCCTCTAATGATAAAATAAAAAACTACATGTGAATGTCTATCTTCTTATGTTTAGGCTTTTTATCATATAAATCAAATAAGGTTTTCCATGTAGTGTAACTATGAGGAGAGTTTTCAATATGTATATAGGTATCATGAGTACAACAAAACTTGATTAAATCTTGGGCTTTAGAATCATGAAAATTAAAATTATCAAGTTTTGCCTATTCTATAGGCAATATAGGATTTTCATTCTTTACAATATCCTATAACTCATTGAAAACTAATGAAGCTTCCATCAAATGTTTTCAATTAGAGTAATTAGAAATCATTAATCTATCACCATATGAAAGTAAATTTTAAATTTTTGGCATCTTGAAAAGAAAGTAAGTGCAAAAAATGACATAACAACACACTCACAATAACACTTTGCACAAAATAATGCTTTTACAGGGTTTTTCACTTAACCTCTACATAGAGAAAAAGAAAGATATTTTAGATGGGTTTTGCACTTAACCTCACCAAAAATAAGAGATTTATATCAATTACACCCTTATTTCACCAATTTTACCATTTACATCCTTCACCAATTATACCCTTATTTCACCAATGAAACACACAATTATTGCTTTTCTTCCACTGAATTTCAGTCTTTCACATGATTGATGCTCTTTACAATATTCAAAACATGTAAAAGATTCCAAAAAATAGAATATTCCTCTAAACAATAAATTCCCAAATAGAAAATTTCACCAAAAGAAAGATTTGAACCCTGGACCTCCAACTTCCAAGGGTTTTTACAAAATCATGCTTTCCAATTACTCTATGAGCCTTTACAAGGCATATAATGAGAAATTTATATTTAAAGTTGATTTTTACTCTATGAAAAATTTAAAAAAATACTTTCCCAAGTAAAAATTAATTCATCTGTGAATTTTTTGGAAAAAAGTAAAAAGCTCTTTGATTTGTGGACCCTTCAAACCCTAAAATCTTTGATTAAACTTTATCAAACTTTGGAAAATAAAAAATATAATTTTTCAGCTATATTCCAATGCCATGTTATAGCTAAGGATACCATGGCTATAAAAAATAATTTTTGGAATTCTTTTCTGGATGTACGAGGCCTTACAAATCTGTATAGGACCAAACAATGGAGTTTTTAAGCAAATTTGAGAAAATTTAAACTTCCAAAAAATGATTTTCTGAAAAATGAATGATGGCTAGAATGTCTATAACCCAAACCATATAATTCAGAAATTTGATTTAAAAGCTTTCGAGATAGTTTTAGATCAAATTTTTTGGCATCAAAAAGCATAAAACAAATAGAGATTTATCCAGATTCATTTCATATTTTTTCTACAAACTCATGGAGGCCATACCACTTTATTACATGGGTTTTTCAAGCTGATAAGTCCTTACATATGGCTTATTGGGTAGATTTTAAAAAATTAGAATCAAATAATCAACTTCTAGGCTTCAACAAGGAGAATCAAGCTTTAAAAATGGAGGATGAAAAATTTAATTTTGTTGCTTCTTAGAGCAGCCATACGAAATTAATTTATCAATGTATTTTAATTCTTAAAGTCCTCCAATCACAAGCTTTGGAAAAAAAAATTTAAAATTTTTGATATTTGAATAATTTTTTAAATATTAACTCCAAAGTATTTTAATAAAGGGCATACCTTATATTTGCCAAAATCAATTTCATGTGAGCCTTCTTTATCCAATCACATAAATTATTTTACCTCTTTTTTCTGAGATCACCATGTTCTCTTTTACCATGCATTTACCAAGAATTTACCAAGTTACAATGCCCTGATACCACTGATAGCACTCTAATTGATTTAACCAAACAAAATCACCTAAGGTAAATCTTGTGCCCACTGAGGTGAGTAGACAAGTATTTTATTAATCAAAACAAAATAAGTACATGAAAAGGGTGTCTATATCCCATTAACCCTTTTACATAGAAAAACATGTATTTATAGGTTTTACCCATGCTCGATAAAACCAACCAACCTACTAACCAACTCTCATGAGAATTTCACCTGAAAGGTAGTTCTAATTATTTAACTCAAAAACATAAATCAATATAACTAAAGATTGTTTAAGGGGGTGTCTTTATAAAATATGCATGCCCCTTTACATTTATTATTTTATTTAATATTTATTATCTACCTAACATCCTAACCTAATATTAAGACTTTGGAACAAGTCCTCACAATCTCTATCTCTCACGCCATTATCTTTTATGTCATCCTTTCTCACAACGTAGTACTTTGCATTGTTCTTGCACCCTGTTCTTCTACAAAAATTGGGGTCCAACAAATATGTTGAGCATATGCACTTAGCTTACAAAGACATGAGTTATAAAATATAGATTCAAATATACTTGAGTGCATATGCCATATAGGTGCACACAGTTTTATAGGAACACAAGCTACAAGTTTTCACATACACATACATTCAAGACATAGATTCTTATATTTATCATATCTATGCTTAGCATTCTATATCGATTTTAAAAATTCATGAGGCATAATACTAGATCATGCACATACACACTATGATAGTCTACATTTGGCACTGATTCAATAAGTCATGATACATGTTTATGCACATTTACAAATTTTCCAATGATCATTATTATAGTTATTTATGTTCAAATACAATTCACACATAGAAAGTAGTGATCAACCTCTAATCTTTAAGTTTGTCTATAATGATTGATTAATGTTTCTTGAGGTAATGCACATTAAGGTGTAGCGATGCTCAATGGCCTTAGCATTACTTATAGCACACCCATTATGTCTCTCCACCTTATCATATTTGCAAATGAAATTAGAGCTAGATTAATTATTTGAGTGAAATGGTTTAGGTCCAACAATGCTCAATGGTCATGACACTACTCTGTGAGTCCAATATGTGACTCATTGTCTAATCAATACAAAAATCAAGGAAACCAGTAATGTGGTTTAGGCTCAACTATCTACACACTACTTTCCCAATACCACTTAGAATGCTTGTCCATTTACATACTTAGGAAATGAACAAGATTAAAAGCATCTATATCCAATTATTAGGTGAGCTTGTTGCCTATGACATCTCCACTCTACACAGCATAAGCATACTCCACGAGAAGCACAGTACCACATGTACATGTGTAGTTGTTCTTTGATGAATATATTTTGATTTCTTATTATGACTATACTTTTATCTGGGGTATAAATCTATCTAATTTCATACATCATCTTTTATAGGAATACATGGACATGACGAAACAATTGGGAGCAATAAAGGATGCAAGTTCACAATCGCTAATGTAGGTTTGCATTCTTTTTTCCATTTAAAATTAGTATTTTTAGTTCCTCTAAAATGTTATATTAAATTGAGGCATTTTTAGATACCCAAAATCGATACAAGCTTTAATTATACCATGTTTTTATGTGACTTTACAAATATAGACCTTTAGTTGTGAATAAAGAACTTATTGGTGCATTTGCATTAATATTTTGATATTTTTTGTTTCATATGATCTCATGATATTCTATTTCATTATCTTCATCTTCATTTAGCATGTCATAGAGATCCCTAAAATGTTATTAACTGATTTTGGGTCTCCTAGATTTCTAGACAATTTCATCCATTTCGAAACATAATGTTTGATGTTATAGACCAAAATTGATGGAATTATACCAAGGCTCTTTTTAATGCCTTTAAGTTATGTTTCCCTTTTGCATTTTTGTTTGCATGTTTCACAATTTTTTTGGTCAGCTTTTGCACGCCACTAGTTCTTAAATGCTAAATTGAAGTATCTATATATTTAAAGACTAGTGAAGGCATTTAGGGTTAAGCATTAATTATTAAAAATTGCACATTACTCTTATCTCATTATTCACTATAAAATCTAAAGTATAATAAGGTCAAGATTCAATATTGCATGTTTGTATCAAGGTTGGGCCTAGGGAAAATAACATCTAAATTTGCATTCACATGATTCGACACACACTCTTAATAAAAGAAGACCTACCTGTGATTTAAACCCTCTTTAAAGTATTGGAAACATAGATAATTAATGAAGATTAGTTAAGGTATTCCAACCAAAAATGTTAACCCTTTTGTAAGGTTTTCTAATCAAGGTTGCAATACCTAGGATTTTGGCAAGGGATAAATAGCACATATTATTTTCTACAGGTCTAAAGGATATTAAACATGGAAAAGGAATTTAGAAGGGCAGGGGCACTAGTCTTATTGAAAACATTGGGTATAATCCTTTAGGGACTATACTGTTTGATCCAGAACATACCGACTGAAGGTTTTACCCAAACCTGACATTTTTTGTCTTGAATAGTAGTGATAGTATATTTCTTGTCCAACCACACATAATTAGTACAAGTCTTGTTTGATAGTTACCTAAAAAATTAGGACATAGAAAGAACATTATAAGCAAGTTAATAGCTTTTTATCCTTTGATTGCATTGTCCTTTCTATATTTAACATGTGTTATAAATAACCAAGAGCATCCAATTTTATATGGTTATAGATATATATTGTGCAAATATAAATATACATGGTTATATGCTTATTAGGGTTAACATTAATCCAAATTAGGGTAAAACATATACATAATCCTTAAAAATAAATACACACATGGAATGAAATAGAAAAAACTTGAAAGGTATGCGAAGTGTCAAAATCTACAATGACATTAAACACCACATAATGCATATATTTCAAAGTGCAAATAATCTCAAATAGAAGCCTTGCCTTGTCTTTACAATGCATATTCACTATAGATTAAACCCTCTCAAAGCAATTGTCCATTATTACAATAGACTTCATTTTTTATGATGCCCATCTAAACCATTATTTTAGGGCCTCACGTATTATGATGCAATAGCTCCTCAATAGTACGAATATTTTGAGGGCCTTCAATGGTTGGGCTTGTAACTGCCTACAATAATTTGGTGTGCCCTTACAACACAATGCATTTAATATGACCTAAGTTTGTTGTAGGTCTATATATACTTACAGTGAGTTCACACGTAAATATGATGACATTTTCTCCTCATAAAACATGAACTTTGGAATAAGATCTCAATTTTTTTACACCAATAAGAAGCTAGATAAATAACTATTTTTCAATTTTTCATTACAAAATGATCTTAACTATTGAAAAGGTGTAAATATTTTTATGCACACAAAACAATGTCATTTCATTAACTAAAATATATATAATTTAATCATATGTTAAAGAAAATGAAACGTGTAATATTCTTTTGAAACCACGAAGATGATTTTAAAAAGCAAAACAAAAATAATAATGGTTACAATGAATGTGTTTTTTTAAATTTATTTATTTAAATTTGTTGGACATGAATTTTGTATGCTAGCTCTAAATAAATAGGCAAGTAAGTTGATGCAAATTTTAATAAAATAAATAACTAAAAATTGAGTTTTCTAACTAGAGAGTCGTTTTCTTTCTTTCTAATAATCTTTGGAGCATCCTTTAGAAATTTCTTAGTTCCTTATGGGAAAAAAAATTGCCATTGGATAAACATGTTTTCATTGTCAAGCGTTCACAATGCCATTAGATAGGTGTTTATTGGCTTCATAGACTCTTGTTTATATATTTTATTAGACTATTTATTGGGGGATAGTTGACATTGAGAAGGAAGAAGAAGGTAGGAGTCGAACGAAAACCAGTCCATAATCAACTTATTAGTTGCGTAGCTGCGAAGAAACCAACCACCAACGACCAACCCACCCTCTTTGACTTTGAACGCTTCTTATCTCACGAAGAAAGAAGCCCACAACTTTATTTACCGTCACAAATTTAGCAAGAAGCATAAAAATATACGTTGTCGAATGCATAAAAATATCTTTTCACAAAAAGGAAGTCGGCATGACCCATATTGGAATTATTGAAATAAAGTCTCCAATCTCATTTTTCACTACATAAGGCTTAATTATCTTCCGGAGTTTCTGAAATGTTCAATAAACATATGCAATGCAGAAATCAAGTTTAATTAATTAATTCTAATATCGCACCCATAGATTATTATGTAAGGTTTTGAGACCTAGGTTTGAGTATCTTGAGATCTAATGATAATCTTCAATATATAATAATAAAAATGTGTATTGAAAAATGGTAGTGATTTTATCTAAGAAATTTGTTAGTAAAGAAAGAAATTTTCAAGGAGTGTATTTATTTCCTTAATAGTTAGAAGTATATTCTACCATCTTAAAAAATATTAGAAGGGAAAAAAAGATTTGATAGTTGTGTTCAACTGGTCCTAAACTCCAATAACCTCATTAAATTTTATAAAATGTAACTTAAATCCTCTACAAAATGGATTTTATCTCCTTATCCTAGATCGACAATAAAATTAAAAAAATTAAAAATATAAAATTTCATAATTAGAGACAAATCCAGTGTCATACAAAACCCTAGAGATGTGTGATTTATGTGTTATTCTTTCTTCAATGATTACACTAGCATGAACTTGTGTGCAACAATAATGAATCTTCTAATGATTAATTGATTTATCTAGATTAATTGTACAATTTATCAATGAATTATCTATAGAAATACTAAGTGATAATTTGAAATCAAATTAGGTCCCAATTGGCACATTTACCAAAATCAAAAAATTTAAAAGTGAAAAGGCAATATGAAGAGGACATGTATAAATTACCCAAAATGGATCACCTAAAGGGCCTAAAAATGTAGGCTATGCTCCTAACAAGCCCATGGATATACCCTACATTATGGACATAAAGACCAAAAGATGGGGAAATGGGTAGGAGAGAGAAAGTGATAATTGGAGAAGGATAGGAAAAGGAACAAGTACATTCAAATGTTGAAAAATGCACCTTAATCACTTGTATTGGAATAGGACAGTAATATCGACATTGTTATCCATCCTAGATGTTAGTGTCCAGGGAACATGAGAGAAGGTACAAGTTATCATTGGAGGTTTGTAAATGATGTCTCCAAGGTGACCAAGGATGTTGATGAGGTGTCATGTGTGCTAGAATGACAATGACAAAGTGTGCTTCAGTGTTCTTACATAGTTCTTCAATGTTTGACTTGGATAGGTAGATGGTGGATGTTATTTACAGTATGGTCATGTTAAAAAGACCCTATGGGGTGTTTTTAGTGCTTGGATTGCTTGTGAAAGTGAAAAGAATTCATCAAAGTAATCATATGAGTGTCTAGGTTCAAGTAATCATCTTGATAGATAAAGCTGAGTAAGCAGATTAATGACATTAGCATTCACACGTGTGAAGTTTTCAAGAGTATATTGACATATGGATATATTCCCCTATGAGAGGAGATCATTTGGTCCAAGTTTCATGTCACTAGTATATGTGTGGCAAAATTTATTGAGGTGCAAAGTTGGCTTCTCAGATAGAGTTCACTAAGTTCCCATACTTGGCCAATTTTGTGATATCAAAGATCTACAGTGAGAATTTAACCAGGAGATGAAAATATATGGTGAGAAATTAATCTAATTATATAAATATATAACTATGATTTTTATACTTTTCATACAAAGATCAACGGCAAGCACAAAGTCTATTAGTTAAAGATCTTGAGAATGAACGCAATGAAGACATGTGTCACTTTCACAGAGTTTGAGTATCAGATCAAGATCGACAGATCAAATTTAATTTTGAAGAGGAAGATCAATGGTGCACATTAGTCAATAATCAAATACAATGATCAAAAGTCATGCGCGGATGCCAAATGGTGTAATTTCATTGGAGAATGAATGCAGGGTACGCAGAGGGCATGCGAGGTTGCCAAGTGGCTTGATCTCAAAAGCAAGGATCTCAGATCAATGGTGAGCAATGCAAGTTAAATTTAGGAGGCTTTCAAGGAGATAAATAGAGTGTATTTGAGCAATTTATGTGAGGACACAAGATGAATACACATGTCTACAAATGATTTTGCATTAACTAGTGACTATTGGCATTTGAATTAGTAAAAGGATAAACTAGTGCTCAGTATTTTGCTTATATTTTTTTAATCTAGGATGAATTTATTGATGGTGTAAAATAAAATTTTGAATAGGAATTAAAGGAACATGTAGATAATCTATTTATAAGGTTTTAATAGCTGTACAGTCAAAGTTATTGAGCTTTAAATTTGACTAAAGGTTTGACCATGTTATGCAAGTGACCCGAGAAGGATAATTAAAGAGTTCTTGATGGTGTTTTGATGTTTTAAGATGAAATAAATATTGGAGTGTTTTAGATTACATGAGGACCATATTTATGTATTTTATATGTTTTACCAATCCATATTTAGTATGAACAAAGGATTAGAAGTTGACTATGTTAATTGAATACAGTGGCAGTTTGAGTGACCATCTTGCAGAGGTAAGTTGAAGGTGTTATGAGTACAGTTGAGAAAATAAATGAATATTAAGATGTCAAATAAGTCTCAAAGTTTCATGATAATGTATTGGATATCTTATGTTTCCCATATTCAGTTATGGAGAGTCAAAATAGCTTGACTATATTTTGACTGTATATGACCAATTTGAGTAGTCATTTTGAGAGAGTTGATTTGAGTGCTTCGATCTTGTGTACCAATGTATAAAGCACATAGAGGTGTCTCATAGGTCTTTAATGTTTCACCCATTTTATCTAATCATATGGATATGTGAAATATTTGAGTTGTTGCTTCATAATTTTGAGATTGTGTTTTCTATGTTTGAAGGCCTAAAGAGCGAGGAGACCTAATTGGTAGGTTCAAGTGTTGAGTTGGTGTTCCAAGTGGCATGGACCCATGAGGTATTTATAAAGTGTCTATTAGATATTTTTTTGATGTGATAAAATAATTGGTATAAGTTAAAAATGGCCCAATGAGTTGAAGTTGTAATGTATGGGTGAGTAGGCCTGATGTTTTAGGTCTCACCAAGACCTAATGGTGGTTTGGGGTTAATGAGGTAATGGCTAACTTAAGGAATGTGGGTTTATTACATTTAATGTGTATGAATACCTATTTAAAATTTAGAATAAGTATGGTAAGCACCTTGGCCGACTAAGATGGGTTAGACGAGTGTATGGTAGAAATACTAGGCATAATTGGCTTATTTGGAGTGGAGTTGAGAGAGTGTGGTGTTAAGCAAAGGAGAGAACATTTGAAAGAGAAGGTACATGTAATTTAGGACCATAAAAGATAAAATAGGATTATTCATGTTTATCTAATCAATTTTATGTAGCAACACATAGGTCATTGGATCTAATGAGCATAAAAGAAGTAGATTGAGCGAGTAAGCCCTAGAGGCTATTTGAGAAAGATTGAAGGGTGAAGAAGAGTGCAAGAAAGAAAATTCCATCATCATGTGTACAATACATTAGATTAGAGGTGGTGATAAGATAAAGGTAGATGATTGGGTGCTTGGTTACCTAGGGGGTTGGTTCCTCCTTGTGGGATGGGTGTCTCACTAAATTAAGCAATAGGTGTTCCTTGATCAGTTGGTGCTCATCCAAATGTTGGATCTTGTTATTTTAGGACTATAGTCCATCTTGCAGGGTTCAGTTGGTTTTATCCCCCAAGAGGGTTTCCCATGTATATCATTTGTTATGTGCTTGATCTTGTTATGTTCATTATAGTGGTTAATTTGTATGTATCATGATTGTATGTGTTGAATGTTTAAGAATTGGGAATTGAATTGGATTATATTGCATCAATGATTCACCCCCCCTTAGTGATTGTACCTCTAACAATTATTAAATTTTAGAGATGGAAGATAAGTACATTTTAAGCATTCTAGGAAATATAAAAGACCTGGGTCATCAACATAAGACTGGTCAGACTAAGAGATATAGGCCAAGGGGCACAAAAATAGAGTAGATACAAGACATATTGAAGCGTAAAAGGTAAAGAACTAAAAGAAACAACCAAGGTCTGAGTTTGCCAAGTGTAAAATACTGAGGTGATATATAATAATAAAATATTATCCACATATTTATATATGTTAAAACTAAGAAAAAATAAAAAAATAAAAAAAGTCCTATTTATATTATTCCCAACACTGAATCAAAGAGACGATTGGAGAATATGAACATAATGGGTTTTTTAAAAAGGCCTTGGAAGATTTGAAACAAATGAAACTTTTAGATGTATATCCATACTTTTTCACATTTTCAACATCATCCCTATGTTCTACATGCTCCCATGCCCAAAAATGTTCCATATTTTTCTACTCTAGATAGTGCAAATCCTCATCAAACCCTCATTGCTTCACTATGTTCTCACACCCTATGCCACACACTTCACCTTAAAAAATAAATATCCTAACTAAGATATAATTCTAACTAGAGCCATTATATTTGAGCTATTATATTATATCTTATCAAAAACTAGTGATATTTTAATTCATTAGCTTTTTATATGTTTTTTAATTTTTTGGTAATTTATGATGAAATTTTGATGTTATTTGGGTCAACTTTGTGTCTAATTTGGGTATTTTCTTGCTTTTTCTTGCTCCTCAAGATTTGAAACTTGGTTTTAGGTTTTTTTTCAAACCTATTCTTCATGTTACCTTAATTGGTAAGTGTTGGTGGTTCCCATACACAAGCAAGAAGGTGCCTTGAAGATGACTTGTTTGAATAATGAGGACAGTGAAGGAGTACGTCTCATAGAATGTTCTATATGTTCCATATATGACATTAAAAATTTATATTTTTTTTAATTATAAATGTTATATGGATGTTTTATGACCACATGAATTCATTTTAAGATCAATGAAGTGTCTTCATAGGTGTTAGGAGTCATGTTTACCATGACTGTGTTTTGAGTCAAGATGATTGCTACAGACATGATGAGGGAAGTGAAAAGTTTAAGTTCTTATAAAAAATGGTGATAAATAAAATGGACATATTTATGTTTTTGGAGACATAAATTAACTAGAAAATATTTTTTTAATTTGGAGAGACACGTCTATTTATTGAACCTTGCAAGACAAAAAGGCTTGTCTAGCTGTTTTCAGACTATGAGAAAGACGTTTGAGTAATTGGTTTGTTAGACAAATGAATGATGCTAGAACAAGATAAATATCAATTGGATGATGGTATATAATAATAATAGGATATATTAATATTGTTTATGTGTCTTTATAACACACTTACAAGTGCTAAATATTAACTTCTATAGGATTGTACTTTTGGAGGCTATAAGGAGTTTAACTGACCATCTTGTAGAGATGTGTTGAAGGTGTTATGTCAAGAGTTGAAGAAACAAATGAGTTTAAAGATGTCAAGGAAGTATCAAAGGTTAATTATAAGGAATTTAAAGTCTTTTTGTGTTCATATTCAATATTTAAGAGTTAAGAGTTCTTGACTGAAGAGTTAAGAGTTCTTGACTGAACTTTGATTATGTTTGACCAACCTGAGTGGTCATGTTGTAGAGGTAGCTTTGGATGCTTGGAGCCTAAGTGATGGTGTCCAATGGAAATGGAGATGTCTATAAGGTAATTTAAGATACATTCATGTAATTTTTTAAGTGTTTTGTTTGAGAAAAGTGTTTGTATTCTTCAGTTTAATATGATAGACCTTTTTGTGTATTTAGGCATACTGGCAAGTAGGTTGGAATGGCTTGGTTCAAGTGGTGAATTAGTGTTCTAGGTAGCATGTACCTCTATGAATGTGATAAATAGTCTATTGTATTTATTTTTTATATGTTTCATCAATTGTTAAAGGTTGAAGGTGGTCCAAGAGGTCACAAGTGTAATGTGTGGGTGTGAAGGCCTATTTTCTTTAGGTTTCAACTAGGCCTAATGAAGGATTTGGGTCTTAATAACAATGGTTGGTCTATGTATTGGAGTGTCTCACCCATTTAACATGTGTAAATACCTATTTAAAGTGTAATATAATTGATTGAAGCATCTTGGCTGACCAAGATTGGTTAGATGAGTGTATGGTATAAATATTAGGCATAATTAGCCTATTTGTGAGAGTGGAGCAAGTGTGGAGCCAAGAGAAAGAGATAACCTTTTAAAGAGAATGTATAGGTAATTAAGGACCATCATAGGCTGAATAATACTAGTCGTGATTATCTGATAAAGGTGATGAAGATGGACACATAGGTCATTGGACCTAATAGGCCTAGAAGAGGCTAGTTGAGTGAGCAAGCCCTAGAGGTTTTTTGAGAGAGATTAAGGGGTGAAGAGTGCAAGAAAGAGGATTCCATCATCAGGTGTGTTTAGCATCAGATAATATGTGGAGATTAGATCAAAGGTATCTAATTTTGTGCTTGGTTGCCTAGGGGTTTGTAGCCTCCTTGCTAGTTGGAGCAAGCTAAAGGTCAAGTGGGTGATTGACTAAATTAAGGGGTGGGTATTCCTTGATCAGTTGATGCTAGTCTAAATGTTGAATCTTATTTTTATAGGATTTTATTACATATTATAGGGTTTAATGGGTTTTATCCCTCATGAGGGTTTCCCACATAGATCGTTCATGTGATGTATGTTCTTATTTACGTTTTGGATGAATGTGACTTCATGTTTATGTTGCTTCTTGATGTTTGATGAAATGGTTTTGGAATTGAATTGCATCATTGTCTATTGATTCACCCCCCCACTCTCAGTAGCTAATTCCAATAATTGGTATCAAACACAAACCTCTAGAATAGGCTTGACTGCCTATAGGTGATCCTAAGTATCTTGAGGTGTGATGAAAACAATATACATCTTGATTGGAGTGATGGATAAGTTTGTGAATATCATGGTTAATGTTTACATAATAGTCTATATATTGGCACTTGCAAAGTTAAAAAATAAAGACTACTCTGAATCCAAATCCAAGATCAAACCTAATTTAAATAATAGATCTTATTAAGTTTGGTCTCTTGATCAGCTAACCTAAAAGAAGAAAGATAAGCAATGGTTTAATTAAAAGCCTGGAGTATGAGACCTAATTGAGGTCTATCTAAATCTTCATGAAGTTTAAAAGGTATGAGCATGTTTTCATGATTGTAAATTGAGTTGAAAATATCCAACAAAAGAATTTTGAATGTCACATGAGGTCATGGAGCATTGATGTCTTGTTTGCATAGACAAAGAAGTCAAAAGGATGTTTTTTGAGTGTATGACAACAATACATATCTTGGAGGGCATGGAGGATGATATGTGTGGTCATATGAGGTGTCAAGAATGTTTGGTGTACCTATGTAGGTGATAGGAAGACTTTGGAGTGATTTTATGGTTACCTAGTTCATCCTTATTCTCTTGTCAAATGAAACTGAGTAGGTAGATTGATGATGTCAGTATTCGCACATGTGAAGGAGTCATGATAAAATGGTGATATGGATTTGATTAGGTTTGTGACTAGTTTATATGTTTCAAATTTCAGATCTTGATATGAAGCATATCAAATGTTATGGCAGTTCAAATTTGGCCTTCCAAGCATATTTATGTGTTTTCCATAGTCGATTTTATATAAAAATATGACCATTGGAATTTGAAAATTCAAATTTGTGAAGAAAACTAGTTTGCAAAGAATGGCTTGTAGAAGTCATATATGATGCCATATCAAGGTGAGGTAAGAAGCAAAGTTTAAAAGGAATATATTTCAAATATCCTCCAAGTAGTGGATTGGTTCAGGTATCTATATAGGTGTAATAAATATGGATCAAAGTTGACTGTTGCAGTTTGTGTTTGAAGTGGTGAACCCAGTTTGAGAAAAAAAGGATTAGAACTCATATAAGTATATAATTTTAATGTTTTAAGCATTGATTCTTATTTAAGGCTTAGTATATCATTGTTTCATTCCTTAAGAGTGTTCTATAAATGCTTATTATGCAATAAAATCTTCATGGAAGGTGGTTGTGTGTAAAGGACTTGGTTTTTGGTAGACTTAGGTGTCAAGGTGAGTTTCTTGGTTTTATTTGAGACTCAATAAGATTATCCTAAGTGTTTGGATAGGTTCTAAAATTTATTTAAGATTCTTTAGATACTCTTTGTTTGGTTAGCTTATTGCTAGTATGAAAGAACAAGCTTAAGAAGTTAAATTTGTGAGTTGAGGGTTTGATGTTTGCAAACCCTAAAGTGACTTTTTTTTAATGTTTGGTCTTGTAATGACCTATGATGCTTAGTGATCACTTGGTAAGGGTTTTTGAAAAGATTTATCCAGTTATCTACATGCTCATGATGCATTTGTGCAAGCTTGGATGGTGCCTTAAAAGACAAAGACAAAGTAGGGGTATAAAAGGTTGTTGATTGGTATTTAAGACCAATGATAGAGATGTTGTTCATATGTTCTAAGGACTAGAGGTGGTCTTATAGTTATTTTATCATGCCATAAGAGCCTTGAATATGTTCATATAAGTCCTATATGTGATCCTTCCTGTGGCTCATCATGTTTCTTGCAAGCTTGAAGGAGATTGTCATAGTGTGCTCTTGAGACTATGACTTGAAGTACAGTGGTTGATTTGGTGACATAATGACCTCATAATGTATTAAAAATTTGTGATATGTTGAAAGTGTATTGAGTTGAGTTCATATCAATCTGAAGGTGAAGAAGTTTTGAGTTCTCATATATACAAAGTATAGACAGAGTATGAAAAGTTAGTCTTTGAGTAATCATTGAAGCATGTCATGATAAGATTGGTGTTCCTTGAGCTTGAAAATGACCTTTTGATCATAATGAATCAATGCATATTTTTCTAATACCTTTTAGCGTATAATATAAGATATAAATATTTGATCAGAGTCTGCTATAGCATATGAGGTCTCATAGACCTAACATGACTGATTGTTGACTAAGAGGGTATTTTGTAGAGGTTGGAGCCTTGTTGGATTAAGGATCTTGGAGAGCTTAGATATGTTGGTCTAATAAGTGAGTTGACATTTTGTATATGCCTTGAGGTTGTTCATGAAGATTTGATAGTGATAATTATCTTATAACATCACAAGGTTCTTATGATCTTTAAGAGGGGTTTGTAGAAGTGTTCATGAAGGAATGTGTTGTCATATTATTGTTACCATGAAAAAGAGTTGCTCAGTGAGATAAAGAATGATCTGAGAATCATTGAATGCTTGTTAGTGTGTTGTTTTGCCATGTTTTGAAGTTGTTCAAGCCTACTTGAGGAGGTCAAATTGATCTAATAGGTTAGTGGAAAGCAAGAAGGTGTGAATATGTGTTGATTAGGTCTTTATGAGACCTATTAGTAACATAAGGGCAGTATGGGCCATTGAATCTCATTATTGAGTCATTAGGTAAACCTATTGAATATGTATTGATCTAGTTAGATCATAGAGTTTGGGGGAGATACCTCAATTAGCTTGAGTGGTTTGGAAAACTATGCATGATGTAAGGAGGAGCTATGTAAGAGGATAGGTCCTATGATCAGAGGGTCATGTTGATGAACCTAAGAGGAGCATATGCCCACTTTGTCATTAATGGAACACAGGGAGAAGGATAAGAATAGGTTGCCATCAATTATAAAGGGGGAGATTTTTGGAGGTACATTGTCATTAATGTCAAAGGCTTGATGTCATGTGTGCATTAATGTCAAGGGTAATGACAAAGTGGTGATGTCATGATGGTCATGAGTTTGAGCCTAAGTTGTGCAAGGTAGGTTTGGATGCATATAAGCTAAGGTAAGCATTGTTTGGGACTTATCATGTTGTATCTATCATATTGATGTTGTTTAAGGTCAAGGGAGAGAAGACAAGTATGTGAACAACGTGTTGGCAAAAGGCTTGGTGGCCTTATACAGTGGCATAGGCCTAATAGCCTAGTATGATGAGCATGTTGAGGTTAGGGAGAAGAATATTGGAAGTTTTGGATCTTTTAATGAGTGCATATGACATGTTGATGATGATCTAAGTTAAATACAAGAAGGATCTAAGTGATTTCTATATACAATTTTGACTTGTAGCTCTAGACCTATTGTGCATAGTGACATAGTGAGGTCCAAAGGGTCAAGGTGAGATTCAAATATGGTAGAGATAATATAAGCATGGAATGAAGTATTATAATTTGGTTCAAATTTTTTGACCAATTTTTAGGTCTTGAGGATCAAGAGAAAGCAAGAATCAATGTTGGAAGGGCACTTATGCATGCAGAATGAAGGTGTTTTAGCCTAAGAAGAAGTTTGTGATGATCATTGGCACGTGTAAAGTTTTAATGGTGACTTGAGACCTTTTGGAGAGGTGTAAAATGGACCTAATAATGTTTTTAAATTATTTTTTAGTGGATTCAAGGATAGATATTTATGAACATTCATTAAGAATGTAAACTTGTCAAAACCCTCCTATAAACCCTTATAGTGGAGCGATTGGAAAGATGTGAAAGGTTAGTGCCAAGAATGGTTTTGATGATAAATATTTACTATTGGATCATGTAGAGGACTCCTAAAATATTATCTAGGTGTAATTGGTGGATCATGTATAGAAATATGCTTATTTCTAAAGATTTTGGTACTACAGGTAGGGTTGACTAAGTCAACACTTGTAAGTGGATAGAGGTAAAATCTAGATAATTGTTATAAAATTCAATGTATTAATTTGAGCATGATTTATCCTATATGTCAATAATTTTTATCAATCATATTTTCCTATCACTAAATCTATAGACAGTGATGATAGTGAGAAAAAGCTAATCAGAATGAATAAGTGTTTAGGGAAGAGTTATGGGTGAGTAGGGATGGATCTAATGGTTTGAGGTATTTTTTTGATACATATGCCTAATTTTAACTTAAGTGGTAAGTTTTGGTGGTTCCCATTCATAGGCAATAAATTTACTTCAAGATCACTTGTCTGAATAATGAGGACAGTGAAGGAGTATATCTCATAGAATGTTATATATGTTCCATTTATGACATTAGACCTATATATGTTTTTGATTGGAAATTTTATAATGATGTTTTAGGAAAAAATGAATAAATTTTAATATCAAATAAGTGTCTTCACACGTTTTAGGAGTCATTTTCACCATGATTGTGTTTTGATTCAAGATGACTGCTACATACATGTTGAGGGAAGTGAAGTGTTTAAGATATTTTAACAAATAGTGATGCATAAAATGAACATATTTATGTTTTTGGATTCATAAATTAACTATCCAATATTTTTATAATTTGGAGAGATAGGTTTAGTGATTGAACCTTGCAAGACAAAAAGGCTTGTCTAGCTGTATTGAGACTATGAGAAAGAGGTTTGAGCAATTGGTCTGTTCAATGAGTGAATGATGATAGAAAAATATAATTATCAATTGGGTGATGGTATATAATCCTAATAGAATATATTAATATTTTTTATATGGATTAAGAACACACTTAAAAGTGTTAAACATAAACTTCTATAGGATTGTACTTTTGGAGGCTATAGGTAGTTTAAGTGACCATCTTACAGAGATGTGTTGAAGGTGTTATGTCAAGAGTTGAAGAAACAAATGAGTTTTAAGATGTCAATGAAGTATAAAAGGTTAATTATAAGGCATTTAAATTATTTTTATGTTTTTACTTTTAGAGGCTATAGGTATTTTAAGTGACCATCTTACAGAGATGTGTTGAAGGTGTTATGTCAAGAGTTGAAGAAACAAATGAGTTTTAAGATGTCAATGAAGTATAAAAGGTTAATTATAAGTAATTTAAATTCTTTTTATGTTTATATTCAATATTGAAGATTCAAAATTTCTTGACTGAACTTTGATTGTGTTTAACCAGCCTGAGTGGTCATGTTGCAGAGGTAGTTTTGGATGCTTGGAGCCTGAGTGAAGGTTTCAAATGGACATGGAGATATTTATAATGTAATTTAAGATATATTAATTTAATTTTTTTAATTTTTTATTTTATTAAAAAAAAATATGCTTCATTTTTATATGACAAACTTTTATGTGTTTCCAGGCCTATTGGTGAGTAGGTTAGAATAGCTTGGTTCAAGTGGTGAGTTGGTGTTCTAGGTGGCATGGACATATATGAAAGTGAGAAAGGGTATATTATAGGTAGGTTTGATATTTTTCATATGTTTTTAAAGGTTTAAGGTGGTATAATAGGTCACAAGTATAACGTGTGGGTGTTAATGCCTATTTGCTTTAGGTTTCAACTAGGCCTAATGAAGGATTTGGGTCTTAAGAACAATGGAAAACCTATGGAGTAGAGTGTCTCACCCATGTAACATTTTTTTAGACATATTTAAATTGTAATAAATTTGTGTGAAGTATCTTGGCCAACCAAGATGGGTTAGATTAGTGTATGGTATAAATACTAGGCATAATTAGCCTATTTGTGAGAGTGGAGCAAGTGTGGAGCCAAGCGAAGGAGATAACCTTTGAAATAGAATGGAAAGTTAATTACGTAACATCAAAGGGTGAATAATATCATTCATTATTATCTTATAAATGTGATGAAGATGGACACATAGGTCATTGGACCTAATAGGCCTAGAAGAGGCTAGTTGAGTGAGTCCCTAGAGGTTATTTGAGAGAGATTGAGAGGTGAAGGGTGTAAGGAAGAGGAATCCATCATTAGGTGTGTTTGACATCATATTATATATGGAGATAAGATTATAGGTACCTGAGTTGGTGCTTGGTTTCCTAGGGGGTTATAGCCTCCTTACTAGTTGGAGCTAGCTAAAGGTCAAGTGGGTGCTTGACTAAGTTAAGGGGTGGGTGCTCCTTGATCAATTGGTGCTGGTATAAATGTTGAATCTTTTATTTTTATGACTATAGTATATCTTTTAGTGTTTATTGGGTTTTATCCCCCATGAGGGTTCCCCACATAGATGGTTGTTCATGTGATGTATGTTCTTGTTCACGCTTTGGATGAATGTACTTTCATGTTTATGTTTCTAGATCAATTTAATGTTTGATGAAATGGTTTTGGATTTGAATGTGCATTTTTGTCTACTAATTCACCCCCCCCCCCTCTCAATATCTACTTCCAACACTTCTCAAGCATGATTCCTTGAAATGGGCAGGACTTGAAATAATAAACTTAACAATAGAAAGCTAAATAAGATGTTTTTATCTTTAGTTTGGATGTTATCTTCGAAGCTGACATACATACATGTTTATGTTTGGATGTAGATCTTGGAGTCTTTATCAAAGTCATGGCATGATCATATGAGCAACATCTCCCCTTGTACTTTGGAATGATTGATCAAATAAAAGAAATGGTTTAAGGATTTATGGTTGAAAGCCTACTAAAAATGGAAGCACTTCATTGTATGTTCAAGACTTATGAATAATATAAATGGCCCTTATATTTATAAATTCTCCAAACTAATTTTGATTGTTGGATGGTGGTCAAGATGAGTGGATGAGAATCAGTCAATCTTGGATGACTTATGCCATTAAAAATTGTGGTTGAGTTCGCATTGATTAGGCATGGCTTGAAAATTCTAATATTTGTTTGATATTTTACAAATGATTGACTGCTTTTATGATGATGTCATGATCCTTGATATTTGCTTATGATGTCATCAACCACTTGGCCGCTTGCCATGAGAATTGAGGATTAAATATAATTAATGAATTGAATAATAAATCTAATTAATGAATTTACAAAATTATAGCAATATAAGTTGGTTGTATATGACATTCTGAAGGACTTTAACAACATAGTTTCCCTATATATGGTGTTGGGATGGGCATGTGGTCTGCCAACTATATGACTTGTAGTGTATTCTTGTGGCCACCTATAGATTCTTAAGAAATAACTAAAGAACCATTGTATTTAGAAGTATATGCTCACATAACTAGATTATTACCATTGTTACCTTCACCAGTTGCATGACTGCTATGATAAACTATTGTTACAAGTTCTCTTTTTATGCCTCCTACAAATGAATTTGAATAATATATGATAGTAAAATTGATATTACTATTATTATTACTTGGAATGTAAATACTAAAACTAGAACATGGGGACAATAACTATTTCAAAACATCTTGCTTTTTAATTAAAAAACTACAAAAGTAACCATAGATGCAAGGTCAAATGTTGAAAATAGAATTATTAAGGCTCTGTTGAAAGTGCACTGGTATTATCAGCGGTTCTTGGATAATTATTAGTTAACTAAACATCTAATAGTGAGCATGTTTCCTTACATTTTATGGAAACCTCAAAACCAAGACCATTTATAATTTTTATTAAACATTACAATTGGAAAATTAACTGTGTAGCCTAGATGGCATGTTAGCACACATATATGAAGGTGAATGCTCAATATGAGCTATAATTTAGAAGTCAACATAAATAATTGCCTAAATTTATTATTATTTAATAACTTTGTTATTTTATTTCTTTAAATAGAAAATATTGAAATGAAAAAAATGTTTTCAAAACATTGATGTTTAAATATAAGAATAAAATTTAGAGACACAATGGTATATTCAATATGTGAAATCCCCAAATAGATCTACAAAATAACCATCTCTGAGGTTCACTGTATACACATGTCAATCCATACCTCTATCTCTACGAATTCTATAGCAAAAGGCCCAACAACTACTATCCCTAGCCAAGCAGTTTCTCCAAAGGGGAACACACTTTCAGAGCACAAAAGAAACTAGATGCAAGACTACCAAAATTGACCAAAACCTCAGTTGTTGATCCTTGCTTGAATAAAGCGTTGATTTGAGTCAATTAGAAAATATATATTTGTCTAGGAGACTTGTAAGTCTTTGTCGAAGATTGAAGTAGTAAGACTTTAGGAAAAGAAAACTAGAAATAATTGATATCCTTTACCATGCATATTCCATATTTTCCTTAAATTTTTGTGCAATTGTCAACAACATTGTCTTCAATTTTTTCCTTTTCATGTTCTTGTGAAAATGGGAAAATTTAAAGTATAAAGTATCTCAAAGTCATTTTTAATAAAAAAGACAGTTTTGGTCAATTTGTATATTGCTCTTGCTTATTTACTTATAGTTGTTATGTTAATTTCCAAATACATTTTTACTTTGAATAGTGTTTTCCCAATTTCATATTATGTTTTTTTTTTTTTTTTAAATTGACAAATTTCAAATGATTTGTGTATTGCAGACACTACATTTTCCTTTTCTATTTATCTATTTCCAAAGGTGCTTGCATTTTTTGTTTAATTATAAGCTATTTGGGTCAATTAAATTTGGAGAAAATGATTACCTTTTATCCAAAAAGTTTTGTATAGAATTTACATATTGCAAAAAAAAAGTAATTTAGCTTCTATTCTCATTATATTAAAATATTGATTTAATTTAAGCTATTTGGAATAATTAGATTTGAAAAAATGATTACTTTTAATCCAAAAAAAATTTGTAGAGTTTACCTAGTGCGAAAAAAAATATGCAATTTAACTATTATTTTCATTGTATTAAAATATTGATATTTGTAAAACAAAAACACCTTTTTTAATTGTTGTTAATGTAATTATGATTTCATCATACAATTGAACATTATACCAAAGACAAAATTTCAAAAATGCTCTATATTATTATCAAATACAATTGCTTTTATTCCAAGTCAATTAAACATAATATTAGAATACACACAATGGAATATGTAGTAAAATTTAATGCTTATCATAGTTCCAGTTTTTGATACCATTATGTTCCAAAATAAAATAAAAATGATTCATTAAAAATTACTTTTCTAAACATTTTGCATTTTTGTGAACATTTATAAATTGAGAATGTTTTCACCTTGCCTTCTTTTGTTGATGTTCATGAGGAGGAAAATGAGCAATGAAGAATTGAACCTGAGTTCGACCCTTTTTGAAATGCTCATAACATGGTTGCCATTAGATTAGATCATGTGTTTTGATTGCCATGATCCAAACAATGCAAAGGGTATTTCATTGTTATTGTCATTATATCTCACCACACCATTTGGACATAAATTATTTGCTAAAGCTTTTGAGATTATTCCCATTTTCCCTTACACCTGGACCTGTTAGCCACATCAACCTTTGCATGCAAACTCCATGTCCACATCAAACAGTCCTTTGCATTTTCCAAATAAAATTACTTGTCAAATTTATGAGCACATATTTTAATATATCAAAAGCATTGGTCTACCTTTGGGTGATCTATTTGTTAGATGGTAGAGATGTATGACTCACAGACACGTGTTAAAAATCAAGGATGTTTTGATTCATAAAACATGAATAATTGGACATTGGCTAAAGAAACACAGTTTCATAATCATCACCAACTTTTTTTCATAGCTAATGCGTATCAATGTTGGGATACAATAATCGCATCATGGTAACTTTATACACACACACACACACATATATATAATATTTCTTTCAGCTTTAGCTTTTTGAAAAGATAGTTGTAATTTATGTTTTTAAGCCAATGAAATTACTTACATTTTAAAAAACTAAAAAAAAGTATTAAAAATTTTCCATATTGAATTAAGATACTAGAAAAGAAAATATGTAATTTAAATTGTATGTTTTCCATGTAATCTGCATATAAAATTTTATCCCATATGACTCTCCCAACTGCTGAAGAGTCAGTTCAACACCCAGACATTGAGTGGGAACAACATACATAGTGGAACATTGGTTCTGATATTAGACAGTGTGCATGGGAACATGATGATGTAAGTGTTATCCGATTCCAAATAATCTTGACTATATTGAACCAGGAAATAGACCATACAAAACATGATCAATGAACTCTTGAACGTGCGATAACCCATAGAGCTCACCAAATAGTTCAAAATCCTGAACAATAGCCAAAGCTAATTTCCTCTAGAGGAGTAGATGGAATTATTTAGAAAGTATTTAAGATGCTTCTATATTTCTTCAGTGGAATTATGGCTAGTGTTGTAGGTGGCTTACTTTATCTTGGAGGAGTATTTATTCTCAGGCCTCTATTTCTAGAGTTGTGCATTCCACCCCATGTTTCCTTGATCCCATCTTATGTGTTTCCATATAAAGGTAATGTTTAAGGGATAAACCTTATCAAAAATTACATGAGAGGTAAAGCCTTGTGAAAATTAACTTTTGGTGTTAATATATTGTGTTTTTTATGTAAATTCAATATTGATAATAGTTGTTGCTCTCAAAATGTTAGTTAATTATTTATGGATGTTATTTCCACTTATGAGAGATTAAATTTGATAGTCATGACACCAAAAAAAAATTGAGGGGGGTGCATAAAATATCATCATTTTTTAAAATTATATTGTATTCAAGGTGAAATTTTATATATACCATTAAACCCCTGTAAAGAATTATAACAATATATAAATTATTTTTTTATGTTTCTTTTTTTACTATAAATTATATTAATATGTGATGGATAATGTTTATTAGTTAATCATTCATTTATATAGTGCAACAATATTTTACCTCTTAACATTTTACAAATATTTTTAATTTTTAATCCTTTCTTAAAAATTATAATAAACATAGTTTAAAATGAAACTTTATTTATTTTTAATTGACATAAATCTCATCACATTAAACACTTTTATTATTTTTAAGACAATTTGCATATTTTATGAATGAAAGAATAATCAAAATCAATAATTATTACTTCTATGGAGAGAAGAATTGATGCCTATTGATTAAATATTATTGAAAGAGGTTACACTGAGCCCACCCTTGTCCCTTCTAATCAAGTTAATTATTATTCCATTTTATCCATAGCTCACAAAATATCAATTAATTTTCTGTATAAACAGTTGGGGTGATGTCTTATCCCAAGAAGTCAATGGTGGAATGCTACTTTTAAAGTAATTCCCAATTCTTTATGGTATGCACCTCATATAACTGACATTTTTCTCAATTTCTTTTGATACATACTAGTTTTATCTTCTCTGCACTATTTTTTTACTCTTACAAGATTGGAGGAAAGATTTGAGTACAAAAATAAAATTTAACATGCAACTGATATTTTAGTTGACCGCTTACATTTCCCTAGTCCTCTTTCTCTTGTCATAATAATGCGTCACACATCAATGTCAATAGTTAGTTGTACCATGCCACATTATATGGGTGCTAAGATCAATTGTTTACAATCATTGATTCTTTATCTTTGAGTTGCATGTGATTACAAACTAAATTATCTAGACCCTTTAAATTATTAGATTATTGAGGCTTACACGTAATTTGTTATGGCTAATAGAGTAACTAGTAAATGTCACTAATTCAATCTAATATTTGTTAAAGCATAGTAATGAATACCTTGTGGCATTTAAATGTCGTTTCAGGTCACCTTTCACCACTTAACCTACAAATTAATTAAAACATATCCACGCAGTTGCCATGAGTCAACAGGGTGATGACTATTTTGCATAATGAACACCAAGCTCCAAATTTATCATGACATAACACATCATATAAGTGAAAGCTGAGTGTCCTTATGGACACAACAAGGCTCAATCTTCCAATGTGTTTTCTCATCTAAACAATATAATTGGATACAACCAAGAAAAATTGAATCAAGTTTAATATGTATATTTTAAATTCAATATGTACGAGTTTTAAGTCAAAAATTTAACATACCATCAAAAACTCAAAAATTACATTATTTTCAATATGTATTTCTTCTACTATTAATTGTACTAATATTTAAAAATAAATATTTAATAAATATAATTATTAAAAAAATCATAACAACCAATACAATTATAAAATTTAATACATATTAACGAATATTATTAAATTATTCAAATACAAAATTTTAATGAAATCTACTATTATCTAATTCAAAATGCATATATGTTTTATAATATATACTTTCTCAAATACATAATACCACTCTTGAATAGTCCCATGCTTTTATCGCACGTACAACACCTAATTACCTTAAAAAAAAACTATAGCACATATACTATAACTACGTCGTAGTTGTAGTTGTAGTTGTAGCGCTTGTTAGAGTGTCAACGATCATGGCAATGTATATTTGAAATTATTGGGGCATCTTTGAGAAATTTCTTAGTTCCTTATGGAAATAAATATAAATTTTCAATCTCAAGCTTCACAATGACATTAGATAGGTGTTGATTGGCTTCATAGACTTTGTTATATATTTATTAGACTATCAATGGTTACAGCAACGTATATTTGAAACTATTGGAGGATAGTTGATATTGAGAAGGATGATGGAAGATAGCAAGTAGCACTCGAATGGACCCACATCGAAAATGAGTCCACATTCATCTTATTGGGTGCGTAGCTAGATGCAAAGAAAGAAACCAACCACCCTCTTTGACTTTCTCTTTCTCTTTCTCTTTCTCCCGCCCGTGATGAGATGGGACATTGTTTGACTCTAAAAACTGACCGCTGGTTATCTCACGAAGAAGCCCACAACTTTACGTCACAAATTTAGCGTTTGAAAAGTATACGTTGTCGACTGCATTAAAATATCTTTTCACAAACAAGAAGTCGGCATCAGGATTATTGAATTTCTCAAATCTCATTTCGCACTGCATTAGTCTTAATTGTCTTCGTGAGTTTCGGAAATGTTCAATAAACATATGCAATGCAGAAATTGAGTTTTAATTAATTAATTTCAATATCCCACCTAGAGATGATTATGTAAGGTTTAGGGATTAAGGTTGTTTTCTTATTTTTTTTTTGGGTTGATCACTATTTTACGTGGTGATCAGAGATCCAGATTTGAATATCTTAATTTTTAATAATTTTATTTAATTTTTTAAAATATAATATAAATTTTTTATAAAATAGATTTTTTCTTTTTATCTTAGATCAATAATAATGTTTGAAATTTTAAGAAAAACAATTAAAAAAATTGAAAATATCAAATTTCATAATTAGAAACAATTATAGTGTCATATAAAACTCTAGTAATATGTGATTTGTGTGTTATTCTTTCTTCATTAATTACACTAACATGAATTTGTGTGCAATAATAATGAATCTTATTATGATTGATTGATTTGTCTATAATAATTACAATTTCTCAATGAATTATTTAAAAAATACTTAATGACAACTTGAAATCAAATCCGATCCCAATTGGCATGTTCACCAAAATTAAACGATTTAAAAGTGAAGCCAATATGAAGAGGACGTGTACATTATCCAAAAGGGATCACCTAAAGGGCCTAAAAGTGTAGGCTATGCTCCTAACAGGGCTATGCATATACCCTACACTCTGGGCATAGAACCCAAAAGATGGGCAAATGGGTAGGAGAGAGAAAGGGACAATTGGAGAAGGCTAGGAGAAGGAACAAGGACATTCAAATGTCAAAAAATGCACCTTGTAATTTTTAATTTAAACCAATAATTAACATATACACAAACATCCTAAAATCATATAATCTAATGATTAATAAATGGACAGGAGCATTTTTTAGGTGCCTAAAATATTCCTCACTTTGATATGTAGTGTGCATACATATCAAATTAGAAAAAAAGACATGGTACGGATTTAAAATGTTATGCCCCTGGATCTCCAAAACAAAAGCCAATGTACCTAGGAATCTCCAAAAAATATTTTTTTCTTTTCTAGATACAAATGGGTGAGCACTAAATAATAATAATTTACTGAAATCTTAAAAAAATGAAAAATCATGCTTGATTATGGTGGACACAAGATGGGATTGCCAAGTGGAGTTAAGTATCTCCAAATTTGAATGAAGTCTTGAACAACACTCTAAGTACAATTCTTAACAATATTTTAAGTAACGTCAAATAAAACCTTGATCAAAATTCTAAATATATCTAAATAACATCATGGTGTGCCAACCTATTGAAATCACTCTAAATAAAACTATCTTCCTAGTGTCATCACTCATTCTAGACTAAATAATATCTTTCTATAGTCATTGTAGTGAAGTAGTTTAAATAGAACTCACTAACATCGTGGTGTAATAATAATAGTGAAACCATATGAAATAGTATTGAAATAAAGTTTGAATTACCAAAATATTAATGTGGTGATGCACATGGCCCAAAAACATGTATTTGAATATGTTGAGTGGAATATATACCCCCATTTTGATATTTGAGATAAATAAGTATGAAACTCATATCTCAAAATAAAAGGATTAAATGCGCCATGTGGTTAAGATTATATATGAAATCATTGGTGTATAACATACAAGGATGCAATCTTGAAATCATATATATGTTATGAATATGTTACCCTAATAGACTCATAATATAAGCAATATGTCCCTTGTGGACTCAATATACAGCAATATAACATCATATTTCATAAGATAAAATAATGTAAAGCATGCAAGTTTAAGATATTTCCCCCAATGGATGTTTAATATGAATCATGGCAACTCAACAAGTAATAAAGGCATTTGAATGATATGAATCATGGAAATATAATAGGAACATAAAATATGGGAATCGTGTGAATAAGATAATTATGATAGAACACATGTTAAATATGTGACAAGGAATAAAGAAAACACATTAGACACTTGAGTCCTATTATACACACAAAAAGCACATAAAGCAATGAAAACACATCAAAAAGATAGTAGGCACAATATTTATTATTTTTTTGACATTTTTGCATTGCTTTAGCATCAACTATTTTAAAAAATAAAATAAAAATACAAATAATTTTTTGAGAGATGTTTCTACATGGTTTTTCTATCAAATATTATAGTTATAAACGCTCTATAGACATGGTTTTTGCATATTCGATTGGTCAATACCCTGCACATTCCCAATGGCAATGTCATGAATTGTAAATCTCACTCTCACTCTCACAACTTTATGTAAAGGGTCGGTTGAAGGATCTGCTACACATTCTATTATTGCACACAACCACCTTTATAATCTTCTACAAACAACACTCAATCATATCCTAGCATCTGCCATGTGCTCCATGAAGGATTTATATAAAATGTTAAAACTAATAAAAAATAAACAAATCCTCTTTATATTTTTCCAACACTAAATCAAAAAGATGATTGGAGAATATGCACATAATGGGTTTCTTAAAAAGACTTTGGAAGCTTTGAAGTAAATACAACTTTTAGGTGTATCTCCATACTTCTTCACCTTTGCAACATCCTCCCAATGTTCCACATGCTCCCATGCCCAATAAATGGTCAACATTTTTCTACTCTAGATCATGCAAATCATCATTAAACCCTCTTTGCTCCTCCATGCTCTCTTTCCCTATGCCACTCACTTCACCTTAAAAATGAAATATCCTAACTAATATATAATTCCAACTAGAGCCATTATATTTGAGCTATTAGATTATAGCTTATCAATAATTAGTGATATTTTAATTCATTAGCTCTTTACTTATCTTTTGATTTTATGGTAATTTGTGATGTAAATTTAATGTTATTTGGGTCAACTTTATGTTTAATTTGGGTTGAATTTACGTCAACTTTAAGGTGAATTTTAGTTTAATTAATGTTAAAATTTGAAAACCATATGAAAAAAATAAAAAATATTGGCATTGTAATCCCAAACTGAAATGCAGTAAAAATTATACCAAAACTAGTAATGTGGATTGGAATTGATTTTTTATTTTAAATAAAAAAAAGTAATAACATATGAATAAAACTCAAAAAAATAATAAAAAATTAAAGGTTGTTGAGAAATAGAAGGAACATAAAAGGAATAGAAACATGTTTAGAAATTGGCATATTTTCATAAGCAATATGAACATTTTAAGAAATAGGAAGAATTTGACAAACATAAGAAATAGGAAGAATTTGACAAACAATAGGAACACGTTGAGAAATATGAAAATTTTGAGAAGAAATAACATGTGGAGGAATAAGAGAAATATTTAAAAAATAGAAGCAACATTGGGAACAATGGAAACTTAAGTATGATTGAAAGGAATTTGTTAATTTACTCAATATGAAAGTAAATTTCTCTATGTATCTTAATTCAAAACATTCATAACTCCATATAAATTATCAGGTTTGTCTATGATATATTTCTTAAGGTTTTCAATGTTTTCAACCATATCTTGTTCTTTTAGGTAAGCCTCATAATCATAATCATTTGTATACTCATATACATTATCCATTTGAGATCCACTCACAACACTATCATTTAAAGAAGACATATTTCCCATCATTTTCAATAAAAACTATAATTTTTGGAGTAATATTAAGTGTATTTTTAGATTCCATTTTATTTTTCGAGCTATGGCTAAAATTTAACCCAAAAAAATTCAATAAAATCAATAAGTTCTCAATTAATCCTAGTATTATTCCTAGCTTGATTCTTAGATCTAATCTATTTTATTGGTATAAATTAAAATAAAACACGGAACATATACACCATAGAATCACACTAGGGTTTGGGATCAAGCACAAGGAAAGTAGGTTTATTGGATCTAAGAAATAAAATAGAATTGATCATAAAAAATATTTAAATTTTAAATTTTTCCTAATATTAAGTAATATTTAACCCTAGAAAGGGTGTAAGAGAGCACATGTTCACCAAAATACAATATATATAATTTGATTATATAAATAGTGACATAAATATCCAATACTTTAACTAGACTAAATAACGAGTGAAAAATGGTTAGAAAATTCTAATGAAAAAAAATTAAAACCAAAGAGGAGGAATCTTGGAAGGTTTAGAAGTGTATCTCAAATAACACGAGATTTAGTGATAGTCACTAAGATATGAGACTGGAAATGCATGCCTAGAAGTTATATTGAACCCACCTAATAATTTGATGATGAAAAGAGATGGATGTCCAAAACATTAATGATGCTTCTAAAAAGTGATAAACATGCCAAAAAATATTTGATGACTGACCTCTCTTGGTCCTAATATTTAATTGGCTCCTTAAAATTTTCACCCTATAACCCATATCACCTATAATATGGATTTTTTCTCTTTTTACTAAATTGGCAACAATTTATGAAAGTTAAGGAAATTAATAAGTGTTTTGGGGTCTATGTTAAGGGTTAGTTGGATTTTTAAGCACCATCTACTTATCTGGCCCCTGTAAACTATGATTAAAAGAGAGGTTAGTTTCTTTTTTAGCTATTCAAAATCAAACAAATAAATAAAACATAATTTCTCAAGCATGATTCCTTGAAATGGGAAAGACTTGAAACAACAAAATTAACAATATAAATCTAAACAAGACATTTTTATCTTTCATTTGGATGTTCTCTTTGAAGCCAACATACAAACATGTTTATGCCCAGATGTAGAGCTTGGAGTCTTTATCAATGTTATGGCATGGTCACACGAGTAACATATCTCATTGTACTTTAGAATGATTGATCAAATGAAATAAATGTTTGAAGGCTTGATGGTTGAAAGGCTATTAAAAATGGAAGCACTTCATTGTATGTTCAATACTTGTCAATAATGAAAAATGGCCCTTGTATTTATAGATTCTCCAAACTAATTTTGACCATTGGATGGTGATCAAGATAAGTGGATGAGAATAAGTCAATATTGGATGACTTATGCCATTAATAACTATGGTTGATTTTGCATTGATTAGGCATGGCTTGAAAAGTTTGATATTTTGAAAATATTTGATAACTTGCATGATGATGTCATGATCCCTGATATTTGACTATGATGTCATGATGATGTCATCAACCATTTAGCCACTTGTCATGAGAATTGAGGAATAAATCCAATTAATGAATTTATAAAATAGGGAACTCTAAAATCTATGAAATTTCCCATCATAGGAAGATAAGGTTAATCATCGAAGGTTAATTAATTTAATGATAAATGATGTGAATTTTGAAAGTCAAAGAACCATTTGACATAATTAATCCAAAATCTCTCTAGCAAATTTATAATTTGACTTAGAATGAATTAAGTGATGATGATTGTGTATAATACATTGCCCCAATAAGGGATACACCAATATGTTTTATAATGTGCACATAAGTTGTGCAAAATAATTTGAGTGTTTTGGTGACTTTATGCATTATTGCCAGAAATCTATTCTGATCACAATTTTGATACAAAAGTGATGAGAATTAAGTGTCTAATATGATAACTTGTTTCGATGAGTAATAAATCATCCTTGAAAATCATGAAAGGATCACAAATATTTTCAAGTGGATCTATAAGGAGTGTGTAACCAATGTCAAAATAACTATTAATGTAGGGTGATTTTGAAATTGATTCAGACCCAAGTGGATCTAGTAGAAGTGTATAGCTAATGTCATAATATCCACTAATGTATTTTAATTATGAAGTTGATTCTAACTCGAGAATATCTAGATTTGATGTTGAGACTGGCATTGATTTTGCTTCTTATTCTAAATCTGATGTTAGTTCTAGAAAGGAACTCAATTCTGATATTGGTTCTAATATAGAACTTGATTTGATGTTAATGTTGACAATAATGTTGGTTTTAAATGAAACTTGTTTCTAATATAAATGTATCCATAAAGAGGGATTATTGCATTGTGTTGTCCATAAGTACCTTATTTACCTTTCACTTAGAAATAAAGGTTTTGGGATGAAGTAATTTTATAAAATGGGGAATGTTTGGTAATGGAATAATAATTAGTGGTTGGTCAATAACAATCAACTCTTCAAAGATGGACTCATCAAAAATGGCCCTTCATCAAAAGGGGTATTGTTTCAAAGATAGATGAACTATTAGATTTAGGCTCATTAATGTGAGGCTGATAAAAGATGGGTAATTTGACAAAAAATTTGATAATGGGTTGATAATATTGATCTTGCTTTGGAAGTGGACATATATGATCGTGTTTGGGAAGGGAATCATGACATATCCAAATTGAATAGTTATCAAACTTAGAAGCACTTGGTTATTCAATAAATCATGGGCCTTAGAGGGGTAATTATTATATTTGTTGTGGCATTAAGATCAAATTAGTTTTTGGACAAGTAAACAAGGAACTATCAAATAAAATAGCAGTCAGAGAGGTCTTTACATTAACATGAGTTTATTATCGAAGAGCTAACCATCTTGTTGTACTTGAGAAGTGATGACATGGTTATGTTGGGGTAGGCATACAAGTTTCCTCTTCAACACATGTATTTCCTCCTTTTGAACAAAGGTATGCAATTGGATTATAGGAAAGTTAGGCAAGAGTTTCGCTCCCTCTTTTATGAGCCACAAAATGATAATGTTCTTATCTTTAAAAATGTATTAGTCGAATAGGGTGTCATCCAAATCAATTTCAAACACCATGAATCAAGATGGAATAAATGATTCCCTCAAGAAAGGATATATGCAAGGGTATTAGATTGAGTAGAATGGGCCTAAAGAGTGTGATCTAGGAATTTGACTCAAGAGAGGATGATTAGTATGGTGTTAGTTCCAAAAGGAAAGCAAAATGAAATAAACACACTAATACCATAATATCTCTAGGCCTAGACACTAAGGAGAGCTTAGTTAACAATCATGAATGAAACACACAACTAAAATGCAAAAGAAAACTCTTTTACCTTCCTTGGATGCTCCAAAATGCTTGTTGTGGTGGCTTGCTCGGCTTGTGCTCATGAAGTCCTTGGAAATGGAAGCTTGACAGCCTCCATCTCTCTATGGCACCTTTGGACCGTGGCTTAGCTTGGCTTGGAATAAATTTGGCATTATAACACTAGTTGCTTGAAGCTTTTTGGAACCAATCCTGCATTATAACTTTGCACTAATTAAGCTTAGAAATGATGTTGTGAGGCCTCCTATTTATATATTTTTGAGAATGATCAGAATAAGCCTCAACCATCTATCTCAAGATTGAGATGTGTGGTTGAGGATTAATTCAATTTTTGGAATTAAGTTTGTAATTATCCTCATCATGACATTAGAAGAAGGGGCAATTAGGAGGCATGGAGGGCATTATGGAAGGCATTGGCAAGGCATGGAAGGCATGAATCCTAATATTTATGGAATTTATAGCTTAGGGATGTCTTCCCAATAAATGAGGTCACTTGATGATGCAGATATTCCATATTCATTCCCAAAACAAATTATTCAACAAGTTTCCATGGAATTATTAATTAGGCCCTGATTTAGGTTAATTAGATTTTAAGCATGTTTAAGTACTTTATGCACAAATTACTCAAATTGATCAAAATGCCTTGTTATTGGTCCTAAATTTTACTGGATTAGAATTAGAAGTCACTATTAGATGTGTCGGATGCATATTCCCATTTAGGATGTTTCTAACAAAAAATAACAAAGGCATCAGTCTTATATAAAAGATTTGATAAGAAAGAGTAGTCCAGAGCACGTAAGTGTAAATTTGGCATTTTGAATCAAAATGAACTGATCAAAGTTATTTGGCCCATAAATTGTATTTCCCCATTTAAGGGTACCTTGGCCAAAATCGGCACTTGAATACGTTATTTTCACATCATTTTGTGTGTTTTAGTGTTTTTACGCCAAATTGTGCATTTTAGATGGAAACTAGCCAAAAACCTAATTGGAGGTTATCAGTGGCCAGTTTTAGGTGTCTACAAAGAGGGTAGAATTGGTCTTTGAAAATAGCTCAAAGAGGGTGGTCTTGGTCTTGGTCTTGGTAGAATTCAAATGAAAGAAAAGATGGATGATATGACTTCATCATTCCCAACCAATAGGTGTGGGAGATTGAATGGAAAGACAAGAAGTGATTTGGATTCAAATTTAATTAATTTAAAATAATTAGACTTGGTCATAATAGACCTAATTTAGCATTATTCTAGTGTTTGACTTTAAAGTTAAATTCAAGAGTTGTCTTCAAATGGTTGAGTTTGGTTGAATTTTCAAAAGTTGACCAATCTAGAATTAGAATTAGAATGTTGGTTCAAGATGAACTTAATTTGGGTTTTATTGCTTGGTATGTGGTTTAAGACAAACTCGATTTAGCTTTGACTTAGATTGGCATGTGGTTTAAGATGAACCTGATTTAGCATTAATTGGCTTAAATAGAAATGGGGTCAAAAGTGACCTAATATGAACAATCAATTCCAAACTAGATTTGGGTTTAAATGGACCTGATTTGAATGGTTTTTAGTTGGACAATATAAGGGTACAACATAAATAGTGTAACAATATAATTGGCTAGCATAATTCTAAGATGGGATAAAGATGGCTCAAAAATTGGGTAGGGTAACACATCATCTTGTAAATGTAATACAGAAACTCTTTGGACTTAGGATAATTTTGATTTGGTTTGATATGTAAAGTATGTAACATGTAATACATGTGTTTAACAACAAATAATCAATAATAGATACATATGATAACCCTATTTTTAATGATAAGGTAGGTCCGTAAAGTGATCATAGTCAAAGTAACTACCTTACTTTCAAGTGGTGATAGATTGGTTGCACACAATCCTCACTATTCAAGTGGTATGTCATGAAATCTTCGGGCAAATTGGCTTCCCTCACACTAAAAAATTGTTTGTTATCGATGGTCTTAAGATAAATTTTTACATGGCTATCTAGATGGTCCATGATATACCTTATGATACGTGGGGCTTAAAATTAGTCATAGGTTAAAGACTAACAGGTAGCAAAGGAGGGTCTAGTCCCTTCTCACTCACTTCAGCTATAAAGGTCTCAATGAAGTGTTATTGAAATGGTCAGGTGCCAAGGGGTATAGTTTGAGGTTTGTGTTGGAGTATGAAATCCCCACCACTTCATAGATGTACTTAAAACACGCAGATGCTCAACTAATAAAGATCAAATACAACCTCTATTTATATACCATGTTGAATGTATGGGGTTGGTATGTATGATGGGGGATAAAATCCCAGTTATCTCACCCTAGGAGACTTACAACAAGGTGAATAAATCTAACTGACACCGACGAAAGTAAAAAAAGAAAGAATCATTTGTTTCTGATTCTCAGGACCCCACAAATGGGAAAGAGAAGAGCATACACCAAATGTTTTTTGGATAAACAAGAAAATAAGAAAACAAGCAAAGCACTTAAGCAAATAACATGAAAGTAAGTGTTTTAAAATATCTAGATGAAATTTAAGTTCTTTACTTTAAACACTAAATTGAAATGTGAGTGAAAACAATTTATAGGGTTTTGATGTGGTTTTAGGCAAGCAAATAAAGTTGAAACATTACAGTTTTAGCTCTTGATCAAAAGTCACACATGGTGATCTCATTATTTAGCAGATCAACCTCATTGTTATTCAACCAATTAAAACATAATCTATAAATTTCACCTTTTATCAGGATGATCTCATCATTTTACCAAAAAATTTCATCATTTAAAATAAAATGACAACATAAAAACACAATTAACTTTCTATGAGCTCAATGATTACCAAGTCACTCTCACCGATGTACAAGTTATTTTCACTAATTTTTTAAAAACCCATAAGGATGTAGAGAGCCAATAACATGCAGCCCCCATTTATAAGGTCAATCTCACCATTCATTGGAACAAACTCACCAATACACAGGGTGATATCACCATTTTCAAGAAAGCACAAAGAATCAGGAGCGCAAAACTACCATTCAATAGGTTGATCTCACTATTATGCAAGTCATTCTCATCGATTTCCTAAAAAAATATAAAATGGATTGTGAAATCACTAATCCATAGGTTGATCTCATTGTTCACATGAATGAATTTTTCAACACATAGGGTGATCTTATTGACGCTTAGGAGACAAAAATGAAACAATTAGTAGAAAAAGAAAGAAATCAAGGTCAAAGAATGATCTAATTCTATAATTAGAATATCAAGAAGGTTTTGAAGAGGTTTTTAGGGTGATTATATCTCACAAGGCATGCCAAATTTAAACCATGATTATAAGAGAGGTTAATTTCTTTGTTAGTTATTAAAATAAAAAACAAATTCATGAAACATAACTTCTCAAGCATGATTCCTCAGAATGGGCAAAACTTGAAGCAATAAACATAACAACAAAAAGCTAATTAAGAGGTTTTTACTTTCCATTTGTATGTTCTCTTCGAATCCAACATACATACATGTTTATGCCTTGGTTTAGAGTTTGAATTCTTTATCAATGTCACGATGTGATCACACAAGCAACATCTCTCTTTACACTTTGGAATGATTGATCAAATGAAAGAAATGGTCCAAGGCTAATAAATATGGTAGCACTTCATTATATATTCAATACTTATGAATAATGGAAATGAACCTTGTGTTTATAGATTCTCCAACCTAATTTTGATCGTTAGATGATGATCAAGATGAGTAGATGAGAATCAATCAATGTTGGATGACTTGTGCCATTAATAACTATGGTTGAGTTTGTATTAATTAGGCATGGCCTATAAATTCAGATATTTGTTTGATATTTTTCAAATGCTAAACAACTCTCATGATGATGTCATGATGATGTTGTAGTGTTCGATTACAAAGTTGGATAGTCAAACATTAGTCATGTAAACACAAATAATGTATAAAGAACTTAACAAACTAGGCCAACCTATTCCAACAGGGTTCGCAAATGATAATGAAGAACAATTGAAATAAATCAAATACCAATTACCTTCCCAAGTGATTCCACCATCCAAGAATGGCTCCAAATGTGTTTTTCCCCTTGATCTAGTGTTCTTGTCTTTGTCAACAATGGATGTCAAGCTCCTCCATTATCTCAAGATCACTATGCATAACCTAGGCTCAAGATAAGAAATCCAATCTATGCCTATCAAATAAATCTTGCAAATAAAACACAATGATCAACACAAAGAAAGGTTATGGAGATAATCTTGCAGTATAAGTTTACAATATTTTAGATTACAAATGAGGGTGAGAGGCCTTCGATTTATAGATTTTCTAAATGGTCAAAGGATCAACCATGACTGTCCATCTCAATATTGAGAAGTGTGGACATGAATTAATATAATATTTGTAATTAAATCTATAAATATCCTCACAATGATTTAGAGGGAAAGGCATTAATTTAGCATGGGTGTCCACAATCTTGATATTTATTGCATTTATGGCTTGAGGATGCCATCCTAGATCATGTCACTAGGTGATTCAGATATTGAGAATCAATTTTCAATAATGAAATAATTAATAACCTCCATGGAAAATCCACTTAAGCTCTTGACTTGAATTAACTTAAACAAGATTAATCAATTTCAGTGCAATTCTTTGGAAATTGGTGCACAATTAATCAAAATGGTTAGAAAGTCACATTATTCAGTCATAATTTAACTCAAGAGGAATTAGAAGGTGATGCTAGATGCATATGGACTGTTATCCTATTTAGGATGTTGTTGACATAAGATAACAAAGGTACGTGATGTATACTAAAAAATTAGAAGAAAAGAGTGATCTAGAGCACAAAAAGGCAAAATCATCATTTTGACTCGAAATGAATTGATCAAATTTAGGAGTCACATAAAATGCATTACCCCATTTAGGAATACATTAGCCTAAATCAACACTTGTATACAACAAACTCGAACCATTTAGTGTTTTTTAATGATTTTGATCTAAATTGTGCATTTGAGTGCAATTCGAGTAAGATTGATAATTTCAACAAAAATAATTTTAGGAATTGAATGTCTACATTTTGCCCCTGTTCAAGAAGGCGTAGCGAGACATTTAGGTGAAGAAACATCTTTTCAAAGAAAAGAGTTGTCAAGAAGAAATTTGGGAATGAACCATGATTCCCCCTCGATAGGACATACTAGGATGAAAGAAAATGATGGACTCTCAAAAAGAGAGGGAAATTGAGAGATTAACCCATGGAATAGATCACATCTAGATGAGCTAATACTTGCATGAATGGTTACCATCAATGACCAACATATAATTAGAGGTATAATGGGCCCCAAGATGGGGGGAATGGGAAGGATTAAATCTAAACATATAAGTGACACACTTTGAATGCACCCAATTTGAGAGTACAAATTGCATGCTTACAACATTGATCAATCCGGAGATAAGTTACATACTAAAACATTGCCATTGTGGGCAAAAATGTGGAGAACATGGAATTAGAAGAACAAAAAAAATTGGTCTCGAAAGAGATGATAATAAGATGCTCCCCAATAGAACAAATTTGATCGTGAGAAGATAGTTGTGCCCCAATAGGGTAATTTTGATCATTGATAAAGAATAAATAATGGTCTTGCCCTCAAAGGTCTGATTTAGATTTGTGACTCGATTCAAATGTTGTGCCCCCTCATGGGCAAATTGACAAGTAATTAGCTCGAAGATATAACCTAAAACATAGATTAAAGATGAGTAGGTGTAAATATAGATGCGATGGTATAATGGCTTAGAAAGACATAAGTAATTAGGGATACAAGGATGCAAAAAGGGATGAAAGAAATGAAAATAGAAGTGAATGTGGTTGATCTGACCTAAGATACGTCTAGTATCCAATCATTCCTACATAGTCAAAATGAACCCCAAGCCAATATAGTCCATCCAAAATTGGGAGATAATGGAATGAGGGATGATGAAAATTGACCAAGATTTGATTAGACACATGATGTATTCTCAGAGATGCATGTCTAGGCATAGAGTCAGGAGCTAAACTTATTGAGCCTAGTTTATGCAGAGTGATCTTGAGATATGTTCATCAGAGCTATGTTGACGTTAAGACTTGAATCTAGAGCATAAAGTGCTAGCTATAGCAAAATAGATTAGGCATCATAAATATGAAGAATGCATAATGACATTTCATTTCAATTCCATGGATCCAGTTCAAATGTGAATACCTATAATTAAGGATAATGGTAAAACAATGACCAAAACTAGAGTTATAACTATTTACATTTAAACAAAAAAGTAAAGATAAAGAACAAGATAAACATAAATAAACCTAACTTAAATCAAGATATGAACAATCAGGATTCAAGTAGGAACAAGAATGTTTAAAAACAAAACAAATACAACTTAATAACATGAGATCAAAATATAAAGAATCAAGATCCATGTAGACCATCAAGATATTCTTGAAAACAATAGAGAAGAGCAAAATCAAATAGGGAAACATAAGACCAAGGTGAGATAAAAAGTAATAAAAGTAGAAAATAAGAATAAATAAATGAAGAAGCAAGAAATCACAACAAAAAATCAATAAAAAATAACAAAACACCAATAAAACTCAAATAAACACACACAAACAAAAATCAAGTTAGTGCATTTTAAAAACAAGTATTCATGCACATGTAGTAGAGGCGTTACTTCCCACCACAATGTAACAAAGAATAAGGACAAAAATTTTGTTCCCTAATGAAAGAGTAACAATGGTATAATAAATGGGGAAGAGAAGAAAAGAAAGGGGTTAGCCGAGCTGACTCTAGATGTATAAGACAAGTGGATGTTGCCGACATAGTTCCATGGACGCATGTTCCAACATGAACTTTAGGCTAAATGTAGTTCTCCCAGGAAGTGGGATAGAATAAAAAGGTGATGAACAAACATATGAGTAACATTTTATAATAAATGGGAGGAAAATAAAATCAATGAGACAAAATAGAATGGTCTTACAAACAACAAACTGGTGGGATGAGAAAGAATGATCTTGCAAAATGGCAAGTGCATGGGATAAATTACTTATAAAATGGCAAGAGTGTGAGGATCAGAATGTAAAAAAGCATAAGATAATGTTTTCTTTTAATTTTTTGGACTATGTTTTAATGTTTTTGGTGTTTTTTTGATAAAATATGTACAAAGGGGACCAACTAGTCAAGGAAATGCTCATCCAAGAGTAGAAGTTACAATAAATAGCTAAGCCAGTTGTAACAACACATGCTCATAAATAGGTGAGAGTGAGGGTGTTGTAAAGATAAAAAGGTTCACCAAAGAGTATTAAATAATGATAAAATAGTGTGTATCATGAAATCAATCTAAAAAACCATGTGGCAGGCAAAGATCCTGAGCTAAAAAGATGTCCTTATTCACTTGTCTATAGAAGAAGCTACAAAATATTGTTCTAGCTAAACTAATTTGTATAACTGGCATTAAACGTATTCATAATGTTGATGATACATAATCAAGATCATAATTGGTTGAGGGACAAAAGTGTTCGTGTTACAATAATCCCAAGACATAACAAAGAATATGGTTCTCAAAGAGAATGGTCCAAAGAATAGGGTCCAATAAATGGATGGTCTAAGGTGGGATAAAAAATGAGGTTCTCAAGGAGAATGGTATCGGGTAGGATAAAATGTGTTCAGAGTACCAATAGTCCAAGATATTTCACTATCTAGAGTCATGAAAGTAATAGGGCTCATGTGAGAATAGTCTAGGGTAGTAAAAAATGGTAAGATAAAATTACTTCAGCATAAGTTGCCCCCAAGTAAGGGGTCTTATAGACAATGGTTCAAAGCTTTTCACATGTAAAACCTCTTACATTTCACAATATTCATAGGATATGTAATTTCTTCACCATTTAGAGTAGCTAGTCGATATGCCCCTAATCCATAGTTCATCATGATAACATATGGTCCCAACCAATTAGGTTGAAACTTACCTTTTTTCTTGTGTTCAATGTTTGTGTTCTTTTGGTTCTCTTTCAAGACCAAATCACCAATCTCAAACTCTAAAGGGAGAATGTGCTTGTTTTAGCTTTTTCATAATCTATTTTGATAGGCTTACAAGTTTTCTAAGGTATTCAAACACTTACCATCAATAAGTTATATCTCTTACAACCTTGAGACTTTGTAGTCCTTGTCATCTTCAATATGCTCCAAAGATACTTGTAATGAAGGTAGCTCAATCTCATTTGGGATAATAGCTTCTATTACATTAACAAGGGAGTATGGAGTGGCTCCTATTTGGGTTCGATGATTGGTTTTGTAAGCCATAGGGCAAGAACATTTGCAAGTGCCAATTATAACCAGTTTCATTGATAAGCTTCTTTAAAATACCTATAGTGGTTTTATTTGACACCTCAGCTTGTCCATTGCCTTGTGGTTTATATGGAGTTGATTTCTTGTACTTGATATTGAATTTTTTATAAAGGTCATTGACATCTCTATTTACAAAGGATCTACCATTATTGGATATAAGGCAAGTTGGGATGTCATATCAACAAATGATATGGTAATGGATAAATTTGGCTATCTACTTCTTGGTGACACAAGTGAGAGGAATGACCTCAATCTACTTAGTAAAATACTCAGTAGCAGTTAGGATATGATTATGGCCATCTAAAGATGTTGGGTTTATTTTCTTGATGAGAACGAGGCCTCGTATTGAGAATGACCATGGTGTTGTGATTGGTTGTAGTGGTAAAGAAGGTGTGTGTATCAAGTTTCTATATTGCTAACAAGGAACGCACTTCCTTACATAATTACAAGCATCAGTCTCTATTTTTATATAATAATATCCTATTCTAAGGAGCTTCTTTGCTAAGAGTACACCATTGGTGTGGGCCCCACACATTCCTTCATGAACCTCCTTCAATGTTAGCTTGGATTCTCTTGAAGATAAACAATGAAAAAGTGTTCCATCATATCCTTTATGATAAAGCATGTTTTCAAGGAGGGTATAATGGGTTAAATGATGACGGAATAATTTTTGTTGGTTATTGGATAAGGTCAGGTGGAAAAATGTGATCATGAAAGTAATTATAAAAGGCTTGATACAAAGGCAGTTTAGGTGGGGTATTGGGACTAGTAATGGCACTAGCATAATATGGGTAGGTTGTAGAAGATTCTCAATCATAAAATGATACGCTTTAGCTCCACCATCAATATGTATCATTGACCTAATTATTTAAATTGCATCAACAAATCTATTGCTAGCCCTTGGTACTTATCCAAACTACAAAGATTAAAAATGAATAATCTTATCATCTCTAGTTTGATACTGATCAGTGGTCTGATTAATGATCAATTGGGAATCATCGTAAACTAATAAGTGCTTAATGTCCCACTGAATGGCAAGATGTAGTCCTATAATAAGTGCCTCATACTCAGCCATATTATTGGTATAATGAAAATTAATGTGAATGCTTTGGGATTCAAATCCCCTTGCAGTGTAATAAAAAATATATAGGCTCCCAATCCATGAGAAGTGAAGTAATCATTAAAATAAAGCTTTCATTTCTCAAGTTCACATTGTACTTCTTCCACTCTCATGATTGAATCATTGGGAAATTTGAATTTGAGTGATTGAGTGTCTTTGAGAGGGGCATCTAAAAGTTGATCAGTAATAACTTTCCCCTTGATTGATTTTTGGTTATGATACTCAATGTCAAATTCACTTAGGAACATGACCCACTTAGCCATGCATATTTGAAGAGCTACTTTGGATAATAAGAATTTGAGAGGATCCACCTTATCAATGATAATAATGTTATTGTTTAGTATATAATGTCATAACTTTTGGGTAGCAAACACCATAGTTAAGCATGCCTTCTCAATAGGTGTATAATTATGTTCATAAGCCACCAGAGTGTGGCTTAAATAGTATATTGCATGTCCTTTACCTTGATCATCACATTGGGCTAAAATTACCCCCAGTGCATGCTATGTTGTTGATATGTAAAGAAGCAATGGTCATCTAGGTGTTGGCAATCTCAAGACTAGTGGATTGGCCAAGTATGTCTTGAGTTTTACAAATGCTATATGACAATCTTCATCCCATTGAAATGTGATCCCTTTATTCAATAGATGGGTAAATAGTCGACACTTATCTACCAATTGAGAAATGAACCTGTGTAAGACTTCACAGCTATTTAAGATTGTTTGGTAGAGGCATTTCCACAATAGCCTTGACCTTGGCAAGACCTATTTTGATCCCTCTTTGTGATATAATGAAACCTATAAATTTACTTGAAGTGAATCCAAATACATACTTCTTAAGATTCAAGCAGACTATATATTCATGAAGGCTCTCAAATATTCTTCATAGAATGCCAGGATGTCCAGCTCTTGTTTTTGATTTTGCTAGTATGTCATCAACATAGTCCTCAACAATATCATGCATCATGTCATGGAAGATGATAGTCATGGCATGTTGATATGTGGTTTTAGCATTCTTCAAGCCAAATGACATGACTTGGTAATAGAATGTTCCCCATGGAGTGGTGAATGCAGTCATGTGTTGATCTTCTTGGGCTATCTTGATCTGATTATATCCAAAAAATTCATCCATTAAGGATAGCATCTTATACTTAATAATCAAATCGATAATCATGTCGATGTTAGGTAGACGAAAATCATCTTTAGGGCATGATTTTTTGATATCTATGAAATCAATACAAAGACATATACCTAGGGTCTTTTTACTCACTAGGACTATATTTGAAATCCATTCAGAATAATCCAGTGGTCTAATGAAACCTGCTCCTAGCAACTTTTCCAGTTCTACCTTAACCAATAGGATGGTGCATGGATGCATCTTCCTCAATTTATGCTTGACTAGTTTGGCATCAGGATGGATAATAAGGTAATGCATAACTAAATCTAGGTCTAAGCTTGGCATGTCAGAGTATGCCCATGCAAATATGTCAATATAATACTTTAGGATGGATATAATATGTTCACATTCTACTTTAATAAGGGAAGCTCCGAGATAAACAATTTTGGGATCCTCATAGATTCCCAGGTTCACTTCCATTGTATTTTCTACGAGGAGTGTGGATCCATATTCTAAAATTATAAGCAAGGTATGATCATGATCATCTTCTACTACTACATCTTGTTGTTCCTCCCAAATATTCAAATAGTATGATGAATCAAAATTCACCATCTCAGGTAAAGGTCAAGTAACAAAAACCTCTAGAAACTCAAGAGTGAGATTCTCAAATAGTTGTTATTATTTTGAAGAGATGCTTGTACTAGATAGAGAATGAGGGCTAGATGGACCTTCTCAATCCTGAGGGGATGAGAAAACTTTCCCACCTAAGAGCATCTGAAATAGGTATTTACTCAAAGGCTTGTCTTTTTCTGTATTTTTTCCCTAGTCGACGAGCACCTCAAAGAGGTTTTCACCTAAAGATCTCGATGTTTTACTTTTTTTGTGACCAAAAAAGTTTGCCTGCTCTCCAAAGTAGGTATAAGGTCCAATTAAAAATCAAATCTTTGTTTGTGATCACTAATGGGCAATCTATCTTGTAGGCCCATGTATTCTGCAATTGATTCTTCATTTTGAAACTCATCAAGTCGTATGACTAAATTTTACTGGTCCCAATCAATGAGTTCAGGACGGAAAAGGCATAGGAAACAATAAGGGTTTACTTTAGGATGGGAATCTCCAATAAATATATGGGGTTGTGCTTTAGTAGGGGAAAATCCAATGGTAGATCTTACTTCAGCATGTGAAGCTCCAATAGTTAAGGTCAAAATGGCATTAGAATCAAATAGGTCTGTGTCAATAAGCTCATCAAAAAGACTATAATGGGACACTATATCACTTCCAAGAGTCTCATCACTAGTCAATTTGGAAGAATCACTATAAAAAGTTATGAGGTCACCCTTAGGCAATATAAATATCAAACTATGATTCAAATTAGGTACTCTGGTTGATAAGGGTTCCAAGATTCCTTGCGTTCATGGGCCAAGGCTTTTTCCTATATAATAAAGATGATCCATGATCTAATCAAGGATAAGATACTTTGGATTCTGAAAGCAATCAAAAAGGCCTTCAGAATATAACTAGTCTCCCTTGATAAAAGTGTCTTGCTATTTCTTTGGCACAATAGCATGTACAAAAACCACGGGTAGTTTTTTCTATTTCTTCTTCTATTGCTAAATCATGTTGGGTCCATTAGGATTCTTTGAATGTTTAGGATTACCAAATGTTTTTAGAGATTTAGGAAACTTTGCAACATGGAAGGCGTCCTTAAGACTGTACATAGAAATGCCCATGTCTTTAATAACAACTTGCTTCGCAAGAGTTGTGGGAAATTGATCAACTAAAGTGAAAGTGATATCACTAGGGTTGATATAATTAGATAGAGGTGGATGTGAAACTATATCCTTGTTCTTATTTGTAATGAATTTAGAACTTGTATAATAGTTATAATTTTGGAACTCAACCTCAATATGTTTGTAGTATTGATAAGGTTGTTAAACTATATCCTTGTTCTTTTTTTCTCCTGTATCTCCCATTTCTCCCCTATTTTTGTAAGGTATTCTCATTTGACAAGGAAAAACCCTGTTAAAATTTGTAATAAATACCTTTTGAATCAATAAAGATAATTTTTCACTTATCTCTTGCCTCTAAATTATGTTTAACAAGCTTGTGTACGATGGTCTTGTGAAGAAGTGTTCTTTCATGTCCATTGTCCTTCTCTCTTGCCTCTTTTTAGGTGTTTTAAAGTTAGTTTTAGGTCTAAACTTGAGCTATTTCCACTGTTAATGGATGCTTGGTGTGATTTTTGGAACTCCTATTTGCTTCATGTATTGTTTAGTGAGCCTAGTTTAAGAAATACTTATGCAAATTAGCTAGTTTATGAGGTTGTGTGAACAAAAATTATTTTATGTTGAGTTAGTGTTTATTTCAAGCTTATGTGAGTGTCAATTAATTTGGTGTATCACCCTTTAAGGGTTCTTAGTCATCATATACCCCATTTCTATCCCTTTTCCAAGCATAAGTATGAGTTTAGGTGATCTACCAAGAGGAAGTTGGCCTTCTCTAGAGGTTCAACCTCACTACAGAATACCCATAGCCTGAGGTTGATCCAATATTAAGCTAGGAATGAGAGAGCCTAAAAGACTCTCCCACAAGGGTGGAATTCTATGCTACAACATGTTTATTATACTTATTCTTATTCATTTATTAATAACCTATAATTCATGTGTATTCATAGATAAATTAAATTCATATTAGGATCCTATTAGTGTCCAAACTGACATCAAATGGTCAAAAAAATGAAAAAGACTAAATAAGAGGTCATCTACACAATAGCCAAAAGGGACCACACTAAGGCCCCAATAATGACCTTAACATTTTTTATGGGCCCAAAAGTGTTAAGGACACTCTAAACATATAGCCCAAGGTAGGGGAAATAAATAGGAGAGAGGAGGGATAACTAGAGGGTGTTAGGGGAAGGTATGAGGACCATCATAAGTCAAAATTTGTCCAAATAACATCTAATTGGACTAATAATTGACAAGTATACAAATTTCCTAAAATCAAATAATTTAATGAATAATAAATATATAGGAATTTTTAGGTGTCTACATATACATAACATGGTACATGTTTCCTATAGTAAATGAAGATGTAATTACATATATAACAAGTATGTAGTGTCATGTTTTGCTTTATTTTTTAAGGTTTAAGGTTATGCTATAAAACAATATAGTGTAGACATTTAATTTTGGTACAATACCCTTTTCCATTAGGTCAATTCTATTTTTTAGTATACTTAGTCCACTTGTATATGTTTAGTTTTATATTACACATATCAAACTACATTAGATTATCTTTGATCTTATTTCATATAGATATCCTCAGATTCATTTGTCATCAATTTTTATATCTTATTCATCCACTTTTTGATAAGCCTTGTCTCCACTTTGAGTGTCTATTCTCCTTGGTATGGAATCGGTGACTTGTTGATTTTGTCACATACAAAATTCGGGGCCCACTGATTTTTTCCCCTGCCTTTCTGTTAGTCTTTTGGCCTTGGCTTGATTTCTTCCACCTTTGATTTTTCTTAGAAAACTATTCCACATTCATCTATCACCCATCTTGTCCTAGAGAACCTTATATATACAAATCAATCCCTAGTCCTTTACCAAATGATATTCAAGTATCAATCGAACGATGAATCCTCCTAAGTTATTGAGCTGCACCTTCGTGTTATCTATTGTAAAACTTATCAATAATCCTACACATTGAGCCAACATTGACACTTTATCATCTTCAAGCCCTGTGACATCAACTTGTAACAAAAAGGATTTAAGTGAATGTTCGTGTAGTTGTAATGGATTTCCTAAGGAAAAAAGATGAGACCTTTCTCTAGATTACACTTCACTCACCTACACAAGATAAGGCAATAGATCGAGGGAGTATAAACCCATAGGTGATAAATTGAGGGAGTGGTTCAGTGCATTATCTATAGTCGACACCCCTATCTATATTTGTCAACTTTATATGGGTCAACTGAGCATAACCATAGAGACACGAAACTCCTGAGTTCTATATATAGGTTCAACTGCCTCTCTCTATTACATTGAATTTGATTCCAAGTATGCAATATATACAGTTGCAACTCCTTAAGGGGTAACTTGAGTCAACTAACCTTACACACACTTATTTTATTGTTATTATTAAGGGCTAAGTTAAGAAGAGAAAGAGAAGGAAAAATAACATATTCTACCCACCTATTTTGCACAATGATCTCATAAACCTACTCGGATTTAGTCTATGTACTTGCCCTAAAAATTACAGAATCAGAAACAAAGTAGTGGACACATTCAACAAGAAGGTAAAATTTTGACGGCAATAGGTGGTATAAATTCAGTGGCCTACCAATTTTGTTCCATAAGAATTTGAGGCATTGTTGATTTTGTCCTAGTAATAATTAGCAGTCAAATTTCACAAAGATTAATGGAGTCACCTACAAAACCTAGATCTAGTCTTATGTTCACAGAACAACAATCAAATGTTAGATTTCAATGTTCTTAAATCTTTGGATTATTCTTACTTTACTCATTTTATTATTTTGTTTGTCCATATTTTTAGCCACTATAATAAATCTTGTTTTTATTTTAGATTGTATTATCTTAAATCTTTCTTATATGATAATTTTAATTGTTTGTGTAAATGATAATTACCTTTAAACTATAAAAATATAAAATATATAATAATAATATTTATATATTATTATTTTTTCTTCTTTCTCAAAAAATCTATAAGACATTAGTTTTTTAATTAAAGAGGTAATTTCACCAATAAATTTATGATTATTTAATTATAAAACATCTTTAAAATTTACTATTGAAACGCTTTACATTATATTAAACAACAAAATATAATTATAAAAAATTACAAAACAACTAAATAAATCATGATCCATATTCTATACCGGAAAGAAAAACAGATTCAAAATATCAAAAATAATTGATCAAAATACAACGAAAGCAACTATACAAATAAAAAAGAAAAAGAGTAGTAACAAAGTAGAACGGCTCAATTTTTTTGGAAAAAATCGCAAGTAACATTGGCAATATTTAAAATTGTTTATAGAGAGTACAAAACATTTGCATGTAGGGGGGTTGTTGAAAGCTATTCACATCTAGGGATGTATGGAATTCAGCGACGTTGTTATAGAGGGGTTAAATTATGTAGGCTCATAATATGGAGTGATGAGTTGGCATTGAGAAGGCACAGGCACATGACGACAAGGAGAGAGAATCGGAAAGCCAACAAACCTGTTTGACCATGCTCTCTCTATACCAACAAATATTAACTTTTACTTTCCTCTCTCAAAGTTAGGTACCACATCATCAACACACAACTTTTTCCTGTGTAAAAGATACGACATCATCTGATTACAAAATATGAAGCTTCTTATGTCACGTTGTATCGTCTTCAATACGCTCTTCCAATTTTTCACCTTATGACCTTGATTATTTGTAATATGTTTTTTCTTTCTTTTTTTTTTTGGTCAAATAATAAATTTTCTGAAACTTTTTTTTAAAGGTTAATTGAGTTTTTAAGTACCATTTATTTATTTAAGTTTTAAATAATAATAATATAAAAATAATATTTTTTTAGAATTTTAATAATATATAAAACTTTAATATTATATAGTATGTATATAATAATATTGAATATTTTAATAATTATTTGATTTTTTAAAAATATTTAAAATTAATCAATAATTAATTTGCAAATAATTATTTGATTTTTTTTCAAACAATTTAAAAAATAATATTTTTAAATTGAAAAAAAGGAAACTATTTATATGGTGAGGATCTATTTTTATTTATAAATCAACAATTACTTGACTATAAAACCTCTTTTAAATTTCATTCTTTATTCCAACTAATAGCATGGACAATTTTTAACTTGGAAGTACAAAACATTAAATCCGAGGTGGTTGAGAGCTAGTCACATGTAGGTGCGTATGGAATCCATTCACATTGTTAAAGTATTTATTAAATTATGAAGGGTGATGGCAATCTATATTATATCGAAATGGTTGGTGATGAGTTGGCATGGCACATGCCGACAAGGAGGAGAAATATTCGTGAAACCAATAAAACAATAACTTCTCCGCGTGAATATTTTTTATGTCTACAAATACTCATTCACCAAGGCCAAGTCACACCTCTCATGTTGGACTGTTGAATGTCTAAAATCTCATTTTGTCATACACTAATCTTAATTTATCTTTATATGGAACATCTTTATATCTTCTTCATTCACATTCGTTTCAAATGAAAATTAATAAAATAATAATATCAAATGGATTGTAGTTTAATGATGAGGATGAGGATGATGATGTAAAAGGTGTTATATAGTCATCCGGTAAGGTATAAATCTCAAGAGATATTAAAAGAGATGAAATCAAAATTGTATTCCGAACGAATTTGGTAGAATAAATATCCCTTAGTCCTTGGTACTAAACCAAAGAAGCATTATGTATACTTAATCCGTGTAAAAATAAGGTTTCAATATTAAAAAAACCAAACAATGGTCTTCTTTAGAGAATAAGTGTCCTTGTATGCACTCAAAATTTGTACAGGGAAAAAATTTCAAATAAAATTAATATGTTCAGATTTTTTTTTCATTTATTTTTGGTTGCTTTAAAACTTTTTTTAAATGTCAAATTTATACACTGGTGGGCTCTTAAACACCCAAATTTTAAGTTTGACGATGCACGACAAAATCACTGTGGTGATTGTACAAACTGTATTGATGGTTGTTCAATCGCTATGGAGGTTTTGAAACCAACGCTTTACTTAAAATGACAGTTTTGTCACCTTTGCTAGATCTATTAATTCAACTCATGAAACACGTCTTTGCAATATTTTCACTTGTTTGTCACTTCACTTCTTATTATACATCTCCAATCAACTCTTCATCATTCAAATAAACTCCCCACTAATCTAATTAACTCTCCATCATTCCAATTAACTCTTTACTATTCTTCTTACACAAATATTCTTATTTTTGTGAAAAATTTAAAAGAAAATGAATGCATAAAGGAGAAAATTTATGAATAAACACCCCACACTCTGTCATTTTTTAAGGCCAACTACAAATCAACTAAATTTTCTCCTCTCACCTTTTTTATTTCAACTTTACATTGATATTATTCCTTACACACTCTTGCTAAGAAAACACCCTAAAGACTAAACAAATTCAAGAAGACATAGCATGTATTATGTTGTTTTCTTTGGAAACCAATGACAAATCCGCTGCATTTTTCCTTTCACCCTCTTACTTCTAATTTCAATTTCCATTATTGTGCACCCCCTTTTGTTAGAAAAAATCTCTGAATCAAGGCGAGCAATTTCATAGAGGTGCAACATGAAGATTGAAGATCTACACCCAACAACATACTTTTAGTTTGTCTTTCACACTTAATAGGTTGGAGCTTTCTTTATTTTAGATTTCATGTTGTTTCTATGAATTATATTTTTTTATTGATTTTTTTAGGTTAAAATAAAAACAATAAAACATTTCATGTGTATTTTAACATTTCTCAGAATTATATGTGCCTTACACTTTACCACATCAAACAGTAGAAGTTTTAGAGAATATTTTTTCATATTTCACCTTAACTTATTTGTATTTTATATGGACTTTTAGATAGTTGATCTGTTTGTTTTTATGTGTATTTTTCATTTCTTCAAACTTCTACAATTTTTACATTTATGAGATTTTCATTTCTTCACAGTTTCTATGCATGTGCCAAATTTATTTGAAATTATTGTTTCCATACTTGTTTTACAAAATTGATTTTTTTTAAATTATATGTCTTCTTTAAGTCTGCGATTTTTTTTTATTTTTTATTTTAAATATTTTTTTATTTCTTTGTATTGTCAAAGGAAATGAAGAAATTGTCTCTTGCATGCAATTTTATGTCTTCATAAAAGTCTCTTTCACATATTCCTTATTACATAGCTAGTTCTTTTTTCTTTATTTTTTTCTATATGTAAATATAAATATTTGTTTCTATACTGCTTTGCACATAAAAGAGCTCACCTATAGTAGCCCATGATTGCATGTCATTTATTTTTAATATTTTTTTTTGTGATTGTTCACCCATATCATTAAATTATGTATTTTTTTTTCAATTTTCAGCAGTACATTAAAATTTTTGTGTAAAAGTTTTGATCTAATTTTCTATCAATACAATTACAGTAAAAGTTTATATCAATTATAAACATCATAACAACCAATATTTTCATTTATATCCAACATTATATTCATATGTTTAGTAAATTAATTTATTTATAATGTTTCATTTTATATTCATCTAAAATCTAAAAGCATAAAATGAAAAAGACATCTAATTAATTTACTTTCAACTTTGCATTTTGCGTTAATTTGAAATATGAAAATACAAAAAAAGAAATACGTTTAGATCATTTCATTTTCATTCCTACATTTATTCAAATCTGAAAAATATAAAGATATAATTTAACATTGAATTAGTTTACTTGAAGTTGGGCATTCTTTATTCTTGAAAAAATGTTAAAAATATTTATTAATTATTTATTTCCAACATTACATTTTATCGGTTAATTAGTTTTAATTTGCATAAATATTTATAAAAATTAAAAAAAAATAATAATTAGTTATTTCTAGCTTTACACTTCCTCAATTAATTAGTTTAAAAGATAAAAATATCTTTTTCTTTTTATAATTCTAACATTACACTTTTAATTAGTTTATTTCTATGCATAAATATCAAAAGAAGTAAAAATGAGAGGATAATTTTACTTGTTTACATAAGTAAATAATAAAAAATGTTTTAGTTGGAAGGAAACAACAATTTATTTATTTTGAGTTATATGTAGTGTTATATATTTACTTTCATATGAATATATTTTAGTTTTTTTTTCAAATCTTTTATTTCGTAAAACATTAGTTAGAAACTCACACAAATATTGAAAAATTAAAATAAACTTTTAGTTTAATTATTATTCGACACATCTATTCCTGTATCCTTAGAAGACACTCACAAAACAAGCACACCCACACATGATATGAACTTTCCTACATGTAGTCACCCTCGTTTACGTAAATAACATACAAAGTGATATTGAATTTGAGCTTTGGATGAAAGTATTTCACTCAAATCCATTACCACATCTAATAATTAGTCAATTTTATGCCCTAGACAAACAAACTAGATTAGTTGAATCCCAATTAGCTAGGCAAATCATTTTATTAGCTCGCCAATTAGTTGACCATCACACTTGATTTGAATTTTCATCCTCTGGTCTAGCCTTGTCTCATTTATTCACCTTTTAAGATGGCATTACATGGATGAGACCATCCCTATTGAGTTAGATAGATCCTAAGGGTAATTCAACCTAAGTTTTGTCCATTAGAAAAAAAACATTGACCAAGAGCTATGATATCTAGTTCTCCTAAGGTCTGGCCATTTTGGAGGTCTCATCGCTACATAATTTACCACATTAGCATTAAATGAACACTATGAAGTAGTAGAAAAATATTGGTAGTGAAGAGTGCAACCTTTAATATGCATCTATCAATAATATTAAAAGGGCAGTTTGACCTATTGCACAAGCTCATCTAGTTCAACAAGATCAGCCCATTAAGCCCATTCAACCCATTCAAAAAAATCATTAGCTAAATCGACCCATATTTTTCTTCTAGTTGTCTCAACCTAACTCTAGGACGTCAAGTACACAAGGTTAACATGTTTCTTTTTGTGCGTATAAATTTGGTGAGCCCAATGTGAAAACTCAACTTGCCCTTTGTGATTTTTATCTCGTTCCTTTCCCTTTCTTTCATATCTTTCCTCTTACATTTTTTTTTGGGTGTTCTTACACCCCCAAAATATTTCTAGTGAGTATTTTGATAGACTATAGGTATGGATGCTTTCAAAAACAATGTGTGATTCCAAGATGAGGCTTCATTATCTAGTTTGACTAATCTTGATTATCAAAATAGTTAAATGATTGATATTTTATCTCCTTATTATAGCTCTTCCTCCTTCATGCCACACATTAAATCTTTAATGTGGTGTTAGAAGAGTTGCAAGAATCCTATGAGACTTACAATAGCTATCATGGGTCAAATGATATGAATTTGACTAGTGAGGTTGGTTTGTAACCACATGTTTTAATTAGACCTCATATTAGCTTATAAGAGATTCACCTAATTTTGAAAGACTCATGAGATTCGATCACTACAATGAAAGGATTTAGGCCATAAAAGATGGGTTGGCTAGAATGTAATGATATCCACTTCCTCCTAGCTCAAATCTTCCTAATTTAATGCCTATCAAATAACCTGAAGTGACTCTTCCTAAGAGACCAAACATAAATAAATTCATTACAAGTTACCATCCTCTTTTCTCTGTACCTTTTACAAGGGAGGTGTTCAAATTAATTATTACTATTAATTTGAATAATCTCATGTCTACTTTAGTGGGATACTTCTGAGACCTAGAAAAAACCATTCTTCTTCACAAACAAGTCTCTTATAACAAGGAATTATGTCAAATTTTAATAATACAAACCATTCTCCCTCTATCCAAACTCCATCAACCCCTTATTTACCTTCTTTGAATAACACCAATCCTATTCCAAATAGTTATTCATCTTACTAAAATTTGGGAGGTTTTTTCTCTTACAATATCCTCAGTAACATGAGTATGAGCACTTCAGCTTCTTTAATACCTCATATAACTGTATGTCTATAGGTACATCACCATCTTATGTTCTGCTTAGATCTATGTCGGTTGCTGTTATTCTCTCATAAACTCTACCTAGTCATGCACTAATTGGCCACCCGCTTTAACTCTCTACCACCATATTTTCATATGTATTCTAAGCCCACACAACTAAATAATTATTTTTTGTCTTATCATCCTCTATCAACTCAAGTGATAACATTTAATCCTAGCACCTTCACTCCAACTATTTATCCAACTCTCCCTCCCCCAAAATTATCTAGATACTTATTTGATATAATTTAATGCAATGGGAACTTATGTTGAGTATTTTAAGGATCCCCTTGACCATACCATCTGAGGAGTTATCCTACCTTATTCATTTCATGAAATTCCTAAATATAAGGGATAGGGTGATCCAAACACTCACATCAAATGCTATGCCAATGCAATTAGAGAATTGCTTCCTTGCAATGCAGAAGTGGTAAAAAACTTTCCTAAAACTCTTGAGATAATCACTTTAGATTCATATTATCATCTTTCTAAGGTTTTTATTCATTCTTTTAAGTAGTTCATTGTTGAATTTGTCAAAGCCTTTGATATGAACACACTACTTTTTAATTGTGTACAAAAATTTATTCACATCAAATAAAATCCTAATGAGTTTGTTTTCCACTTCATTGTGAAGTGGCATCAAGTACTCTACTCTTCTGCTAGTACTCCTGGCATGGATCAAAGAGAGTTATCTAATCTTTTTCTCCACTCTCTTAATCATGAAACTAGGGAATAAGTCTCAAAATTACCTTATCTATATGATGAAGAAACATTAGAAAGTGGTTTAAGGATTGACGAAGTAGCCATAGATAGTGGTCATAGAACTTATAGGCCCAATGGTAAGATTGTTACTCCCAATCAAAACAACGGGGTTTGTCAATGTAATAATAAAAAATAACCAAAACAATCAAGGGCCTAAATTTGTAAACCATAACCATAATGCCATTACTGATGATGTTACAAACCAAATTAAGAATAAAAACATTTTTAATAATAATCAGAACCAAAATAGTCAAACAAATAATAACAACAATGGGAAAAAGAATCAGAGAAACCCTAATCCCGTGCTTATTTTTCATGCCACAAATTTTAGTTATCCACAACCAAAAATAAATAAATATCAAAACCAAAATCAAAACTTAAACATGTAGTATTATAACTTATAAGCAATACTTTTATTAGAATCAGCCTTATCAAAATAACAATCAACACAAAAATTGTAACCACTTGACTCCAACTAATAGAAATATAATTGAAGGCCAAGGGATTATGATCCCAATGTTAATTATTTTTTTCATAGAGTCATTGGCCATGATAATCACTCTTTTAGAGAATACAACAAGTTTACATTCAAAAAAGTGCTAAAGGTTAATGACTATTGTTTATTGATATGCTCCTGGGGAATGCCAATGGGAGGCCCCAACCTTCCTAGATAGGTCCTATAGCACCACACAACATTAATCTAAGCATATATCAAAATCCTTCCCAAATTGTCAACCTCAACCTTATAAAAACACACCAAAAAATAATATTCCTAGCCAACCATGTCTATTAGAACCCATGGTGTAAAAGTTTTGACATCTACTTTGGTGAATCTTGATGTTGCCCCTTAACTCATTTCTCAAGGGAATACTAGATTTATTGGTTTGGAATAGTTATAAACTAATGAATAAGAAAATATTATTACTCGCACTAAGTAGAATCAACCATAACGACCCCTCTTAATAATTCCATAGAAGTTGACTTTCAAGGAACACCCCTGTTGATGATCTTGTTTCAAACCTCATAAGGACCTTTTTACAATGTTCATTCATGGACTTGTTAAATAAATCTCCTTCCCATCATTTGTAACTTATCGATGACCTGGGTCTTGGTTATCTAGCCAGTGCTACCCAACCTCTTGAAGCTCAAATTAACCATATCGACCTAGATATATACTGTCAAAAAAATTGCAAAGATGATGGGTATTTATTTGAACTTTGATAACTGTCTTTGATGCTAATATGGCCAAGAGAGGAGTTTTCATCTTGTAAATTTTACAAATATTAATTTAAAACAATTATGCCAAAAGAGCCATGGTCGATGATGGGGTTGCTATTAACATAATCCCTTTTTCTTTTCTCCAAAAACTTTATTATGGTGAAATGAATTTTTCATCTACTAGAAACACCCTTTAACATTATGACAACCCCAAGTCTTCTTCTATTGGGACCATAGTTTTACTTGTCACCTTGGGACCTAAAATTATGTTCATTGAATTTTATGTTATAGACAAGGATATAAATTATGACATGATCTTGGGAAGACCATAGATTCATAGATTGAAGATCATCCCTTCAATCTTATTTTAATAGATAATATTTCTACATCTTGGAAAGGTTTTCTTAGTGAAAGGTGATCCTAAGCCATTTGACGTACATTGGGCTAATTGTAAGAGAAATATTGGGCTCTACATCAAATACCATCTTCCCAACAACCAAAAAAAAAAAAAAATCTCCTTGTGTAAGAAAAAAGGATCCTGGCATTGTTGCTATATATGTTCCAAAAATGAATTCTAAAAATCCCAAAACCCCCATCATGTGAGAAGCTTAATTAAAAAACTATTAAAACTATATAAAAAGCAACAAAAAAGCGTGAGGAGAAGCCCATAGCAATGTCAATCATTTCCACAAAATCAATAGTTGAAATTATCAAGATCTTAGAGAAAGACAACCCTGTCATATCGTTTTAACCTACATGGGGTTGGAACTTATGATTCCCATAAACCTCTAGATTTGGAGGCTTTTGATTGAGTATAAAAAATTATTGACATTTACATTGTATAAATCTTTGAGAATAAATAAATATTTCTTGAGCGTGACAATAAAAAAGGTGGGTAGTATGAAATCACACTTTAAATTAAAAAATATATCAAGAGTTAAATTACAATCAACCTCGATATCAATGCATAAAAAGGCATTATATCATGTCCCAAGGCCAACCAAAAATGGAATTATATAATTACAAGTACATGCTGACACTTAGAAAAAAATTATAAATACCAACACCAAAGACCAAAAGTTTAGGTTATCAGAATGACTAGCCTTATCGTGGGAGGAGGAGAAGATGATAAAATATCAAACTTATCCTCCTAACTGCCACCACAGGGGTGCACATCTTTAGGCACGAGCTCACAACGATCATATTTTATATTATAATCTTTTTCTTCCTTTGTTTGATGACAAGGAGGTGATATTACCAAATACAAGTGCGATATTTCCCCTTAACCATTCCATCTTTTAGGTTCGAATCCAATGGGTTCATAACTAGCTTGGGGTGATGGCCACGGCCATGCCTTCTAGAAGGTGAGAGCTTTGGACGGGGAGGAGGCATATAAAATTCAGAACAATGGTATCATCTACATCTCCCTCTGCTTCATTCCCTTTGTCTTTGATCCCTCTCCGAAGATTTTTGCTTAGGAGAATCAGGAAGTAGTCAACTAATACTACATAAGGCATTCCCTCGATGACCACTTAATGTGTAGAGGTGTTCCATCTCAGACGCTACTTTCTCTATTAAAAATTGGATCTGAAACATAATATTAGATAAAATAAAAAATTTGGTAGCAAAAGAATAATCTATCTAAAAATTTCTATTAAATATATCATCATTTCTATTTTTTTCAAAATTGAAAAGGAATCTTAATACAAAAAATATATTAAATTTACATATACCATGTAAAAACATCACAAAATCTTCGGAAACCATATGTCAAAAAAATCTAATTTAAAAAGATATAAAAAAAATAAAAGAGTGTTAAACCCTCTTGAATTATTTTGTTTGATCACACAAATGACATTTGAGAAGAAGAATCCCCGTATGAAGTATTGAATTTTGCATCAATGTTTTACATAAACAATACATAGGGAATCGAAAACACTTCGAATAAACAATCAACTAACTTAAAAAGTATTACATAATTAATATCGTTTTAAGTAAGCTTATGTTTGGATTCCTTTTTAAATCATGCTTGAAATTTTCAAGGCTTTTACCTCGGGTCTTTGGAGATTTCTAAAATCTAAAAATAACTCATTTCATTTGTCTCGTTAAAATGTTACTCATATATATTTTTCAAAACAGTAACCATATTTTGTATATTAAAATAAAGTTTATAAAAGTATTCACATGAATGGAATGGAGTATTATATAATATTTTGATTTTACTAAATTTATTAGTAAATATTTTTTTTATAAAATATAATTTTTAATTATAAATGATTATATTGTGATTATGTTAATTTTATATTAATAATATTTATAAGCTTTTTTAAAATTTTGTTAGTTTATAATAATGATGTAGATGAAAATTTAATTGCGATTATTTTATAATTATCGTCTCTTTTAATCCATTAAATTTTTTTTTTTTTTTTTTTAAATTTTTTATTTAAAATATACTAATTTTAAATTTTAATTTAATTTAAAATAATAAATTATTATAATGTCAAATAATTTATAAGATAATTTTTTTTTAATATAAAAATTAATTTTATTAATAAATTAATATTAAAATTTATATATTTTTATTTTAATCATTATTAATTAAAATATATTTAAGGGATCTAATTCAAATTGGAATCTCAATATTATTGAATATCATTTATGTTGAATAACCTTCTATCATTTAACCAACTACACTTTCCTTATACAATTGATGTAAATTTTTAACGTACATGTATTGATACTTCTAAATTTTGTCAAATAAATAAAATAAAACAAAAGACCTCGTTTAAAGTCCACAACTTCATAAATAACTAATTCATGAGAGGGTTAATAAGAAAATCCATCATTCCCTTTTACTTTATAAAATAAATCAATTTAAAAGAGGCATTATTTTTAAAATACACTGTTTTTTTTAAGTAAACGGATACAGAGGATGAGTAGCCGAATATATTCGTTTTCCTCCTCATTTCGAAAAATTTTAAGCCCCATTTTAAACGTCTACCCCCTTCCATTATGAAATACTAACACACATCCAATAAATTCAAAGATAAATATGGAAGAAGGTAACATAATGTTAGTAATTGTTGAATTAGATATTTTCAACATTAACTTCAATTGTCTATGTACCTTAAATTAATTTATATATATATATATATGAAGTGTATAGTTTCTTTAAATTTAATATTTTTGTTTTTAATTATATTTTTATTTTAAAAAGATAATTATATATTTATATTTATAAAGATTTTTAATTTTTACAAATGTTAAATAATTTTTTGATTGAAAATATTATTTATATTAATATAAATAAATAATGATACAATGTTAGTCATACAGAAAAATGAGTGGAAAAAGTCATATTTTACAAATATAATCAAATTGAGGTAAGCAATTTTTTAGAGAAATCAAATTTCGCTGAAGGTCATAAATGATCCCATAAACAAAAAAGTTACAACAAACTATCATGAGTGCGTAACAACGAAAAAGATGCATAAAAAAGTATAGGCAATTAAAGAGAACAATTATATTGCAGTAACAAACATGGAGGTCAAAGGAGGTGGCAGAGGAACTAGATCTTACAACTTGTCATCTCATTCCCCTTGAGCAGGGGGTCTTCATCCACAGATAAGGGATCCCAACCATCATTCTACTAAAGATTATTAATTTCTTCATTGTGTTGATTAGGTAAAATAACAAGAGCCAACCACAGGGACTTGTCTTGCGAGGGAGGGCCCCAATCCCTTCCATCGCTTACACCTTTAATAGAGCTACGAGAACAATCATGTTGTGAAAACAACCAATGAGGGGATGATCGATGAGGAGAGAGGCTCTTGTAATGGTTCCTAGAAAGTTGTTGGTGCATACCACACCTTCGCCTACGAGGAGGTCATTGTAGACTTGGAAGCTCTAGAGGCTCATGACTAACCACACATGGGGCATTCCCCCAGTGATCAAGTAAACACTGGAGGTGGTTAAGCTCCAAGCGAACTTTATCAATCTGATTTTAAATATGGAGAGTACCATTAAAAATGACAATAATTTTGTTAGTAATAGAAAAACTACTTTCCATTTCTTCATAATTAAAACAAGCATAATTTATAGCTTTCTAAATTTGAAAAAGAATATCAACATGAAAAATCTTGCAAAATCTATTGTATCTTGTAGGAAGTAGTGCAGAGTCCCCCAAGAGAGCCATCTTCCACGTAATAAACTCAACACTGAATGACTGAAAAAAGTGTATAAATCCATTACCACACAATTTGGTGTGGGAACAGAACCGAAAAATATGCTTAATTGTCTCAGGGTGACGGCATGCTGAGCAAATGGGATTTGAAACCACCTGTGTACTTAAGACGGTCACCCATAGGGAAATCATGAAAGAGAATACACCGAAGAAAATGAGCTTTCATAGGTTAAATGGGAGTAGCCCACATAATGTTAAATCCTTTGAATTGGACTGCATGGTTGAACCGAAGGTTCTATCGGTGATTGAGAGTATCATCTTGACTATGCATAGGAACTAAAAGATTATACCCTAAATGAAGAGAATAATGATTAAAAGAAGACATCATAAGCCAATAGCAATTATCCTATTAAAGAATAAGGGAGTTAACTCCAATCTTATGAAATAATTTTCATAATAATATTTTCTTTAAAAAAAAAGATTTTTTTTCTATTAATTATGTGATTTAAATTTTATTATTAAAAAATAAATATATTAATTTAGGCATGTGAATAATTAACCTATTACAAATTAATATTAATTATTAACAAAAATTATTAGGTTTGTTTAGAATTCAAAGTCAACTTTAATATTCCAAAATATTATATTTTAAATGATGTAATAATTGCGAGAACATATTTTTCATTAATTAAATTGCAATATATTTATATTTTTCATTAATTAAATTTCAACATATTTAATTAAAGTAAAAGTTATATTAATTTAATTGAAGTTTTACAATTAATTTTATTAAATGTAAAAGAAAAATTAAAATTTGAAAAAAGAGTTAATTTTTTTTTGAAAGTACAATACATTTAATTAATAATTTAAAAAAAAAAAATTATAATTAACTATATCACAATTTTTATTTTTAAATTATTAAAAATAAATTTTACAATTAAAAAATAACCAACTTCAAAAAACAGAAAAAAGAAAAAGAAAAAGTTAGAGAAAATATTTGAAGCAAATATTTTATCTTGTAGCGTGATTTCAGCTCTCCCTTTTTATTGCTAAAATTATACATATTGTGTTGAAGATTTCAAATTAAAACGGATTGTAGGCTGTTCTAAAAATAGTCGAAGAGGTTGGAGGATGATTGTATGTTAGAATTGTTAGGTCATCTAATAAAGTTTTAAATATACAGGCTTTTCAACGGTTGATTAGCGGAAATATAGTGTCTTCACTATTAAACTGTCACCAATTTTTTAGAACTTATAAAATTCAACGTCAATTCAGAGAAGTGGATTTTAAGATATTCATAAAACTAAACTCAATTTCAATTTAACAAAGATAAAATAATGCCAGACGAGGCACTGACGATGGCAGAAGGAAAATTTATGATCCACAGAGCCATCTCAAACAACAATAAGCATATGAATCATCTGCGGGCATTTAAAAATTTCAATCAACAGACCAATGCATATGTTTCTGCATCTATACATGTATGTTAATAATATGTGTACACCATTTAAAAAAAAACCCACAAAACAGATTTACTGTCCTTGCACTGCTCCTCCATCTGCACTTTCCACATCAGGAAAAACCTTCCTATCTCTGTCTCTGCTCATCATCCTCGAAAGCGAACGGATATGCAAAGAAACTGGCGGAGATTTTGCAGACCCATTCGGCGACGACGAAAAGCTATCAACTCTTCTCTTCGGTATATCAATAACAATCTGCGGCAGAGTCCTTGTTCTACCTTCGCTACTTTGTCCCTCCTCCAAAATTACATGAGGACCCTCCTCTATTTTAACGGATTCTTGAACTTCTGCGCTGGTTCTGCAAATAGGGCACGTAGAATGCGAATGAAACCACATATCAATGCAATCTATATGAAAACTGTGATTACACTTGGGCAAAATCTTCCCTTTTTCATTCTCTGTAAATTCAGACAGACATACTGCACATTCCATTCCGGCGGAAAAATTCTCGGCCTTATACACAAACATAGGCAGAGCCTCCATCACCGCCTTATCCAAACCGACGCTGCGCAGCCTCACGGGATCCTCTTCTTCTGTGAAATAAAACCGCCTGCGCAACACAGATCTCTGCCGCCGCGTCGACAATCTGGCAGAATATCTCCAAAACCACCTCGCATAGAGATGCAGCAAAAACACGAACAAAACCACCGCAAACAGAACAATTACCGCTGCAATCATGATTTTGCTGTTGAGGTCATATCTGTAGCCATGGTGAGAGGGCTCCGTTCCATCCATCGCTCAACAAAGAAGCGGATCGAAAAACCTCTAGCCTAGCGGTTTTGGCCTCAATGGATAAATTAATTAGTCGTGGGGGTTATTAAGACGATTTTCCGCTGAAGGGGTGTTGAATTCTGTTATTTTTAAGTCGTAAGACTTTTTTAATTTTCTTGCGCGAGAGGCTTCCTTGCACTGCGGGGGATGTTTTTTAATTCACCGGCCAAGAGCCCTATTTTCCGCAAACTTGACCGGGAGCTTTTAACGGCGCCCTTTAAAATTGGCTTTGACTTTAGCAACGGTGATTGGCTGTCACTGACGTGGCGCGTGAAACGTGTCACCGCCGTGGACCACACGGCTCGAGCAGGGCCAAACGTGACGTGATTTTTTTTAATTTTTAATTTCGTCCGTGTCTGAAATTCATGTGCTGCCTTGACCTGCAATTCCGTGCTCTTTTTTTATACGCAATTCTAACCACAAAGGACAAAAAAGGAAGAAATTTTGCGTTCAAATTAAGAGATTTAGTATATATATATATATATATAGGGTCTGATTTTGTAGGTTCCAACTTCTGGTTATGGTCTTTCGAATCTTGACTTCAGCGACTTTTATGCCGCGAATCACTCTCAAGGCGAACGCTATGAGGCGGATGTACTTTCACCAAATCCTGCCAGTGGCACAATTAATCTTCACTGACCACCAAACCTATTTAGTAGTCATGGGAAACAACCATGAAATCCGCATATATCCGCCAAATTTATTATGGAGAATTTTTTTATCCAAAAAATAAAAATAAAAAGAGTGTAATAATTTAAGTGTCATCATGCTGTTTTAGTACCAATTATGTTTGAAATTTTATTAGAAAATTTATAATGATATAATTTATTAGATATTCATATTAAAAACAATTTTGCATAGCGGTTAGTCTCTCTTTCACTTGTGTCTATAGTAATAGAAATTTTAATGTCAATTGTATTTAGTTTAGTTAAGGAATCCTCATTTCAATTTTAGTGACTAGTCCTTATTTTTCAGTTTGTCCATGTAGTTAGTCGTTGCTTTTACTCTAAGGATGCACTTAGATCCTTCATTTTTGTTTTTAGTCTATCCATAATATAATAAATATGCAAAAGCTAATAATATTTGGGAAGTTAAATTGTAAATCAAATAATAATTAAAAATAAATCATATAAATGTTTTTATAACTAGTTTATTTTAGAAAGTTGAATTTCTACTAATTAATTTAGAGTTTTTGGATGGAAAGTTTTTAAATTTTAATAAATAATAATAAATATAAAAGTTGTTATGTAAGTAATTAATGATTATTTTTTAAAATAATATGATATTACTCATAATTTTTTTTGGTTATGCATGTTAATTAAAAATAAATCATGTTGATGCTTTTATAAACTAGTTTTTTAGAAAGTTGAATTTCTACTAGTTAAATTAGAATTTTTAAATGAAAATTTTTAAATTTTTAATAAATATTTGTCACTAGCAATAACAATAAGTGGTGACAATAAGATGAGTGTAATTTAGAAAGTATAATAGCTAAATGCAATATTCCCTAATATCATTTTAGGGAATATTCTAAAATATTGCACAATAAAATTATAGTATTGACATAATAATATATTAATTTATGTGACTTGATTGGTTGGAAAGAAGAAATTATTGCTTTCAACAAAAGCTATATGCACAAGTTAAAAATATAAAATATAAAATGAGAAAGATAAAAATTATATTAACTTTGGGCATTATTTTTATTCTATTCCAACCAATCAAAAAAAGATGAATATACAAGACAACTTACAACCTTATCATTTATAATATTATGACAATGTATATTTTATAGATTATTTATTTGTATTTTTTATTGATTAATTTTCGTTACACTTTATTTATTATTTATGACATGTATACAAATATTTATGTAAATATAAGATAAATTGTTCAAGCTACCTAATTAAATTAAAAAAACTCTATATATAATATTTCAAGTGCACATAGTAAAATTTTTAGGTATTAGAACTTGTATTTTTTGAACATATATTGGAAATTAAGTAAATACAAATCTTGAACAAAATTAATTAGTGACATGTAACACAAAGATGAGGAACTTTGTAATCTAAAGAATAATAAAAAATGTAATTGTATTTAAAATGTTGTTGTGGTTGTCTTGAAGAGCAAACATTAATTTAAAATTGTGTTGTGCTTGTGGTTTGCACAACTTAAAATCACCAACATAATCACTCTTCATACACCCCAATATAAGGTAAAAAATAATTTCCTTTAAAATTTGTAAAGAACCAATACATATATAATATAGTAAATTAAGGATGTTTATGTTATAATTTTAATATTGTTTATTTTTCTTTTTTGTCTTTCAATATACCCTGTATAGTACATCATTGGTTGCTTAATGTTGCATCAAGAGATGCCCTTGGAATACTCAATTTGCTACACATGAAATTATCAAGTGATTATGAGAACATACCATTTCCATGTAAAATCTACATGAAATATTTATTTCTAATGAATGACTATCCAAAAATTATCATGTCTTGAGGTGCAACACAATAGAGGAAGGAAGAAAGAAAACTACCAAATGAATGGATTTAAAATTGGCATAGAGAATAGTTTGTAAAAAAATCGCCAAGGAAAACAACGTTTACAATAACCTCGATAAAATACCAATTATTAGACTCGAGCTATGTCAATTAATTTTTTTTTTCATTTTAAAGAAAGATAAATTGACTATCAAATAAGAAAATGAAGTTCCTTTGTATAAAAACAAGCAAGTCTCCAAGAAGCAGTTAGTATGTTAAGAGGGAAACAAGGAGTAGAAATAATAAATTGAATGTAACCCTTCAAAAGAATAGTTAGGAATTAAGCTAATTGTAAACTGAAAACCATCCCATCAAATGAAGTGAATGAAACTAAGATAAATCACTTTTCAAGAACATGGGCGAAATTTTGTAAGATTTATGAATCAACCCCAAATAACTAAAAAATGGTGACGAAGTTCTTGTGGAGTTGATTGAGTGATCCAAATTTGGCACCCTTTTCTTTGAGCATGTTCATAGCCTAGGATTTTATTTTTTGGTACCTACTCTATTTCTATTGAAATATGATTCAACCTTTTCTACCTATCGATAAAAGAATTTAGTAACTTGCTTCAACATATCTTATCTATCATGGTTAATTTCTACATGAAAACACTTATCTAGACATAAACTTGTAAAAATATAGCTTCACCTATCAAATATTGCTAAAATAGCTAAAAAGCTTTTATATCTCTTATAGGCACACGCCCAAGCTCAACATATTATGATGCTTAGTTTTAATATAAAAAAATCAATATATCATGTCACTTAGAAATTAATGAAAGCACATTATTAAGTGGAAAATGAGTTAATATTATCACAGTGGGAAGTTGATAGTTGGAAGGCGGTTGATAACATGTAGTAGAATGGTGACTGGGTGGTAGTCACTCTTTCATGCCTCAGGAGCTTAACCACCTTATGGTTGACCACTAGACATTTATTAAACTAGAGTAATCTCCACCAAATAAAGTAGAGTAGATAGGGAACTTTCAAACATAATTGCACTTATGACCAATATGTTTCTAATGCTCAACATTTGTAGAGAGCTCTGGTGCCTGAAAACTGAGTAGCACCATGAATAAAGTGAGGTCCCCATCTAAACCTTATATGATTATATCATCGATAAATCATTTTGTTCGTTTCCCTCACCATTATTTTCATTAACTCTCATTTATCTTCCTATGGTTTCTATTTTTCCTTCATATATTGTAACATGCCCTCCAATTTTGTCAGTATTTTCTCCATTTTATTTTTTTAGTCCCTATATCACCCTTTGCCAAAATTTTCATCCTTTTATCCACCCACAAATGTTATGTTTGCTTCAACAATTTCCATCAGCACTATGTCTAAGCTCTTCACTAGCATCTTACCGGTTTCTCTTTACAAATATGTTATTTGAAAGTTGTTAAGAACCTTTTACAGGGTGTCAAATTATTTCAGTCATTTCTAAGAAAATACTTCCCCAAATCTATAGTGAATGTTTTAGTAGCTACATCAAATTCAAGAAAAGGAGGATAGTTGTGGTTCAAGATGGAGAAGAATCATGGTCGAAAATCACATTATTTGGGGAAATCAATCACATGGTATGATAAAATTAAAAATAAAATCAGTAAAGTAAATCTTGAAGCAATTTATAGTTGTTGTAATGTTCTTTATTTCTATTGTCTATCAAGGGGGAACTCGATTACATGTATCATTATCATGTGTATTTCTAGAGCAAAAACTAAGGCCCATTTCATGCAATCTCAAAAGAGTTGTAAAATGAATCGTTCACTTGTAGATTATCATAGCCATGATTGTCAAGTGCTTTTGAAGTATAAATTACATTGTGTTGTCTATAAATAGTAAAAGTGTGGTATAATGTTTTTAAAACCACACTTTATTATGATGTTCAATTTGTATTTCTAGTCCTGATTTATAGGAATTATAAGAAATAATCACATAGAAAAGAATAAAATTAAACATGGTAAGGATTGTCTTTGTACAACTTGGACATCATGTTGGCATAATGTTGTCATTTATGTCAATATGATGTCATTAATGTCAAAGTGTGTTGTCATTGATGTCTAAATGCATATGGTAAAGATGCATGGTAAGTGGTCTTTGAGGTATACATGAGTGAAGGTTGATGTCTAGGTAAGCAAGGATAGTTGAGGCATTAGCATGAGTTTGTCAAAGATGATCAATGGTCAAGGTTATTGATCAATGTTGTATTTGTTATTGGAAGGCTTGTGTCAAGATTGGTGTTGATCTAGTGAAGGATAATCAAGGTAAGTTGTCAAGTGTTTGAGCTTTGTGGTCTATTGAGAAGGTATGAGTATAGGATGCCTAGTCTTGTGCATAAAGAGGCATGGTGGCACAATGAGTTGGATGTTCTCAAGCCTACAAAGGATATATAAGTTTGATATCAAGTATCTTTGAGGACAAGGTGGGTTGTGAATCTTAGTTATGGTATGAAGAGTCCTTGTGTAGAGGCATACACTTGGTTGCATGGTGAGATAAGGTTGTAGAAGGATGTTTGACATTGTTCAACCATGAGAGTGATTATATGACATGAGAGTGTGATGATGATCATGATAGTGAGGTGTTGATAATATGAAAAGAGGCATGAAGGTCAAATACTTGAGTGGCCTAAGACTAGTCATGGCATGTAGAGACCTTGTGAGAAGGTATAAGTATGATGACTTGATGAGATAAGTGCAAAAAGGCATACGAGGTTATATTAGGTTGTTTAAAGAATAATATGAGGCATTGGAGCAATCATGAGAGTTTCAGAGTGAGCTTACAGGGGTAGGTCCTACAGACCTAACATGCAACTAGACTAGTTCTAGACCTTGCCTGACCTAATGAGGTGTCATGAGGTATTGTCAAAGCATATGAATAACTTATGGTAGTGGTTGAGAATGGTAAATTTTTTTATGACATGTATATGAGGTGTTGATAGCTTGGATAGTGTTTAGAAGGATAGTTTTAAAGACTAATGTAGTTTGTAGGTCAAGGTCTAGAGAGCAAAAAGAGAGATGGTGGCCAAATGAGGTATGAGATTTAGATTTCAAGATAAGAATGACCATGTTAGAATTTTAAGTGGTGTAATAGGTTTTATTATGTGTGTTGACCAAGTCTTAGGTCAAATTTTACAAGAAAAGTCATGAAATGAAGTTTTAAGGTCTCTCGAGTGCACAGAATGAAGAGTTGTCTACCCAAGAAGGTGTTTCAAGTGTTCATTGGCACATGCAACATATGCATGAGGACTTAATATATTCATGGTATATGGTTAAGGGTCCTAGCTCAAATATCCAAGCATTAGTTTCTAGAATGAGGGACTATGCTTTATGAATGATCATTAAGACTGGAAGTTGGTTTAAACACTCAAAAAACCCTAATAATGGTCTGATGTAAAATTTCTTGTTCAAAACAAACCATAATGGTCTAAAATGGATATATAAGTGAGTGGATCATGTATTAAACTCTCCTAGGCACCTCCAAGTGTGATTGGTTTGACAGGTGAGTGAGCACCCTACAAGAAAGGCCTTGTTTATTGGAAATTTGTTATAAAAAACATGTTAAATGGATGGAAGACAAAGATTGAGAATTTTATCTGATGTACATGGTGGTTTTTTAATAGGTTATATCATTTAGTTATGTTAAATTGGTCATAAAAGTTGACTTATTGTTAACAAACCTAATGATGCAGATTGAGAAAACTAGGTAAAAGTGAGAAATTGATTAGGGATGTATTATCATGGATTAGGGATGAATATAATTACACGGAGATGTTTTTAAAGACATGTAATACATGTTAATATTTGATATAATATTTTGAGATCATTGTATATGACAAAATGTTTCTTAGAAGTTGACTTATCTGGTTTCGATGTAGCTGTGAGGAGAGAGGTCCAAAGATTTGTCTATATGTCTAATATTTTCCATTAGACCTTAACATTTTTGTGTTTGGATATGTTATGAAGATCTCTAAGGATAATATAAATGCATCATAAGTCTTTTAATGTGTCTACATAGGTGTTGGAATTCAAAGTCATCATGACTGGTCTTCAAGGCAAACTGACAGTTTTGGGTAAGCAAATTACAGAGATGAGTTTGAGACTCATTACCATGAGTTGATGATTGTAATTGCCATAATGATGTTTCTTGGGACTTGAATGATATATCCATTATTTTTATAATCTTTGAATTTAGTGTAAGAGGTTGGAACACTAAAGCCAAAATGGCTTATCTGGCTGAGTAAGGATTGTGAGAGAGAAGGTCAAAAAATTGGTTTGCAAGACCAATAGTTGCCATTAGAGCTTATGATTTTTTTGTTGGAGGTTGTTATAAGGATGTTTTAGTATTATTTTCATTCATTGGAATAATTTTAGTGCATTCCTTTAGGTTTCATAAGTACAAGTTTCCATGACTGTGTCACATCCCATTTTCCTGTACCAAGTTTTAGGGCACTTATCGGTGATGTTTCATCCATGTTCCATATGTGGAGTTGTGACCATGGTTTAGTTATTTCTAATATTGGTCTAATCCATGGGTTTTTTATGATTGATTCAAGCTAAGGCACTTTGAAAAATGAATTTTTCTCACCCTAATGTATTGGTATGATTGGTCTATTCAAATGTATATATATATATATATATATATAGAAAATAAATTCATAAATATTTGTATTACGAATAAATATGTATATGTTTATGTAAATATATATTTATGTATTGGTACAAATGTAAATATATGTATATTTTTGTATATATCTATTATATTAAAGATAAATGTAAATATGTATATATCTTCATGTGGGGATTTTTGGTGTGTTATTTTAATATTAAATGGTGGTTCAAGATTATGCATAGGGACGTGAATCTTTAAAGAGCCGCACTATGGCATTAAAAGTAATATTATTATTATTTTATTTTGTCATCCTCTATGTTTTTAAATTAGCTAGTCTGCCACCTTATTTGTTTATTATTTTAGTCATAATGGCTTGCCGTGCTTACCAAAGAAGATGGGTAGCATTTTACTTTAAAAAAATCAATAAATATAAAAAAATAAAAAAAATAAAAGGAGATTTTAGCAGTGATCTAGGACGATGCGTGTGGTGAGAGTGAGTAGGTAGGAGTCGGTAGTGGTCGAAGAAGGTGGAAAGAGAATCCACACAAATTTTGGGTCAGCCATTATTAGCTGGCATGGCACATGCAGAGTAGGGGATGGAGAATATTTAATGAGGAAAAAAATTTGAAAATCAGCCTTTCAAGCTATGCTATGCCAAGCCTTCTTTATGGCTACTTCTTTTGTGTCATATTGTTGATCTTTGCCTTCTTCACTGCCTTCACAGAATCCTTGTTATCACCACATCTAGGGTTCAAACCTCCTAACGAAACCTTTTCATCCAATAGCATTGACATTGTTTCCATATCAATTTCTATTCTTTTCTTTAAACTTAACCCAAGAACAACACTGCCACCATTATTTTATCTCATCTATTTCAATTCAAGCGGAACCACATTCTAATTTAGTTAAGGATTTCAACAAACTTAAAAAGCCCCTCTACACTTTCAATAGACTATAAATATGCATTTATATCCATGTATAGACATGACATATATATAATGTATATGTACTACAGTCGTGTTTCTTTGTGAAATCATGGCTAGGGTCAATGAGGAAAAAAAAGAGTAGAGCTAGGTGATGCACGAGAAAGGCAAATGGAGGGTGAATAGTAGAAGAATAGATGGCAACATTGAGCAAGTAAGTCATCCTTGTAATTGATAGAAATGCACTAAATTATTTTTGTTGGTTTTAAGCATGCTATTAGACATGTCGATTTGGGGCTTGTTATTTTTCTGTGCAATGGATTTAATCAAAATATTGGGTTAAAATAGAATGAAACCGTAAAGTAGTAAATGAAAAGAATCTTCATTTTTTATTTGCATTGTATGCTTCTTCTAGTTTTGTATTCTTGTTCATGGTTATTAAAATGTGTTTTACTGATCCTTGGATGAATAGATAATGGAATGGCTCATATTTGCCAAATTGGTTATGCATGGTGCTTTGAGTATACAATGATTTCTATTTATATTACTATATTATTAAATAGTAATGAATGGATTATCACTTTGGATATATATTTAATATAAATATCAACATAATTTGAATAAATTATTACATCAAAATTTCAATTTGACTTGAGTTATTAGTTGTAGCTATTTAATTAGCTCGATTCTATCGATTTATTATCAATTTATTTTCTCCAGTCCTAAAAATTGACTCAATTGTGTTATTAAAGCTTAGAGCTTGTTAATTTCATAATAAACCTATGATAAAATATAGATAAATGCCAATAGACTCCATTCATTATGGGAATTTCATGAATAGCTACATCTAAATATATTGGTTTTGCTTAAACTAAACTATTAGCTTTTATATAAAAAGAATTTCGTGAGGCTAGAGTTTAATTGAATGGTTTCTGTATCTGAATGTGTAATGACTGAATTTGCCCCAATCAGACCATACTGAGGAAGACTTATTTATTTTAAACTTTTTTTTTAATTCTAAATCTGCAAATGGACATTTGATTATTTTATTACTCATTAATTGGGATTGGATGGCTTGTGTAGTTGTGTATCTTTGACCTTATATTGTTGCTTCTTGGGCCCAACTCTGCTATATATATATATATATATATATATATATGAATATGTATATTGATGTAACTATATGTGTATATAGGGAAATGTATATAGGATTGTGCTTCGATCATCCACTTGTATCATAGAGTTTATGTCTTGAGGAGATAAGTGAACCTGATATATATATATATATATATATATATATATAAAATAGACACACACACACACACACACATGTGTTATATATATGGATGTAGTTTATTCCTCTCACTCCAAACTAAAATTATAGCATCGGTGGTTGTAAAAGTAGATGTGGTTTGAGTTTGGAATCTCTATCTAATGTCATGGTTTTATTTGTTGGTGAAGGTATACTTCCTTGATTGAAGATGATGTAGGATCATTAAATATTACATAGATATGAAATACATTTAATTGAGTGATCATTAAAATGGTGAATATATTATGAAATTAAAATTATATTTATCTTCTACACCAATAAAGTAGTTATGGAAGGATGAAGCTAGTGGATAACCTACTAAGATGTATTTAGCTTTAGTATATATACTAGAACATTATAGCTTGAATGACTCTTGGGATTATGAGGAAAGAGTTTGGTTCAAAGTCTCATGAAATTGTAATACTCTTAAGAAATTTAATGCCCTTAATGAGAGGACATGTGAATTTATAAATGCACTTTTGTAAATAGAGCATCATTCATGGTATTGCTTCGAGAAAGACTGTAGTCTGACATTTTTGTATAATAAACAATGTGGCATATATGTCTAATTTCATAGAAAATCTATGATGTACTATTTTGAAATAACTTGCCCTAAAATCATTTTATCGCTTAGCAAAACTCTTATATGATCAAGATTAATTATCAATTTACGTATATTATTTATAAACATTGGTAATGTCTTATTAGGGTAACAATGAGGTATCATAGCATAAGGACTCTCGATTCATATAATTGTAAGAGAAAAATTATATTTAATCTATGGATAGATAAACCCATCTATATCTGTATCGCCATGAGCGTGGTAGTGTATGAGGACATGAGAATGATGGTGGACATCACTAGTCCTAGGTTATATAATTTTTAATATGAGTGATATGGATGTAAAGACTTTTGAGTCTTCTCTTTGTGATTAGGGAATCTATTTATAACTACCACCTTGTATGCATTCATGTGAGAAAACTACTGAGTAAAAATTTATATACCTTTAGTAGTTTGAAGGAGAAAACTACATCTAGCCTTGATTTTACACATGTAAATGACATCACAGATATGTATGGCAGCTCAAGGAGTGAGCGTGGGCATAGGAAACTAACCCTAATAGGTGTTTCTTCATATGACATATACTATAACTTTACTTAGAATGCTATTAAATCAAATAGCATTTATGTAACACAGTACTGTTATGAAAACTTGTTGGTCAGATTGAGTTTGTAACATCTTATAAGGATGAAAACTTGTATGTAGTATTTCATGATAAAATTAACTATATAAGTGATTAAACATTTCTAGAATAAAATAGTGCATCATGAGGTGTGCCTAGAGATTATGTTCTCATCAACTTATTATTGAAGGTATACCTGGATAGTATAAACCTGACTTAATTTATTATTATGGTTGGGTGTAAGATTATTGTTGGTGCTAAGTTAGGTACTCAAGCACAAAGACTTATGATAGTATGGGATGTCATAGAGTTATACTATATCTTGACCCATACCTAAATAAATAAATATGTTATGGTTGTTAATGTTTGGGTAGAGTGATCGTGAACTATGATAGTATGGGATATCATAGGATACTTCAGCATAGATGTATATACTTAGATGGTACATACTGTAGCTATATGTTTAGACTCTCACCTAAATTGACTATTCAAATGATTTTGTTGGTTATTACTTGAATAATATGTTTATAGCAGTTAGCAGGATAATATGTATGCTTGCATACAATCTTGAGAGTATATAAAAATGATAGGTTTGACTGTTATGTACTGTATGACTCACTTTGTCCTATATACTTAGCTTACTCTTATGCCTAACATGTGATTCTATATGGAACTAGGAATGTGGATTCCTTCATTATTGCTAATATCTAAGTTTTTATGTGAGAGTACTTGGGTAAGTACACAAACATGGATTAGTAAGATGTTATACTTGAGTGTGTTAGTTAGCTGTGGGATTGTAGACCAGAGCTTTAGAAGCTCATTTGTATCATGAGTAGTTTGTTTTCTATTTGGATCAGAGTGTCAATCCCTTTGATGATGATGTCTTATGGAAGAGACCATCACAATTGAAGGAGAACTATAATGGACCCTAATTCTAAAGAACAGATATGTAGGTTGCCCATGTTATGGTGGGGGCAAGTCTAGATCCTTAGGTTAGGTTAGGGTTAACTTGAATGTAAAGTAATCCATGTGACTAGATGAATTAGTACTAGTGCTTAGCATGTGAATTTTAGAATGTGCTAACATCACTTGTGAGATAGTGAACTTCAGTGGCATACCTTAATTTAAGGTTTGTTATTTGGTTATGTTTGGAGTTGTCTATTAAATGAGTGACTAAAGTATTATAGTAAAACTATGGTTGAATGAATGTTCAATATTTAGTTAAAAAAGAATTACTACACTTTTCAAGTACAACTTTAGGGGTTATTACATGTGGTATCAGAGTCATGGTTCAAACTTTAGGACTTGATGAGTCTATTAGAATTTTCATGTTTTTCTATTCACTAGTGTGAACTTAGTGACATGAAGTATTACCCTTATATTTTGGATTAGTATTACTTCAGTGCGGAACCATGTTATACCATGATTGGAGTTTTGGGACTTGATAAACCCTCATGTACAACATGGTGACTATTATTAGCATGAGAAATTCATGAAATGTATGTGGGGACCATTGAGTGTGTAACCTTAGGAGTACTTGTACACTTTTGAGTAATTCATGAGTTTGGATTATTGAGTGACCCTATGGCAATGGTTGTATATGAGGGTCAGGTAGGTGAATACATAACTACCTCCTATCGTGAGTTAAATTTTGTAGAGATTTTATATTCCTTATTATGTGGAAACTGACACGTTGAAATTAACTATGTATTAAGTTATGTGTTCATGATTGTTAACATATTCAAAAAACCTGAGGGTAAAGCCTTTTAGTTAGCATTCTCGGGTGAAATATTAACTATAAAGTGAAAGGATTGATTAAAGTAAGTTTGGAAAATGATTGCTTATAAACCCCTAAATCTAAATTGATTGTTAAATTAGATTACTTGTGTTTCGAGAAAACAAAGGTCTGGATTTTTTGACTATTATATGCAATATGTGTTTCCATATATCTATAACTACTTCATTAGCTTGATTTTGAGGCTTAGTAGTCTTGCTAAATCACTGAATCATGGTTTAAAAAATTGCATACCATTACAGTACTAAAGAATGAATGTTGTGTGGTATGTTATTATGTTTCGAAGGAACTAAGATTTACTTTGTTATATATAGTTACTTATGTTTCCATTATTTAAGACTACTTTATATGACTATTTTAAAGAAAATTAGTAGTTATGTCTTAGAATACTAGACTATAGTACTATGGGTTATAATAGGTATAGTATGTTTGGAAATAAATTGTGGTAGTTAAAATCTACAGTTATGTATATTTTACCCAAATGGAAAAACTGTAGTCATTATTTGTAGTATGGGATAGAAAATAATGTAAGGTTAATTCATACATTTGATGGAATATATATATATATATATATATATATATATATATATATATATATATATATATATATATATATATATATATATATATATATATAACTCTAAATTAAATGAATCTTATGGTTGAATTATATTTGACTAATCTACATTGTTGATTTGGAGTAAGGAGTGAGATGGACTTCACTGGCTTACTAGTCTCATAATGACAAATGAAGGCAATCCGATCAAGTGGTGTGTATGAATTTGATTGATATATATCATTATCATTTATTATCTATAAGAATTTAGGCCAAATAATATTTAGTGAGACATTATCATTTCATGAGTATGGTTCCCATGTTTGTGTGATATTTTGCAATAAAATAGATTACTATGATACACTGCATGTTTGGGTTAGAATCATACAACACATGGGTAATTAATTATTTCTTTGGATTCACATGCCATCGTTACCTAACTCATCCATGAAGGAAAGGCCATTTCATAATGGGATTAGTGTGAGGAATCATTGGTCTATGGTTGGTGTGGAAAAATGCTCTGATGATGCTCTCCCACCCCACAACAACACTACTTTTTGAGATGACAGTTGAGATTGCCACAGATACTTGAAGTTCAGGAACTATGCTCTAGGGAAGCCAAGTATCTTATTTGTACATTGTATTATATTATACTTATTATTTATATATCTTTATGATTAATATTTTATCTCTTTTTTAGTTATGGAGATAGATTGTGATACTGTACTTACAAATTTGGTGAGTAGGTAGTGTTTTTGGTAACATGGAGTTGCAGTGATTTATTTTTACCTTGTGAGGGTATGTAGGAGTTTTGATATTATATATCACTACTTTTCACTTGTGACTCTTTAGATCCACTGCTTTATCTAATTGCGATTTTAGACCATAGGGAGTGGTGAATCATAAATTACATTAATTCTAGATTAAAGAGTTGATTATAATTAGAATGATATTATACCTCTTGATTAGATTGATATTGTTATCTTTTACTTAATGCCTATTGTTTTGAAGAGATATTTTTATATCTTTCACCATAAGTGAGTAGGGTATAGGGGTGTAGAACATCTTGTCAATCTAGGGGTCAAAATAAACTTTTACCTGGTTGTAATTCTAACCAAGCAAGTACGGAGAAATTGTTTTGTTTGTTCCCTTATAATGTTTTAAGGATGATATAATCCTTAGCCTTCGTATGTTATGATATTATTTATACTTAAATATGAATATAACATTATAGGTCAAGTTTCAAAATGTCAGGAATCTAGAACAACAAACATGCTCTGACTCCACTGTTAGGATCTAGGAAGCACCATTGATTACCATGTACAAGCAACTTAATATGCAGAATTTAACCAGAAGTAACAAGTAACTAGAATTCAAAAATAACACAGAATATGAGAGACAATACCCAATTGTATTAATACTCTTCTAGAAAAGAATTACGAATGAAGAGACGCCACACTCTTCCCACCTTACAGGCTTCCCACACCAAGTGTTCAGTAATTCACCTTCAAGAGCTCACTCTCTCAATTACGGTCCCAACACATAACTCAAGCACAGAGTTGCTGTTCACCTCCACCAGTCAGTATCACTACTGCTAGTACCACCAGTCAGTATCACTACTGCCAGTACACAAGTGCTCCATGCACTCCAAAAACCAAGTACTCCATGCACTCCAAGTACACAATGTACTCCAAGTAGATCTCCCTTGATCTTGCTACCTGTTGTGTTGTTGTCACCTTTGATCTTGCTGCCCTATAGATCACCTTTGACCTTGCACACACACACACACCTACAAATCAATGATCTTACTTACCATGTAGATCTCTCTACACCCTGAAGAACCCTTGTCCTTGCCTCACCAAGTCCTTATGATTCTCCAAACCAGTACCCTGGTGGATCTTCTACCAGAACTTGCACAACCTGCAACTCTCCCTAATCATACACACTCAGCACCCTTGTCGAACTAGGAGGAGCTACCCTTGCTCTCTTCACTCTCAGAAGGAGCTAACCAAGCTCAACTCAAACTAGAATAATTTACAATACAGCCCATGAGTCTATTATATAGATCTCATGCAAACAATAATTAGACATCTAATTACAATAATTAGATCCACAGCTCAAGACTAAAATTAGCCTTTCAACATGCAAACAACTAGTTTGTTAACAAACTATCCATAACACTCGTAGTTTTAAACCGCACAGGCGACTGACATCGGTCCCTGTCTGGTTGGAGATGACCAACATCAACTAAATACTACCGATGTCGGTTGCCTTCCTGTCTACCCCTGATCGATGGCAGTTGGCCTGACTGATGTTAGTGACTATGACACTCAGCAACCTCCTCCCCTATTTGCATTAGCAAAGCTTTTAGCTCCACAACCTAACAATCTCCCACTTGGAGATAAACAACTGCACTGTACCTGTACACTATCTAATCTATTTCCTGGCTTGTATCCCTCTTTAAGATCAATCTTGAAGACCAACCACCACACAACTTGTGGTGCACCTCCTGTCATCCAAGTAACCTACCACATTTGAACCTACAAACCCATGTAGTGAAGTCCTGACCCTGCATAGCATGTATATCTGCTGCTGGTCCCTCTCAAATACCTGAGAACCCACTTCCCCAAATTGGCTCCTAACTCTCTGACAGCGCCCACTGCTGGGGAAAAACTCAAGTCTATACTAGACCTCATGTGATTTTAGACACTAAACTATCCAGCCCTTGGTGTGCTCCGATTCTGCATCCTACGTATTGAACCTTGCCAACACCTGATTCACATCAGCTCCCACTGGAGACAAAATCAACCTATGATCTTCCATGTCTCTCATGCCAAAGAATTTTGCTGGTCCCAAATCCTTCATGGCAAACCACTGAACTAACCTTACCTTTAGCTCAGTAAAACCCTGTATATCTGAACCTGCAACAAGCTCATCCTCCACATATAGTAATAAGATAATGTAGCGACCATCATCCACCTGGTAAGATAAACACAATGGTTACAATGACACTGACTAAAGCCCTACTTTGTCATCCACTTGTCAAACCTATACCACTATCTTGCAACTTCCTCAAGACCATATGACCTGGCCTTCCATCTCACATGTCCATTCTCTCTATTCTTTAACCAAGGAATCCATTCATCTCTCAGTGATTTTATCTCAGCTGGCAACTATACCAAATCTCCCGTTTGGTTCTTCTCCAAAGAAATCATGCCATGCTCCCACTATTTCCTAGATCCTTCCTGCTCTATAGTGAGCAACAAGTATAAAGAAGAAGAACAATGAATTTGAGGCTTACTTACCCTTTCAATCCTCCACATGGGCGTTTGAGACTCCTTGACAGCTTGCTGTCTGCCCAAAATCTGTTCCAGTGGCCGACCTCGGTCACCACACAGTCTGCATCCAACTGACATCAGTTCCATGTGACTGTCCAGGTCACCGATGCTGGTTATCCTATTGACATCGATCTCCACCTGCCCGACACCATCAACTCCTCTGGTTTGCACATGACCAATGTCAACACCTATCTATTTGACATCGGTTCCTTATGACTAACATCGGTAACTGTGTTCTCCTGTGAGTGATGACTTTTTACCCACGATCTCTCTTTGGATCAAAACCCTGTCCAAACTGCCCTACTCAGAAGTATCTAACCCCATCCGCTGATCTCTATCTGTCATCTCCTCCAAGAACACCAAGGCTTTCTAGTTCTTAAGTCTGTCAACCACATCTGACTTCCTCTTAAGAACATGCATCTCCTTCTTACTCATGTGACCAAACCTACAAAGCCATGTCCTCACAACAGAAGAAGAATTAGTAATATAAGCAAGTAGATAAGGAGTACCTGCTTTCTTACCACATGCTAATTCAAGTGTATCCACTATGAGAGTTCTTGTACATCTCTCATCACCCAACTTTCCTAAAGCAATCAGCCGCATCCTCAAGACTGGGACCTGCATGACCTTCTTCAACACCCATGTGTTGGCCGCCTGCAATTTCAGCGGCACTTCCCCTTTGCCAAAACTTTGACAAGGCTCACCAACCCCTCTATTTGGGGCTACATGGAAAGAGGCAACAAAATCTATAAACCAAGATTCTACTTTATCCAAGGAACATCCCAAAGCATCTTGTGCAACAACACCTGCAACATCTGCTTCTTCAGTTCCTTCATGCTGATCTTCTACCAACCAACAATATTTCTTTACCTGCTCTTTCTTTCCATAACACCATAATTGACCATTCATGCTTTTCAATTCCTCCATTCTTAGCTTACTTTCTTCTACCATTGCTATACTCCCACTCAATCAGGAACCCTTGAGAGTGCCCTGTAACCAAACACAAACTTGCTCCCTGCAACCTTAGCTCTGATACCACTTTGTCAGGAATCTAGAACAACAAACATGCTCTGACTCCACTGTTAGGATCTAGGAAGCACCATTGATTACCATGTAAAAGCAACTTAATATGTGGAATTTAACCAGAAGTAACAAGTAAATAGAATTTAGAAATAACAGAGTATATGAGAGACAATACCCAATTGTATTAATACTCTTCCAAAAAAGAATTACAAATGAAGAGACACCACACTCTTCCCACCTTACAGGCTTCCCACACCAAGTGTTTAGTAATTCACCTTCAAGAGCTCACTCTCTCAATTATGGTCCCAACACACAACTCAAGCACAGAGTTGCTGTTCACCTCCACCAGTCAGTATCACTACTGCCAGTACACAAGTGCTCCATGCACTCCAAAAATTGAGTACTCCACACACTCCAAGTACACAACGTACTCCAAGTAGATCTCCCCTGATCTTGCTACTTGTTGTGTTGCTGTCACCTTTGATCTTGCTGCCCCACATATCACCTTTGACCTCACACACACACACACTTTCAAATCAATGATCTTAATTACCATGTAGATCTCTCTACACCCTGAAGAACCCTTGTCCTTGCCTCACCAAGTCCTTATGATTCTCCAAACCAGTACCCCAGTGGATCTTCTACCAGAACTTGCACAACCTGTAGCTCTCCCTGATCATACACACTCGGCACCCCTGTGGAACTAGGAGGAGCTACCCTTGCTCTCTTCACTCTCAGAAGGAGCTAACCAAGCTCAACTCAAACTAGAACAATTTACAATACAACCCATGAGTCTATTATGTAGATCTCATGCAAACAATAATTAGACATCTAATTACAATAATTAGATCTGCAGCTCAAGACTAAAATTAGCTTTTCAACATGTAAACAACCGGTTCATTAACAAACCATCCATAACACTCATAGTTTTGAACCACACAAGTGATCGACGTCGATCCCTGTCTGGCTGGAGATGACCGACATCGGCCGAATACTGCCGATGTCGGTTGCCTTCCTGTCTACCCTTGACTGACGTCGGTTGGCCTGATCGATGCTGGTGACTGTGACACTCAGCAACCTCCTCCCCTATTTGCATCAGTGAAGCTTTTAGCTCCACAACCTAACACAAAATATGATATTAATTATGTTTATCTAGTAGCAACTTAATACAATCTCAGAATGATTGTATGATTTTTCTTATGTATGTTGGTATATCTGGAAAGTTTGTGGGACTCTTTTTGATCAATTGTTTTGAATTTTGTGATAATATCATGTGTATTTAGAGAGTCAGTAAGACTTTTTTCAAGTCATTATGGGTTATATTGAGATTTTGAAACTTAGATTGGTCATGTTAAAACCAATTAGCATAAGAGATAATCACATAACTTATTTGCATAATAGAAAATGCCACCGAGTAGGGTCTTGTGGGACCAATACTCTAAAGAATAGTATTAAAGGAGAGAAATATGATAAGTTATTTAGGTGAATTTTGCATTTATCTGCATGATATGATACTTTATACTATGTTTATATGTTAATAAACTCTATTTGTTAATCAGGGCTTTTGTTTGAATAGGTTTCATCGGGGTGATGACTAGTTTTAGGGGAGAAGGATGTCACATCCCATTTTCCTATGCCAAGTTTTAGGGCACTTATCGATGATATTTCATCTATGTTTCATATGTGGAGTTGTGACCCTGGTTTAGTTCTTTTTGATCTTGGTCTAATCCATGGGTCTTTCATGATTGACTCGAGCTAAGTCACTTTTGACAAATGAATTTTTCTCACCCTAATGTATTGGTATGATTGGTCTATTAAAATGTGTATATATATATATATAATAAATGCATAAATATTTATATTATGAATATGTGTGTGTGTGTGTAAATATATATTTATGTATTTGTACAAATGTAAATATACATATATTTTTGTATATATCTATTATATTAAAGATAAATGTAAACATGTATATATCTTTATATGGGGATTTTTGGTGTGTTATTTTAATATTAAATGGTGGTTTGATATTGTGCGTAGGGAACATAAATCTTTAAAGAACTGCATTATGACATTAAAGGTAAGATTATTATTTTATTTTATCATCCTCTCTATGTTTTTAAATTAGCTAATCTGCCACCTTATTTATTTATTAGCTTAGTCATAATGTCTTGCCATGATTATAAGGAATATGGGAAATGTTTTACTTTAAAGATAGCAATAAATATTAAAAAAAAGAAAGAAAAAAAATAAGAGCATATTTTAGCAGTAATCTAGGATGATGCATGTGGTGAGAGGGAGTAGGTAGGAGTCGATAGTGGTCAAATAAGGTGGAAAGAGAATCAACAAATTTTGGGTCAACCATTATTGGCTGGCATGGCACATATAGAGTAGTAGATGAATAATATTTAAGGAGGAAAAATAATTTGTAAATCAACCTTCCAAGCTACACCATGCCAAGCCTTCCCTGCAACTACCTCTTATGTGCTGCACTATCGATCTTTGCCTTCTTCATTGCCTTCATGCAATCCTTGTTGTCACCACATCTAAGGTTTGAACCTCATGAAGAATCCTTTTCATCTAACAACATTAATGTTATTTCCATATCAAGTTATGTTATTTTCTTTTCTTTAAACTCAACCCGAGAACAACACTGCCACCATTATTTTATCTCAGCTGTTTCAATTTAAGTGAAATCACATTCAAATTCAATCAAGAATTTCAACAGACTTAAAAAGCCCCTCTATGTTTTCAATATAATATAAATATGCATTTATCTCCATGTATAGACATAACATATATATAATATATATGTACTGTGGTCATGTTTCTTTTTGAAAGCATGGCTGGGGTCAATGAGGGAAAAAAGAGTAGAGTTGGGCGATGCATGGGAACAACAATGGAGGGTGAATAACAGAAGAATATATAGAAAAATTGAGTAAATAAGTCATCCTTGTAATTAATAGAAATGCATTGAATTCTTTTTATTGGTTTTAAACATGCTGTTGGACATGTCGATTTGGGGCTTGTTATTTTTTTGTGCATTGAATTTAATCAAAAGCTTGGGTTAAAATAAAATGAAACTATAAAGCAGTAAATGAAAGGAATCTTCATTTGTGATCTACGTTTTATGATTCCTTTGGTATTTTTATTATCATTCTTGGTTATTAAATTACATTGTGTCGATCCTTGGATGAATAGATAATGGAATGACTCATGTTTGCCAAATTGGTTATGCATGGCACTTTGAGTATACAATGATTTCTATTTATATTACTATATTGTTATATAGTAATAAATGGATTATCACTTTAGATATATATTTAATATAAAGATCAACATATTTGATTAAATTATTACCTCAGAATTCCAATTTGACCTAAGTTATTAGCTATAGCTATTTAATTAGATCGATTCTATCAATTTATTTTCTTCAGTCCTAAAAATTGACTCAGCTATGTTGTTAAAGATTAGATCTTGTTAAATTCTTAATAAACCTACAATAAAATATAGATATATGCAAGTAGACTCCATTTGTTGTGGGATTTTCATGCATAACTACATCTAAATATATTGGTTTTGTTTAAATTAAGTTATTAGCTTTTATATAAAAATAATTTTGTGAGGCTAGAGCTTAATTGAATGGTTTCTATATTTGAATATGTAATGACTAGATTTGCCCCAATTAGACCCTACTGAGTTCTTGGTTATTTTAACCATTATTTTTATTCTAAATCTACAAATAAACATTTGATTATTTTATTACTTGTTAATTGGGATTGGATGGCTTGTTTAGTTATGCATATTTGACCTTATATTGCTTCTTGTTGGGCCCAACTTTGCTATATATATATATATCAGTAAATATGTATATCAATGTAAGTATATGTGTATATATGATTGGGCTTCAATCATCCACTCGTATCATCAAGTTTATGTCTTTAGGAGATAAGTGAACATGATATATATATATGGCTTCAAATTGTTCCTCTTACTCCAAATTGAAATTATGACATCAGTGGTTGTAAAAGTAGATGTGGTTTGAGTTTGGAATCTCTACCTAATGTCATGCTTTTATTTGTTGGTGAAGGTATACTTCCTTGATTGAAGATGATGTAGGATCATTAAATATTCCATAAATATGAAATACATTTAATTGAGTGACCATTATAATGGTGACTATATTATGAAATTAAAATTATATTTATCTTCTATACCAATAAAGGAGTTATGGAAGGATGAAGCTAGTGGATAACCTACCAAGATGTATTTAGCTTCAGTCAATACTAGAAAATTATAACTTGAATGACTCTTGGGATTATGAGGAAAGGGTTTGGTTCAAAGTCTCATGAAATTGTAATACTCTTAAAAAAATCAATGCACTTAATGAGAGGACATGTGAATTTATAAATGCACTTTTCTAAATAGAGCATCATTGATGGTATTGCTTCAAGAAAGAGTGTCGTCTGACATTTTATATAATAAATAATGTGGCATATATTTCTGATTTCATAGAAAATCTATGATGCAATGTTTTGAAATAACTTGCCCTGAAATCATTCTATCACTTAACAAAACTCTTATATGATCAAGGTTAATTATCAATTTATGTATATTTTTTATAAACCTCAGTAATGTCTTATTGGGATAAAAATGAGGTATCATAGAATAAGGACTCTTGAGTCATATCGTTACAAGAGCGAAAGCATATTTAATCTATGGATAGATAAACCCATCTATATTTGAATAGCGATGAACATGGTAGTGTATGAGGACACAAGAATGATGGTGGACATCACTAGTCTTAGGTTATATACTTTTTAATGTGAGTGATATGGATGTAAATAATTTTGAGTCTTCTCTTTGTGATTAGGGAATGTATTTATACCTACCTCTTTATATGTACTCATGTGAGAAAACTATTGAGTAAACATTTATATACCTTTAGTACTTTTAAGGAGAACTACATCTAGCTCTGATTTTTTGCATGTAGATGACATCATAGATATGTATGGCAGCTTAGGGAGTGAGCGAGGGAATAGGAAACTAACCCTAATAGGTGTTTATTAGTGTGACATATACTATATATTTGATTAGAATGCTAGTAAAAACAAATAACATTTATGTAGCACAATACTGCTATGCAAACTTGTTGATAGGATTGAGTTTGTAGCATCTTGTAAGGATGAAAACTTATATGCAGTATTTCATGAGAAAATTAATTATTTAAGTGATTAGACATTTATAGAATACCATAGTACATCATGAGTTGTGCCTAGATATTATGTTCTTATCTGATTATTATTGAAGTTACACCTAGATAGTATAATCCTAACTTGCTTTATTATTATGGTTGGGTGTAAGATTGTTGTTGGTGCTAATTCAGGTGATAAAGCACAAAGACCTATGATAGTATAGGATGTCATAGAGTTATACATTATGGAAACTACCTAGATGGTACATACTATATTTGTTATATCTTGACCCATACCTAAATAAATATAGATGTTATGGTTGTTAAGGTTTGGGTAGAGTGATCATGAACTATGATAATATAGGATATCATAGGATACTTTAGCTTAGATGTATATACTCAGGTGGTACATATTATAGTTGTATGTTTAAAATCTTACCTAAATTGATTGTTCAAATGATTTTTTTGGTTATTACTTGAACAATATATTTATAGAAGTTAGCAAGACAATATGTATGTGTGCATACGATCTTGAGAGTTTAAATGAATGATAGGTTTGTCTATTATGTACTATATGATTCACTTTGTCCTATATACTTAGCTTAATCCTATGCCTAGCATGTGATTCTCTATGGAACTAGGAATGTGGATTCCTTAATCATTGCTAATATCTAGGTTTTTATGTGAGAGTGATTGGGTAAACACACAAGCCTAGATTAGTAAGATGTTATACTTGAGTGTGTCATTTAGCTATGGGATTATAGACTAGAGATTTAGAAGCTTGTATTTATTATGAGTAATTTGTTTCCTATTTAGCTTAGAGTGTCAATCCCTTTGATGATGATGTCTCATGGAGGAGACCATCACAATTGAAGGATAACTACAATGGACCCTGATTTTGAGGAGTAGATATGTAGGCTACCTAAGTTATGATGGGGGCATCAGATCTAGATCCTTAGGCTAGGTTAGGGTTGACTTGAATGAATGATTGGATGAATTAGTACAAGTGCTTAGCATTTAAATTTCAGAATGTGCTAATGTCACTAGTGAGATAGTGAACTTTAGTGGCATACCTTAATCTAAGGTTTGTTATTTGGTTATGTTTGGAGTTGTAACGTGTTCTAATGAAGACCTAAATGAATTAGGTCTCTATAAGGCCTAAAAGAGATTTTGGTCCTATATGTTATGATTGACATATTTCAATGTTTGGTTCATGTTTAAAACATGTTATATGACCTATTTAAATGGAAATACAAGTGTTCATGTGTGAATGTCCAACCAAGGTGTGTGAGAGCAAGTGATTTGTATAAAAACAAGGCTAATTAGGCTTATTTATGTGTGTTAGAAAAGTGTGAGTGTAAATGAATAAAAGAGCACAAATACGAGTAGGAGGAGGTCATGTGTACCATCATAGGGGTGTCATGAATATATAATAGAGGGTATGAATATGAGGGTTAAGGTCATATGACCTAATGAAGTCAAGAAGAGGGATAGTTGAGCAAAGAAGGTTAGAAGCTAGTTTTAGAGGAATATAAGTGCGTGAAGAGTTGAAGAAGAGGACCATCATTTGGTGAATATTGAAATAAGGAAAAATATGGAAGGCATAAGTCTACTTGGATGAGTGGGTGATTGGTCAAGAGGTGGCTGAGTTGGTGTTGAGTCACTAAGGGAGTTGGTACTTCCTTGCAAGTGTGTGCTTGCTAAAAGACTATCAAATTTGTGATTGATAGACTGAGGTTGGTGCTCCAAGTTAAGTGGGTACTCAACTAAATTTGATTCATTAATTTATTAGACTAGTTGTCAAAGCTATGGTCAATGGTTTTTATTTCTAATTAAGGTTTCCCACTTATATGATGTGTTCATACTTGCTTTGTGTATATTCCCATTACTATGTTGCTAGAATTGTTGATATTGCTCATATGCTGATATTGTTTGATGAATGATTAGAAGATATATGGAAGTAAAAGTAAAAGTTTATAGGGACATTGATTCACCCCCTTCTTAGTCATATGGATTAAAACATTTGGTATTAGAGCCTGGTCCTTTGAGATAGGCCTTAATACATAAAGGTGATCCTAAGAAGCACAAACATAGATTGTGATGATGACAGTAGCAATAAAGGTCTACCAAAGAGTGATGGCACTAGTAGAATGAAGTTTAAAGAAGAAGATTCTATGAAAGATCAGAGTCTAGATAGTGGTTTCTCAAGCCACATGTTAGGAGATAAGAGAGGTCTTGGTTCTCATATGGTTGATCAAAACATCAAAAATGAAGAGTTAACTGAGAAGGAAAATAATGATGAAGAGGCCAAGTCAAAAGTCAAGCCTAAATTGACAATCAATCATATAAGGACATTGAAGAATAATCAGTCTTGTGAGAGTATGGAGATCTAGGAATCTCTTGAATTTATGTTGTTCTAATGCCCTATGAAAGGGGTGACTCTATTAGGCTTCATAGAGATACTCATCAATAAGTAAAAGCATGGTGGATGCTTGTTTGAGCCTTGAAAGGTGTTGTATAGATATGAAGACATGTTGAAGTTTGTTGAGTCTAATTTAGGAGTGTAGTATTTTGGCATATTGAGAGGTAAGTTTTTGGTATCTGGTTGTAGTTGAGCTTGATATATGATAAGATTTGGTATTGGTACCAAGGTGCTTGATATGTGTTGGTAATGTTGATTGATATGGTGAGCAAGTTGTGAAGACAAAATGAGAGCATGATTTTTATGATGTTTCGTGATATAGTTGTGAGAGAGAGAGTTTTGAGTGCTCTATATGCATCAAGATGACCTTAAGGTCATAGAGGACTAAGGTACATGTTGTATTATCTCAAATTTCATATCATGAAGAAGTAAAATTATGATAGAGGTCTGTCATACTGAAGCATGTAAGTGCAGACCTAGTTGAAATACTGATGCAAGATGAAAATTTGAAGATGCCTTATGGATATGACATGAGTGATATTTTCTCTAACATGGAGGACTAAATTGTTCCCTTGGAATAATATCTTAAACTATAGACATCCTAATAGACGTGATGGATAAGCATTGATTACAAAGTTATTTTATGCTCATAGGCATTGAGTGTTATTGCTCTAAGCATTTGAAGATGACCTTTGGGTCATGTATCACAGGTCTATATGCTCAGTATGCCCTAGTTGTGTGAGGTGAAAGTGATCAAGCAAGATAGAAGTTTGGTAGATAGTGAACTAGACATCTTATAGACCTAATGAGTAGTAAACTAATACAAGAAGGGTTTTCATGATATAGGTGGATTGGATATGGCTTATGGAGTGAAAAGAATATTAGAAGAGATTATTTTTATAGTGTGTGAATGGTTAATGATAGATTGGGGAGAATTTATATGAATGGTTGTCATAATTTATTTCATCTAATGTATTTGAGAGATAGAATTAGCTCAGGGGGAACTAATTAGATAATTCATAAACTTCAAGAATAGTCATCTAGTAAAAATAAGGTATGCAAAATCATGAAGTTGGATATCATTCATCTCTATGGTGTTAAGGTGCATAAAAGAAGGTAAGTATTCTTATATACTTGAGTCCATTTGAAGAAGATCTTTATAAGATAATAACAAAGGAGATATCCTATTGAGTTTGACTCATATCAGTCATGTCAAGAATAAGATGTATGGTCTTGTAATCTGAGTTCATTTGGAGGAAGTATGTATGAAATAAGGGAAGCATGTTTCTATGATGATTCATAACTTGTGTTGCAAAAATGTGTGGTTATAAATTGTAGTTTTTGGAAGATCCTTTGTCATTAATGTCAAAGGGGGAGAAAAGTTCATGGGAAAAGACCAGTTTGGGGGAGAAGAGATTGATCAGACTATAATGTGTTTTGCCATCAATAACAAAGGGGGAGTTTGTTGGCATAATGTTGTCACTAATGTCAATATATTGTTATTAATGTCAAAGTTTGTTAACATTGATGTCTAGATGCATTTGGTAAAGATTCATGGTGAGTGGTCTTTGAGGTATGCATGAGTGAAGGTTGATGTCTAGGTAAGTAAGGATAGTTGAGGAATCAACATGAGGTTGTCAAAGATGATTAGTGGTCAAGGTTGTTACTCAGTGTTGTCTTTGTTATTAGAAGGATTGTGTCAAGATTGGTGTTGCTCTAGTGAAGGATAATCAAGGTAAGTTGTCAAGTGTTTGAACCTTGTGGTGTATTGAGAAGGTATGAGCATATGATTCCTAGTCTTATGAATAAGGAGGCATAGTGGCCCAATGATTTGGATCTTAGACCTATAAAGGCTATATAAGTTTTATATTAATTATCTTTGAGGACAAGGTGGCTTGTGAAGCTTAGTTATGGTATGAAAATTCCTTGTGTAAAGGCATAAGCTTGGTTGCATGGTGAGATAAGGTTGTATAAGGATGTTTGAAAATTTTCAAACATGAGATTGATTATATGACATGAGAGTGAGATGATGATCATGATAATGAGGTGTTGAGAACATGAAAAGAGGCATGAAGGTCAAATGATTGAGTGGCTTAAGACTAGTCATGGCATGTAGAGACCTTATGAGTAGGTATAAGTATGATGACTGAGTGAGATAAGTGCACAAAGGCATAAGAGGATTTATGAGGTTTTTTGAGCATGTATATAAGGAATTGGATCACTTGTGAGAGTCTTAGAGTGAACCTACAGGGGTAGGTCCTATAGACCTAACATGCAACTAGACTAGTTATAGACCTTACTTAACCTAATGAGTGTCATGAAGTATTGTAAAATCATATGAAGAATGTATGGTAGTGTTTGAGAATGGTAATAGGTTTTATGACATGTATATGAGCTGTTAACATCTTGGACAATGGTTAGAATGATTGTTGCAAGGACTAATGTAGCTTGAAGGTCAAGGTCTAAAGAGAAAAGAGATAGATGGTGGCTAAATGAGGTATGAGATCCAAATTTCAAGATAAGAATGATCATGTGAGCATTGTAATTCATTTGATAGGTTTCCCTAGGTGTGTTGACCAAGTCTTAGGTCAAAGTTTGTAATAAAAGGCATGCAAAGAAGTTTTAAGGTCTCTCGAGTGCACATAATGAAGAGTTATGTAGCCAAAAAGGTGTTTCAAGTGTTTTTTGGAACATGAAACATCTACATGAGTACCTAAGATATTCGTGGTATATGGGTAAGGTTCCTAGAACAAATTTACAAGCATTATTTTGTGGAATGAGGGACTATGCTTTATGAATGATCGTTAAGACTAGATGGTTTAAACCCTTAGAAAACCCTAATAATGACCTGATGTGAAATATTTTGTTATAAAAAATACAAAATGATCTCAAATTGATAGATAAGTGATTTGATCATGTATTAAACTCTCCCAATCACATCCAAGTGTGATTGGTTTGACAGGTGAGTGAGTGGACCCTATAGGAAAGGCTTTATTTATTAAAAATTTGTTATGACAGATAGAGTTGACCAAGTCAAAGTTGATAAATGGATGGAGGATAAATAATTTGATGTATATGGTGATTTTTGAGTATGTTATATCCTTTAGTTTTGTTAAACTGATCGCTAACAAACCTAATGATGTAGACAGTGAGAAAACTAGGTAGAAGTGAAAAGTTATTTAGGGATGTATTATCATGGATTAGGGCTGAATAAAATTGAATGGATATGTTGTTAAAGACCTATAATATATGATAATATTGGATATAATATTTTTAAATCATTTTACATGACAAAATGTTGCTCATAAGTTGACTTATCTGGTTCTACTGTGCCTGTGAGGAGAGAGGTCCAAAGATTGGTCTATGTATATAATATTTGCCATAAAACCATAGTGTTTACTATGTTTGGAGATGTTATAAAGATATATAAGGATAATATTCATGTATAATAAGTATTTTAAAGTGTCTACATAGGTGTTGGAATTCAAAGTCATCATGATTGGTCTTCAAGGCAAAATCGCAGTTCTGGGTAAACAAATTATAGAGATGAGTTTGAGACTCAATACCATGAGTTGATGTATCTGATGCACATAATGATGTTTTTTGGGAATTTAATGATATATACATGATTTTAATAATATTTTAAGTTAGTGTAAGAGGTTGGAACACTGAATCCAAAATAGCTTGTCTAGTTGAGTAAAGATGATGAGAGAGAATGTCAATAAATTAGTCTGCAAGACCAATAGTTTCCATTAGAGCTTATATTTTTTGTCAAAGGTTTTTATAAATATGTTTTAGTATTAATTTAATTCATTTGAATACTTTGATTTTTTTCCTTTAGGGGTCATAGTTACAACTTACCATGACTGTGTTTTGAGGTTAGTTGGTAGTTCTAAGTGGACTACTTGCAAAGAAGAGTTTGAGCTTGTATACCTTGAGTTGAAGCATATATTAGAGTTTTTGATGAACCTAAGGTCATGAGGTTTTTTTATATGTTATTTTTTTCATGGTTGTTTTTCAAAATTATTCTTATGCTTCAATTATTCAAGACAAATTTTTTGTGTATGAAAAGGTCTATTGAGAACAGTGTTTTGAGAAGGGGTTCAATTGGTAGTTGGGCCTAAAATGTGTTATGGACCTAAAGTGAAGTTGGAAAAGGTCTATTTTATTTTAATATGAAGTGTTCCTTTTATATATGGAGTTTTAAATCATTTTAAGATTGACAAAGTGTAACATATTCTAATGAAGGCCTAAATGAATTAGGTCTCCTTAAGGCCTAAAAGAGGTTTTGGTACTATATGTTGTGACCGACATATTGAAATGTTTGGTTAATGTTTGAAACATGTTATATGACCTATTTAAATGGTAATCCAAGTGTTCAAGTGTGAATGGATGACCAATGTGTGTGAGAGCAAGTGACTTGTATAAGAACAAGGCTAATTAGGCCAATTTATGTGTGTTAAACAAGTGTGAGTGAAAGCGAATAAAAGAGAAAAAATAAGAGTAGGATGAGGTAATTTGGAACATAATAAGGGTGTCATGAATATATAATAGAAGATCTAATATGAGTATTAAGGACATGTGACCTAATCAACTTAAGAAGAGAGCTAATTGAGTGAAGAAGGCTAGAGGCTGGTTTGAGAGGAATAAAAGTGTGTGAACAGCTAAAGAATAGGACCATCATCTATTACAGATTGAAAAAAAGAAAAATATGGAATGTATAAGTCTACTTGGTTGAGTGGGTGCTTGGTTTAGAGGTCACTGAGTCACTAAAGAAGTTAGTGCTTCCTTGTAAGTGAGTGCTTGCTAAAGACTCTGTCAAGTTAGTGCTTGATAGACTGGGGTTGGTGCTCCAAGTTGAGTGGGTGATCAACTAAATTTTATTCATTTATTTATAGGACTATTTTTCCAAGCTATGGTCAGTGGGTTTTATTCCCCATGAGTGTTTCCCACTTATATGATGTGTTCATACTTGATTTGTGTATATTCCCATTACTATGTTGCTAGACTAGTTGATATTCATATGATGATATTGATTGATGAATGATTAGAAGATATATTGAAGTGAAAGTAAAATTTTATAAGGACATTGATTCACCAACCCCCTCTTAGTCATCTTGCTTCCAACACATCATAGTCTTAGCTTTCAATAATTGGTGAAATACATTTTCTTAGTGTTTAAAATTAAATAGTTATGGGCCAAAGGTGAAGTAGAAGATAAAACTTCTTCTACCATGGGAGGCCTCTGGGAAACTAATTTTGATCTTTGATTTAGACTAACCTAATTGATCCTATTTTAACATTTCTCAAACTCCTTTCTACATCTTTTGTCTTTAATCATAACTTCACCATCATTAGGTTCAATGGGCACATGTGCAACACTCATAAACATTTGATCCATACAAGGTAAATATGGAAAATAAAAAATAATGTGATCAAAATAATGTAGAAAATGGCTTTTTGGATCACGTACTAAAATATAATAGATTACTAAAAATTGAACATGAATGTTTCTAAAGAAAAATAACATATTTATCCTCTTACTTCCTTAAAATTTATATCTATAGCTAACATCAACTTAGCATTAGGAAGATTTATTTTGAGCACCTCTCATAAGACATAAGTTGGTAGAGAATCTAAAATAATAATCATGTGTCAAGATAACTTGCACATTATAACATGACCAAGATCCATAGTTATTAATATCAAGGCTATGCTTGAGAACATTCATGGTACTTAGATAACATTATTAAAGATAGAAAGGCAATTTCTATGGTAACAATGTTTAAGTGTTCAACTCCACACCCAAATGCTCACACACACATAAATGTCTGTAGGGTAGTAACAAAATACAAGCCTCTTTATTCTTGTAAAGCCTCTAGTTCCTCATCTCCAACTCTATTTTCTCCTTGTAAATATTATCAACCAAACCAAAGTAAGACCTAGTACTATACCAAACCTAAATTTAAGCACAAAAATCAAAACCATTCCAACATTGATTGTGCACGGTGGCCTGATCTAAGCTTTTAATGAAGTCAGTTGTTTGTCTACCAAATTTTTCATGGAGCACCTTACATTCTAAAACCTATGCCTATAGAATTAATCCTCCCAACCAAAATTTTGCATTTGTAACATTAGAAATGACATATGTATTTTTTCCTAATTTTCTAATCAATAAATATTTCAATTTCCTTTAAAAATCCATCTCATCATAGACATTCAACTAATCACTAACCTAAAAAATTAGTATTTTTTCCAAATTTTATTTATTTTTAAATACAATGTATATTTCAATTATAATGTTAAAAGTTAAATATATGAAAAAATAGCTTGCTTTGATTGGTTGCACATTTTTTTATATAGATTAATAAGTTGAGAGGATTACATTAGATACCTATTGTGTAAGTAATAAAAAAGTCTTGACAAAATATAAATCTCAAAAAAATATTGGTAGAATAAATACACATGAGACCTAACACTACACTAAAATAATCATGATACCCAATACAAATTGGATCCTAAAATAAATTCATAAAAGAGACTATCCACTGGAACATAAGGGTAAGTGCACGAAGTTAATGGAAAATTCTATGGACATTGTAACATAACACATATGCAGTATTACATAATGTGTACAAGTTATAATAATAATGTGTACACATTATTTGGATTAAGGGTTGGTGATAACTGAACCATAATGTGTACAAATTATAGCATATATATTTTATTATCTATGAAATCTTGAAATGCCAAAACCATGTGCATTTTAAATATGAAATAACTAAAGCACGTACATATTATAATGTGCACATGCTATAGTTCATATACCCAATAATATGTATATGTTATGTTCTAGTGAAGTCATGAAGGGGTAAAATGTAAGAGGGGGATGAATTAGAAGGTGGGAGGGGGTAGTTTACTAAAATAAATGTTAAGTATAAGTAGACATTTATGTCAACTTATAATTTTAAATTTATTTTAGTAAATATAAGAAATTAGGATCACTTTGCATTTGATAGAGTTGGTCTCACAATTACACACCTTATGATGTGGGGAATGGTTTTTCAAAATCCAATCTAGTCATTACTAGGCATTTTCAAGTTTTTAGTAATGAACCTAGGGATTTCAGGGCATATATTTACAATTGATAGCCATTTTGTGTAAACATATAGTCATTTTTTAGGTTTTGATGCATTTCAAATTGGTTTATAGCATTTCTAGGAGTCTTAGGTTTGTCAAAATTAAAGTTTACAAACCAACATACACCCAACCACTCCTTTATTCCAATTTTAATTGAGATTAGGTCCCTTTTAGGTAAAAAGGTGACACAATACCACCATAATCATTTGTGACTATGGAAATACAAGGAATTTAGGCCACATTGGAGCATGGTCACATTGTAGATGATACTTATGGATTATATAACACCTCAATCTTGTATACTTGACAAACTCAAACCTTGGTTGTTCTTCGCAATTTTAGACCTTTCCCACTTTTTCAAGTCTCTCATTTGTTCTATCTTGTACCCTTTTACTATCTATTAATTTGACCAATATTATGTTAATGACCTAAGCCTTATATCTTTCATAGAATGTTTGAAATGTGCTTATCTTCCATATCTATAAGTTTTAAGCCTACACCTAATTTCATGCTCCCTAAACACTAACATTCAAGATAGACACTAGCATCGACACTAGTGTCCTAACCTGACACATGTATCCAGTGCCCTAAAGTCATCTATTTTTCAAATAAAACTATCTTAATAGTTGACCTAAATGCTTTGATACAAGTAACTTATCCAAGGGGATTGATATAAATACAAGATCAACCCTCATTCATTCATCACCTAGAAAAGACCAAAAGAGACCGAGAAAACTTATTAAAAGCATTCTATCAAGAACTCAATTGAATAAAGCTTCCCTATTTTATCCTATTTTCATATTAGTCATAGAGACATCACATCTACAAGTTTGAAGTATTGAAGGAGCATCCCAAGATCTATATTTTCCACATTACAAGCTAGGTCATTGTTATACGTGCTTATCATATATTGCATGATTCACACACAAGTTAACACATAGGGGAGAACTACATAAGTCTAAGGCTCTCTTCAGAGTAATAGATATGTAGGTAGTGACCACTAATAGTGGGGTCTTTGGAGAAACTCAACATCATGTGATCACTAACCCATTTTTTCCCAAGGTCACCATAAAGATGAATAACTAGGGTTTTGACATTTCATGAGGAGTGATAGTCCATGACCCAAATCTAAATTCACTAGAATGAAGGTAAAGTCAAATCCAAAAGCATCTAGGTGGTTGCATCCTTTTATAGTAGGTATTTAGTACAAGACACTTACGTTGAACCCAAATAATAGTGTCAATGTAATCATCCTAGATTGACATTAGTGTCTAAAGCTCTAGAAGCATCCAATCCAAAATCTAATGATTATCCTAGAATTTTCTTCCAATCTACTTCTTACCTATTCCAAATCTAGTACTATGTTAGCATTAAAACTAATTAAGTTTATTAATTCTTTGTTATTTCCATCATATATTAATTTAAATTTCTACATACAACCTATTTTTATCATAATAAATTTCAACAATGTTATATCTATGTTTAACACCCAATTAGTGTGTTATAGATCTAATCATCACCCTTGTGCATTATCATTTCCATATACCCATTTAAAGGTAATCTAAGGCTAACACCAATTACTTATACAATAAATTTTAGGGTTAAATATTTAGTGAACCCGATCCATGTGAATACAACAAAATTATGATCCAAGGCTTCCAAACCTCCTAGGGTTTTAGCTTGTGATGGATTTTTAGATTTGAAATTGTACCCTAGGGTTTGTTTTCCCTCCTCTGGTTATAAGGGCTTTGTGTGCATATGATTTCAGGATTGATTATTCCTTTATTGGCATATTTTTACCTCTAAACAAATCCATTTTAAAATTCTTTAGAGATATTTTCTACTCAAGTTGGCATAATAAAAAACCTCTTTTTGTTCACCAAAATTTGGTATGAATTTTTTAAAATTTTCAATTTACTATTTTTATTAAATATTGGCATAAAAGGTAAATGGTGTAATTAATTTATTATTTTCATCAAAAATCATATTTTATTCAAAAATCTCTATCAGATCTATGAAAAATATTCTTGATTTATTACAATTATTGATTCTTTATGTAGAATATTATAGGGTTTTGTCTATGAAGCATTCCATATTATTTAGCATATTTGTAATTCATAAAGATAAAATTTCAATTTCCTTAGATTTTTTTCATAATTATGTTTATATATACAAAAACCTCTTTTTGTTTTCCAAAATATTGTATGGCTTTTGTAAATTCAACATTTCACTATTTTTAAGAAATTTAGACCTATAGGCCATACATTGTAATTTTGTTTCCCTATATTTATGGGTTCATCTTATTTCCTATTTTTCCTAAAAAAACCTATTTAAATTTAAAAAAATTATTATCTAATCCCTTTATATTGATTTATTTTTATTTGACACATTGTGGTGACCTTGACCCTTTGTTTCAAAACTCTAGTTGACTTAGGGTTTCATGGTTTACTATTTTCTAAATTTTGATTGCTAATTTCAGAATGTTAAAATTTTTAAATTAATAATTTTATATTATCTAAAATCATATTCAATATGGATACATATATTAATTATTTCATGTTCCAATACCTTATAGTGGTTGTTATTTGTTATATTTCATGCCTGATTAAATCAGTTTGATCTATAAAGGATTCAAAATCTAATCACTTCAAAAAAATAAAGTAGAGAATGATCATAATAAATATAAAATTTAAACCTCAATTTACCAATCTTATGGAAATAATATTGAGCCTCTTTCTGCTACATTGAGGAGCATAATAGCTATCATCCCTCTAACTAGGTCCAAGCTACCATTCCTTCAAGGGGTAAGGTAGATGGTGCATGCATGCATATTCAAACCAAGGTACCTAGGGTTTGTGATTATAAATCCCTACAATATAAAATAACCTTTATGATCAAGTTAGTATAAGAGTTATAAAATCAAAAGCAATACTTTAGTTCAAAGATCACATTATTGGAAAATCAACATCCATGTGCTCAAAATCCAACATATGGTAGTGTTAATCATGTGTTTGTATCCTCACCACCAATGTTGTGCGCCAAAATAATATTTCATATCCAAATTAATGTATAAAATAAAATACATCTAAAATAAGTGATTCTAAAAGTGACCAAAAGGCTACTAAGAGTCCAAGTGAAATCCTAAGAGATATGCTTCAAAATAAATTGATCAAATTACCTTCTCCACATCCTATAAAGAGATCCAAATACTACTATGCATATCATAAAATGCATGGGAATAATAAAAATTTATGTTTGGAATTACATAAAAATACAATTTCTCAAAGATAGTGGTGATCCTATCATTGATACATCACTAAAACAAAAGAGCAAGAACCTATAAATGAAAATGAGGTACACAAGGAACATCCACAAAGAAAAAGAAATGCATCAAAAGGATGATTAAAAATAAATACACTTAAAAACTAAATAATTATAGGAATAAAATATTTCAAAGGAAATTCTAAAAAAAGAGCAAGAACAAAATTTGCCAGCTCAAACTCAAGAAAAGGAAACGAGCATTCTCAAAAGAGGGTTTCTAACAAAAAAGGTTAAAAAGCAAGAGACACTTGACAAATCTAATGTTCTAAATATGGTTAAAAATGGGGAAACTATAGGCCCTTCCTCATATAAAATCACATATACTCTTACTACTCATATATATGGTGATCACTCTACAGATGAAGAGTTCAACAAACCATGTTCTAAATTTCTTGATAACTTACCACATAATCTATTCATAGCTACATGAACGGGTACCTATCGATTGAATCCATCACTAAAAAATGAGAAGCCAATTATAGATGAATGAAAAACAAATATACCAAATACAAACTTACCAAAATAGCATGATAGACTTTTTAATTAGGGTATGCACACATATGACATATATCGATCTAGACAGGTTATACACTTACCAATCCTTAAGGATTCTCATCCATTAGATGATATCATATTGTAGCCTCTTTAAATATCAAAAAATACCAAAAATAAAAAATAAAGAAACTTCAAAAATTATTGGCCCCTAAATTTTTACTAAGGGTTGTCCCATTTTGGCATAAGATCAACATGATGTAGGAACACCATGGCACATAACTGTCAGGCACAAAAGCACCATGGCACATAACCTACTGGGTTTAAAAGGAAAAAAAATGGAAGGACCAAAATGAGAGGACTTAGGTAGAGGAGAATAAGTCACAAGGAACTTGATAACATAGGACTCATAATAGAAGTGAAAGACTAGGGGAGTGCATGGGAAGCATGGTGTAGTTGGAAGAACCCGATAACCTTATTGATAGGAGGTATTGCACCAGCCTGAAAGGAAAGGAACACATGACTACTAACATAGAGTGATAATCTAGGGGGCATAGAGGCCCAAAAATTGAGGAAGAACTATTTGTTAGGTGCCATGACTCTTAGTTTGTTGAGAGTCCATTGGCCACCTATACATGCCATTAATGATAGTAAACACTTGGTCATAGAAAAACAAGTATAAATACCCATATTGTAAAACATTGTGAAAAGATATATAGAGGTAGGAATTATATGATGTTATGGTGGAAAATATTAAGCTTAATATATGATAGCATGTTGTATCAACTTGTGTCACTATCAGTGATGATGTGAACTATTGTTTAAACTCTTTATGTGAAAGAAACATGCTTTTTTTTTCTAAGTACTTAATGCTAAGTAATAAGATGACTATGATCTACATGATAATTCTAATCCAATCTATAAGTCATAGAATTGAAGTAGTAAATTTATGCTTTTACATAATCTTTGCTTAAATTGATGATTATGAACAAGTTATCAAAACTGTGCTACAAAACCTATGGGAATTAGTTTTTTGCCATGTACTTCAGGTGAGCATGCAAGACCCAAGTTTTGCGTGAAAGGGCTAGTACACTAGCATATTGTGTTAGCCTTTAATGTCAGATCTAGACTTAACCAAAATAACCCAACAAAAATACAAAAATATTTTCAGCACCTACATACTCTATTATCTCTTTGGCATCTATGTGTTAGTTCCATGTTAATGGATGGCATATTTGATTACTTATACATACACACATGTATGCCACACTTATATTTGAGTGAAACACATGCATATACTAATACATAATCTTTTCCTATTTCAGATGTTGGGCCTTCCCTCTACCAATGTCATGTAGACATTGGGGGCATTCACTTCTTTGATCTTGATACAGAGGTTATATGGTTTGATGATCATATTTCATTATCATGTTTGAGATTACATGTGTACTTATAGATGCCATTATCCATGATTATATCTTACACACAATATTTGATATGTTATACACTTGACATTATTTCCAGACACATTTGATCCATGGGCTACTATGACATGTTTATGATGGTTACTTATGCTTTCCTTTATGCACTTCCTTGATTGTCTTGCCTTGATATTGCATTTCTTGTTTGAGCATTTAAATATGTTCCTTTATTTATGGCCCCTGTGCCTATATATAATTTCTTTGAAATTTTATATGTCATTATTTATTGTATGTACATTTGAATATATCATTCTTTATTTTAGGTACATTGACTAAGTCATGTCCTTTTCATTGTGTAGGATTTGAACATGCCCCTTATTTTTGGTATCTTTGGACCATTGATTTTTGACTTAATTTAAAGTTCTCTTGTGTGTGTGTTTGTTTACTTGTTAACCTTGTACTTTTACTACCTAGATGTTGCTATGATATTTATCATGCATGTTAGGCCTTCATGTGATCACATTGGTTCTATGCACTTTAATGTTATATCTACCTAGACATGTTCCTTATATACACTACAAGGTTACATCCAAAAATTATAAAGTTGTATTATCCTTTTGAGGTGAGGTAATTACCATTTCATATCTTTCCCTCACCTCAAAAGGGAGGTCATATCAATTGGGGCATGTCATAGAAACATGTTCTTTACATTTGGCATAGTTTTAGATTGATTGGGGGCATGTCTTGGAAGCATGTTCTCCAAAATTATCTAATATTTGGTATTTATATTATTTTTAAAATTAAATAGGGTCATGCCATATAGGCATGACTTACAAACATTCATAATTTTTAGATTTATTGGGGGTATGATTTGGAAGCATGTTCTCCACACTTATTCACTATTCAACATCTGTATATTACAGTGGGGGCAAGTTTTTGGAAACATGTTATCCACATTGGTACTTATATAAATTTTTAGATTAATCCATATATCGTGGTGGCATGCTTTGGAAGCACATTCTTCACACTTTTTATCAGAATTGGCCAAAGCACACAATTATATGATTTAGATTCATAGTTTTGGTAGAATTCTATACATTGGTACCATTATTATACATAGTTTCAACATGAAACATATCCAACATGCATATGGGATATAATTTATACCTACTATTAGAAAATCCAAACTAGTTTCTAATTCCAAAACTCTTTTATGGACTATTATTACATCATGAACTTTTACATATTGATACCTTGATCAGAGTTTTATAGAATTTATTGAGCTAATCTAATATAGTAGTTGGTTCAATTTTTGGTATGGTTTAGGTAATTAAATCACTAAATATTTCTAATTTTTCAAGTTGTATTTGATTGTATCATCTAGCCTCACCATCTTATACGTATGATTGGGTTACACAGTTGAGTTAATTTCAACTGCTAGGTGGAAACTCACCTTTGTTCCAAGGTTGGTGGCATGGGCCTTCCAATATCTCTCTCCCTCCCTCTCTATCTCCTTGGATATATGAAATTTCAATATTTATAAATATTTATCCTAATTTCATTTTTAGAGTCTTAAAATGATACATATTTTTCAATTCAAATTGCTAATAGGCAAGGTGGTTACATCGACACACATGTGTACTCCTAAACCTTACTCTTTTAATTTTATTATATATCAAATAATTTGAATTATAAATTATATGAAATAATTATATACTATAATATGTTTTTGGTTATAGGTCAATCACTATCATAACGCTTAAGCTGGGAACATGCAAAGATAAGGTGTCTTATACACACCCAAGTACACATTCCTTTCCTTTAAACTAGAAATTTCATTACTAGATTAAATGGGGGGAAAATGTTGATGATATTTATGGATTATATAACATATCTATATTTTACACTTATCAAACTCATGCCTTGGTTGTTCTTCTTAGTTCTGAACCTTTCCTACTTTTGTGAGTTTTGCATCTACTCTATCTTGTGCCCCTTGGCCTATCTCTTAGTCTGACCAGTCTTGTGTTGATGATCTAGGCCTTTTGTCTTTCCCAAAATGATTAAAATGTACTTATCTTACATATTTTCAAGTTTTGAGCCTATACCTACTTTATTGCTTCTTGGACACTAATGTCTAGGATAGACACTAGTGTCAATGCTAGTATCTTGACTTGACACAAGTGTCCAATGGCTTAAATTCATATATATTTTAAATGAAACATATCTAAATGGTTGAGATAATTTAATTAATGTGGGTTAATTCCAAATGGATTAATTTAAATACAATATCAACCCTCATTCATTATTCACCTAGAAAATACCAAAAAAGACTAAGGCAACTTATCAAAAATGTTCTAAATTTAGTATTGTGTTAGCATCAGATCCAACTAAGTATTTTACTTCTTTATGATTTCTATACATATCTTAGTTGTACTTTCTATATTTAGCCTATTATTAGCATAGGTTATATCTAAGTTTAGCACCCAATTGGCATGTTGTAGATATGATTATCACCTTTGTGAATTATCATTTATATACACCCCTTTAAAGGTAATCTAAGGCTAACACCAAATAATTAAACCATACATTTTAGGGTTAAACACTCCTCAATTGAATTTGAATTCATGTCAAATTCTCATGTACAAGGAAACATAGGTTGGATTTGTGACCCATACACATCTAACCACCCCTTCATGTTGATTTTACTTGTGATTTGGTCACTTATAGACCAAAAGTGACACAAAAACACCATATCCACTTATGATAAAGGTAAAGACATAATTTTAGGCACATTTATGCACAAACACTCCATTTCTCTTCAAATTCAATAAATAATTATGTGATTATGGAAAATTAAGTCCAATTATGAACCTTACACACCAAACCACCAATTTATGATGATTTTGCTTGCGATTAGCTCCATTATTACCAAAAATGATCTAACAACACCATACACCCTTGAGATGATGTAAATTTAAACAATTTATGACACATGTATGTGAAGTCACCCTAATTCACTTTGAATTCAAGAGAAAGTGGTGCGATTTGGGTAACATAGGTCATATTGATGACTTATCCATACCAAACAACCACTTTGTGTAAATTTCAATTGCTCATTATCCATCCCTCATCCCTAATCACTTCCTCATTATCACTTATCATCTATAATCACCCTTTTATTATCCCTCATCATCCCAAATCATTCCATCATTGACCCTCACCATCCATCATAATCTCTAATCACTCCCTCATCATCCCTAGTCTCTCCCTCATTGACCCTCATCATCCCTCATCATTCCTAATCACTCCTTTATCATCCCTCATAATCATTAATCATTTTTTCCTCATCCCTCATCATCCATAGTAACTCCCTCATTAACCCTCCTTATATTTTATCATCCCTAATCACTCACTTATTGACCCTCATAGTCCTTTATCATCTTTAATGACTCCCTCATCATCCCTAATCACTCCCTTCTCATACCTAATCATTCCCTCATTGACCTTCATAGTCCCTCATCATCCATAATCACTCCCTAATTTTCCCTCTTCATCCCTACTCATTCCTTCCTCATCCATCCTCATCCATAATCACTCCTTTAAATGCCTTGATGGTGGGTGTAGTGACTTATTACTTGTGCCTAATTGGCATATATTCCAATTCTAAAATTTACCATAAGCCTCAAATAAAATATTATTTAATTCATATTCTTTAAATCAAATAAGGAACTCAAATATATCCTCTGATTGTATGGTGGGATTCAAAGATCTATATGGCAATCCATGCCTAGACCATGAAAATAGAGTGTATCTAGAGCCTTGAGCCAAAATAAATATGTAGGAAAGTGATCAAAGGGTGAGTTGGAATTTTATTACATACATATATAGATTGGGATTTTGGCATCTAAGAATCTCAATCATAAAATTGAAAATCCCAATTTATATCTATATAGATATGGTCAACCAAAGAATAGTTAAGAATTCTAATGCCAACCCCATAGTTAAGTTCTCATTTTCTCTATATGCCATTGAGATTATGTCCATAGTATAGTGAATTTATAGATATATAGTTAGGTGGTCACTAATTTGGTAGAGTGTGTTCCAATTAGGTAGCTGATAGAGTGTGTTTTCCAACCCTACTCAATCTATACCTAACTTGATCTATACTCAACTTGATTTATGAAGGGAAGGAAGGGAATATGCCTTAATCAAGTGTATTAGGGAGGGGATACATAGAGATTGGGAATGGCTTGTGGGACCTAAAGGCCAAACTAGGGCCTTTCCATAGTTTGAGTATGCCTTGGTCCTGAATATAGTAATCAAAGGATAACGTAGGAATTAGGCCCTTACCATAGAAATATGGTGGGAAATATTCTGAATGCCCTTCTGTGATCTCAAACTTTCCCTACCTGATAAGGCAATGAAAAATTGTCCTACCTACTTCAATACTAATGAGTATGTCAAGGGAAGCTTGAATTGTTAATATCTAGCTTTGCTTCACCCAATATCATATCAAGGAAATATTACCTTCTTAATAGATAGTAACAAAATAAGGCATAACTATCAAGGGAAGTTTGCCTTCTTGATATCTAACTTTACTTTACCTCTAGATTAAAGCATAACTATCAAGGGAAGCTTTCTTTCTGATAGATAAGTTTTTTCTTACCCTACCTACCTAACTATGCCCTCCCTAATTACCTTTTATTGTTGGCAAGGTAAGCTTGCTTCCCAATAGATAGAATGGGAAATAAATTTTTGAATCATGTTACACATGTAATATATCTATACCATTGAGTATGCCCTACCTACTTTATCTACTTGATTATGTCCTACCTGATTGAATGTATTTGTAGTATCTTGATCTTGAGTATGCCCTATCTAAATACCTAAACCTTATCTAGATCTTGAATATTCCCTACTTACCTTCTTGTACTTGAGTATGACCTACCTACTTTACCTACTTTCGTATGCCCTATCTATTTATCCTTCTTTCCTTACCTACTTGAGTATGCCCTACCTAATTAAATATATGTTCCATATCTTGATCTTGAATACTTATATATAATGCTAATTGTATCTATCTTACCTGACCATCTTTAATACTATATACCTAATTGAATACCTAATCCATATCTTGAAAGGAGAGGGGGCATTATCATGTTTGAAAATTAGTAGAGGAAGTATTATCAAATCAAGGGATAAAAGAGAGGGGTCATTATCAAGGGATGCATAAAAATTAAGAGAGGGGACATTATCACCCATATGTATAAAGAAGAGTGGGTATTGATTTATCCATATTTTGAAATGAGGGGGAATTATAACCTATATAGATAAAGTAGTTACAAGGGATGATTGGGAAAAAGAAAGATCCTGCTGGACCCACCATAAAGGTATTGGAGGGTGTGTCTAGGGGCTATGAGGGATGATGAGGGAGTGATTAGGGATGATGAGGTATGATTATGGCCTATTAGGGCATGATTAGGGATGATGAGTGTTGATTAGGGAGTTTTTAGGGATGATGAGGG
>JARHVA010005716.1:762500-915000 GCA_037957365.1 Torreya grandis
AATACATCATAGAACACTTCACATGACCTGTAATAACAAGCTTTCCAATTGCAAATAGGTGGGAGAATGAGACAACATGCTAAGGAAATAAGAGTCATCACTAAGAAAGATTAATAATCTAAGTAAAACACACTATGAATAGTCATATAACAATTAAAATCATTTATATTTATTGATCCATGGTAGAGTAGGGCTTCACCATACTCAGGTGGATCATAGTTTACAAAGGCCAAAATGGATAGTTCTAATAGAACCTGAGAGAGAGAGAGAGGAGAAGAGAAAAGTTCAAAGGTAACAAGGAAACTTATCAAGATAAGAAAAGGAGTTAAATGTTTATGGGAAGATAATTTGAAACTAATAATTCAAATTAATGAAACACAAGTGTCAATCCAAGGCATGAAACTCTTACAAAGTGGCATGAAATTCCCTGTGTTGGCTTAGAAAACTACCTTCATGATTTATCCCTATTTAAATATCAAAAAACTAATAAAGGACATATATCATGATTGGAATGAGAGGGAGGGGTTTTATACATGCCTTTAAATGGTTTTTTTGTAGTTCTAATCATCTAGATTCCTCTGAAAGTGAGTTATCACCATCTACAGTCAAAGAAACTCCTCTTTCACACACCCTGAACACTTGGCTTCCAAAAAAGCATAATTTTCCCATGAAAATTAATAAAAGGTAGTGAATGACACTTTTAAGTACCCTACATGGACTTATAGGCATAAAGTACACATTAAAAGGACATCCACTTGAATCTTTCACACTTCTCACCATCTTGTTCACTATGCCAATTTTAATTGGCTGAGATGAAGGTTAAATGGCCATGGGAAGTTATAATAAGTCTATATATTCCTTAGAAACTTGTTTTCATATATTGAAACCTCCTAGAACTTGTACAATGTACAAAACAATAAAAAATACCCTATTTTGTACTCCATGCATATAGTTCCATACAATCCAAAAATATGGGGATTAGGATTAAATAACTTTCATGGTCATTTTGGTAAATTTAAATATCTCACCATCTTCATTTTCTCTGTCAGGTCCTTATCTGAGAGTTTGCAAGGGTTTTAGGTCTCGTAGGCTCTTAAGCTTTGTTCATAAAAATTTGATGTTGAAGTTGTAAAAAAATCTCACTAGAGAAAATTTTATTACCTTTATTAACCATTATAAACTTACTTGACCTCCATGCAAAACCTCATGAAAGATGTGAGCATTTGAAATCACCTTATCAAGCTTATTTTCACATTTCCTACATGCTTGGATTGTCTCTAAGCTAAAAGTGGCTTTCTTAGGGGTTTCTCTGCATACCATAAGTTTTTAAATGTATAAATTAATAATATAAAAATGTATAAGACCATTTGAATGTTCTCCTAGGGTTCAAAGTGAAGTTGGCCATCCATTTGGCACTAGGTTCAAACCTTACTTAACATCCTTGACTATAAATTTGAAGGTTTAAAGCATTTTATTTAGTTTCTCCCCTCTATGTAAGTTTTTACATATTTATGTAGATTTAATCAAAACTTACACACCTTATTTAAATTTTCAACCATCTCCTTGGCTCACCTTTCATCCCTACTCTCTAAATCTACAAGGTTTGTGCATGAGGGGAGTGCCCACTATCTGAGATAAAATAGAGGGAACTCCCCTATTTCCTAAAAAAATGGTAAATATTTTAGGGGGTTATCCAAGTGATGGATACTTAATAAAAAAAATGCATCCCTCTATTAGGTCATTTAACCCTCCAACTTCTCCAAAACCCAAAATAGACTCTTAGAAGGAAGACTGTGTGGTGGAACTCTACTTTGTGGACTATGTTCATGCATCCTCAAAGGTATATTTATATTTTTTTACATAAATAATGATTATTTATATAAATAAAATAATAATTATTATATTCTAAATCTTCCCATCAATTCAACTTTCCATATACCTTTCCATACACTTTGCCTAGCTAAGACAGAGTGTCACTTTTGACTGTGTTTTGCTCCAAGGCTTGTACCTGTACATGGAAAGGCATGGTTAAGATTTGAAAAAAATGTATAAAACATATATAGAGTCCCTTAGGTTAATTTTGTGTTTTTTTGGACTCATTTTTATCATTTCATGTACTTCCAATGCTTACACTGTCAAACTAGCTCACTACTATCTCAGTCGAACATAATCAACTGTGTTGAGATAAGTATGATCCTGTAGGTGAAAATCCTCCTTAAAATATGTTATACATAATATATGAATAATTTGAGGCATTTAAAACCATTTTTCACTCTCCCAAAATTATGTCTCCATGCCCATGTCCTTGCTATGGATGGTGTAGGAGATAATCTCTGATGTAGGTGAGCAATTTCAAACACAAGGGCCCCTCTAGGTGTGTATGGAGCTTACTACCTTGATATTAAATCATTTTTGGAACATTATTAAGGAAAAAATTTAATTTTAAAATTATCATGATAATATATTATGAATATATTCTTGACTTTCCACTCTAGGTGTTAGAGAGCTTCAATAGAGCCTAAAATATGTAGGTATTACGACCTAGAAATAATGGTTCAAAGGGCATCTTTGGGCCTTCTAAAAATTTACTTCCACTAGTTATCCGACCTTTAATATTTGCATATCCCCTCTCTTATATGGAAACTATAATACATAGTCTCTTAGATGCATCAAGAGTCTTTGTAACCTTGTTACAAGATATCAATAAAACATCAAGGAACTCTATTTTGCACTTTTAGGGATTTGATCCTTTAATCAATCATTTGAACTTATAAGGTGATCCAAACTCTCACCTTGCCAATTTTACATTATAAAAGGTCTGATATGATCTTTCAACCTATTATAACTCCAAGTAAGGCTTCACCACATGTCTTAACACTCCATATGAGTATCTCAATCTTCTATTAAGCCCCCTGTAAGTGGTTATTTCACTGTGCAGGCAATATATGATCTTATGAGCTATATACATGTCTATAGTTTCCAATGTAGTTTATATATCTTAAAAAATTCAAAAATGAATTTACACTATCAAAATCCTTGTTTATCTTAGACACTTTTCAATATGATTAGTCCTATGAGGGCACCTATAGGTGAATGCAATAGTAGACAAGAGTATTAATAATGATGTATGGACTATGAGAATTTATCATGACCTTACCATAATTTTAAGGTATAATATGGATTCATTCATCCTATGGAAAATTCAAACGAGTTTAAAAATACTCTTTTCAATATGAATATAATTCTTGACAACAATTGTAGGTGTGTGTCTATGGCTGACTGTATGAAGGTGTTGTATATGATTGCAACAGTCTCTCTTTACACTCTTTGGGGAGTCCAAACTATTTATATCCAATTATAAATAAATTATAAACATTTTTATACCTTCAATAAACCTCCATGAACACACTAGATAGTTTCATACATGTGATTCAATAATGGCAACAAGTGAAAATGGGTGAAGAGGTTATTTCACTGTGCAGGCAATATATGATATTATGAGCTATATGCATGTCTATAGTTTCTGATGTAGTTATATCTCTTAAAAATTTTCAAAATGAATTTATTCACTATCAAAATCCTTGCTTAGCTTAGACACTTCTTTTCAATATGATTAGTCCTATGAGGGCACCTATAGGTGAGTGCAATAGTAGACAAGAGTATTAACAAGGATGTATGGAATGTGAGAATTTAGAATGAACTTACCATAATTTTAATGTATAATATGGATTCATTCATCCTATGGAAAATTAGAACAATTTTAAAATACTCTTTTCAATATGAATATAATTCTTGACAACAATTGTAGGTGTGTGTCTATGGCTGACTGTATGAAGGTGTTGTATATGATTGCAACAATCTCTCTTTACACTCTTTGGGGAGTCCAAACTATTTATGTCCACTTATAAATACATGATAAACATTTTTAGACCTTCAATAAACCTCCATGAACACACTATATAGTTTCATACATGTGATTCAATAATGGCAACAAGTGAAAATGGGTGAAGAGGTGACTGTATGGTGTTCATGACTATAATTTCATGAAGATTACTTTATGTATTGAGATTTAAATGTGATATAACTGATATTTAATTGAAAATATGTAAAAAAACCTATCATCACCTTTAAAAACCATTATAAAATCATGAAGATGTTGAATGTGGTGGGGAACTACGTGCAACACAAAAAATGTCTTCTCTTACAACTTTGAGGTAATTGGCTCATACAAACACCTTGAAACATGAAACCAAGCATGTTTAAAATTAGGTGAGATATTAAACATCATCTATAAACAATCTCAACAACTATATTATACATAACTATCCATATAAGAGCAAAACCTATAGGGTACAAAAAATAGTGAGTAGAAAAACATAGTCAACTTGTTAGAGATGGTTCATAAAGCATAGTTGACCAATATTTAAAATATTATTATTTAAATATAGATATATGAGTTTAATTTTACCTCCCAAAGGTTTTTGACCAGAAACATCCTCAACTATTCTTACCAAACACAAACCTGCTGACTAATTCTACTTGTCTAGAAGGGTGAAGAAGGAGTAGAATGGTTTTAGCTTAAAAATGATACTTCAAGAGTATGTAAAGCATGTAAATGAGTTTTAAGAAGCTAAATAGTCATCTCAAAACCTTATCCCACATGTCACATTCCCTCATGGGATGTACAAGTGCCAAACTCTTCATTTTTTAGTTGATTTCCTAATTTTTAGTTTAGATAACCTACAAGTTTCAAATGAACTGATATTCCTTATAGGGAATCTAACTTATTATATGTTTGAAAGGAACTTAGAACACTTTAACACCTTAAAAACTATGCCACTTGCATTTATGACCCTAAATTCCTATTAAATGACTCAAAATGGCATATTTACTAATTAGACCATGACCAAGGATAAAAAGGCATTAAATTACATCAAATAAATTATGATATACCCCATGACAAAATATTAGACCCCTAAAACATATAATTTTTTTTTACCTATATGGGTCCCAATTTGACTTGTAGGGTCAAATTTGGTCAATAAATTAGTGACTCATAGGGGTAGTATGCCTGCTATACTAAAGATCAATAGCCTTATCAGTCTATTAGGCTTAGGGAGTCATCTAAAGTATAAAAAACAATAAGAGGACTTTGACCATTGAAAACAAGGTTTGATCAGACAAGACCAATTGACTACCTCAACCACACAAAATAAAGGACACACACAAAACAAAGTAAACAAACTAACAAGACACACGTGTGCTCAAAGAGTTGAGGGAAATCAAAAAATAAATAACTATGCACAAATAAAAAATAATCGTACCTCCTTTCTAGGATCAAAGGAAAAGTTTATTACATCTTCTTCTTCTTCATGAAATGAGTCATAGTGCCAAGTATGTTACTCCTTGGATTGGATGTTTGGTAGATCAAACCTATTCCTTAGCACTTTACTTGACCTACTCTCAAATAGATCATCCTCAAATAGGTTTCAAATGTAAATGTACTCCTATTGAACATGTAAACATACCTCACACTGCTACCCACTCTTCATCTCATTATCAACTTGTATCTTCTTGGTAGGCATGGATTTAAGAGGAGTGGTTTCTTATTCCTTGGAAGATTGAGGCCAAGAGAAGCTTATTACATCTTTCAAGAGCTAATGTGCTTCTCCCAACTGGTTAAGAGGATGATAACCCATATTTATGATTTCAAACATGTCATCATGGGATGCATATACCTCTTGAAAGGACATATTTGAAAATTTGCCTTTTCTTTGCATACCCACTTGAGTATCAAGGATGTCTTCTCCATTTTGACTTGATCACAACCTCGAAGAAGAATATAACTTGCATCAATGACTACAAATAATTATTCTAAAGTCTGATTAAATATTTGTTCTTGTCCATCTATTATGTCTTGGATAATGATGGAATAACTGGGGATGACTTTTTCCTCTTTGGTAAAAGGAAAACATTCTTCCATATCAACACAATCTGAAGATTCAAAACAAGAAATCACCTCTTCTTCAGCATGTATGACCTCTTGAGGGATATCAAGTTTCATCTCATATATCATAACATGAATTTGGTTTTCAAGGTCTAAAATATCTTCAATATATTTCTCCTTCTTGGTGATGCCAAGACTAGGCATCTTATAATCATGTGACTTAGTCTAATGAGGCTACCAAGGAGATATATTTTATTTAAGCAAGAGTTCTAATTTTTTTTAACCAACTAATCCTCTTTAGGTTCCCATACCATATGTCCATCAATGAAAAGGGTGATAGGGTGAGGACAAGATGAACTATTTTGTGGAGGTGGAATATAGAACTCAACATTAGATTGAGAATGAATTGTAGGTGATTCTTTAGGGAGCTCTTGAGGAAGGAGATGTAGACCTTGGGATAAAATAGCTTGGTTTTCTTCCTTCCATTTGATAATAATAAAAATTTAATAATTTAGCTTGAACACTCTCTTGAGGAAGGTTAAATTTAGTGTGTTTAGGCACAAGATCTTCTTTTGGCTCTAAACCTTCCATCACACCTTGACTTAACAATTTCAGTCTCAACTCTAAATTTTTGATTTGCTTGGCCAGGTTCTCTTGAAAAAGTATTTATTGAAGTTTATAGGAATCATCATGAGGATAATGAGTACAATAGGGCTGACATGGAGGAAAATAGGTTTCTTGAGGAAGGCTGGGAGGGGTTTTTATAGGATCAAGATCATTCTCAACTTCATACTCTTATCAAGAATTTTATCTCCTTTCTTTTCCCATGATTCTAGTGCCTTATTCCATTTTAGGATGTTATGATTAGGATTCTATTATTTAGGTAGTGATGCACTTTGAGGAGTGGATGAAGTGTTTAAGAAATTTGGGATCTCTTTAGGTTTGGATTCTCTACCTTATCTCCAGCTTGGGATTTCATATCTAGAGGTTTCTTCTTGTGATGGGGATGTAATGGGAGAAGGTAATGAGGAATTAAATTACACTTAATTTAATTATTATATAGACTACTACATTTTATTAATGGTCAAATCGACTTACCTATCAAGGTTTACTTCAAAAATAAGGTTTGTCTTTTCAACTCTCTCTTCTAGCTGATTAGGAAATAGATGACTTTGACAAGCTTGATTGGGTTCATAAGTAGGGGTCAAGTAGGACTAATAGAAATCTTGGGGAAGTGTAAATGAAGGTTGATAGACTTGGTGAGGCTCTTCCTCATTAATTCTTAGCCTATCTTCTAAAGATGTTGTCAAGCCACCCACATCTAGTATTTCACTTGTAAGCCTTTGCCAATTGGCTCTCTCAATAAGTGCCCACTCTTTTTTGATTGGATCTCATGAATTTATGACATTATGAATGAAATGAATAGGAAAATCTTGGCCATGTCCCCTTATTGTAACAATCTCTATCATGTACTTCTCATAACCCAAGAGAGTTTGATTAAAAGTGGAAATGGACTGATTGAGAAATGACTAGGTTGACTAAGAAGAGCAAGATATTGAGAAGGTTTGTTATAATATTGATAAAAATCATGGAAAGGTTGATAAGGGTCATATTGGAGCTGGTAAGAATCATATTAGAGCTAGTATGGATCATGACAAGGTTGATATGGAATGGCATAAGCTTGATAAACCTCACCAATTTGTGTAAAATAATACTCAACACCCAAGTTAGCCATTGAAATTAATTAGGAAGTAAGAACACAAGGAATGACTAAAATCAATCTTCAAAAGGAATATATGGGCTGCTTGACTAGATAATGTAACTGCAGAGTCTCCATTGATGCTTGGATAGATGCCTCCAAAGGTTGATGTGTTGAAAGACAACACCAAAAATATTACAACTTTTTAGACTAAGAGTCCCATCGGGTGTGCCAAAAACTATTATCACTTGTATTTTCACCCTTTGAGGATATGTCTCAGTTATCCTCATCCAAGTGGAACAATTGAAACACCTCCAGGGTGTGGGTAGCTAAAGGATGAGGTGAATCTCTAGATAGGGCTAGTTCCCTTGATGTACCACTTGTAGATCACTACTACACCTATGCTTGTTAGGGAAAAAAGAGAGAGAAAATTGAAATTAAACTATCCTAAAGGAGGAAATACAAATAATTAGTTGATGAATACCAACCAACTACATGTTACACATGAGAACAAGGGACTAACTAAACATACACTTCTCTAATCTGAATCTTCTCACACCAATGTTTCATTATGAGGCTGTGATGAATGTTTAGGCTAGGAGGACTAGACAAGAGGCATAAAATGGAATTATTTTAATATTATAACTCACTTAACCTTAATACATCATATAACACTTCACATGACCTAGAAGAAGAAGCTTTACAATTATAAATAGGTGGGAGAATGAGACAACATGCTAAGAAAATAAGAGTCATCACTAAGAAAGATCAATCATCCAAGTAAAATACACTAAAAAAAATCATATAAGAGGTAAAACTAGTTTTTTTTAATTTATCTATGGTATGCAAATGAGTAGGGATTTTTCATACTCAGGTGGAGCATAGTTTACAAAGGCCCAAATGGCTAGTTCTTATAGAACTTGAGAGAGAAAGAGGAGAAGAGAGAAGTCAAAAGGTCATAAGGACACTTTTCAAGTTGATAAAAGGAGTTAAATATGCATGGTAAGATAATTTTAAAATTATCATTCAAATATATGAAACACAAGTGTCAATCTAAGGCATGATACTCTTTCAAAGTGGCATAAAATTCCTTATGTTGGCTCAGAAAACTACCTTCATGATTTAGCCCTATTTTAACATCCTAAAAATAATTAGGGATACATCTCATTATTGGAAGGATAAAGAGGGGTTTCATACATGTGTCTCCATGTATTGGTTATAGTTCTAATCATTTGAATTCCTCTAAAAGTGAGTTATCACCATCTATTTTCAAAGAAACTCCTCTTTCACACACCTTACACACTCGGATTCCAAAAAGGCATCATTTTTCCATTAAAATTAATAAAATGTAGTGGATTAAACTTTTAGAGACCCTCCATGGCCTTAGAGGCATTAGATACACCTTAAAAGGACATCCACTTGAATCTTTCACACTTCTCAACATCTTGTTCACTATGCCAAGTTTGACTAGATGAGATGAAGTAAATGGTAGGAAGATTTAGGAGTTTTTATGAAACATTAAATTTACATGTGAAGTTATAATAAGTCTATATCTTCCTCCAAAACTAGGTTTCATTTCTTGAAACCTCCTAAGACCTGTACAATGCAAAAAATAGTAAAAGATACCATGTTTTATACTCCATCCATATAGTTTTATATAGTCCAAGGATATGGGGAGTAGTATGAAATATTAATATACAAGTTTCAATGACTTTCATGGTCATTCTAGTCCATTTGGATAGCTCACTATCTTCATCTTCTCAGTCGGGTCCTTATCCAAGGGTTTGCGAGGGTTTTAGGTCTCTTAGGCTCTTAAGCTTTGTTCATAAAAAAATGATATTGAGCTTGAAAAAAAAAATCACTATATCATATTTTAGGACCCATTTTTACCCCTATAAACTTGAAATCCATGCAAATCCTTATGAAAGATGTGAGCTTTTGAAATCACCTTATCAAACTTGTTTTCACATTTCCTGCATGCTTGGACTATCTATATGATAAAAGTGGCTTTATTAGGGGTTTATATACATACCAAAAGTTTTTAAATCTCTAAATTCATCCTATACACATGTATAAGTCCATTGTAACTTTTTATTTGGGTTGAAAGTGAAGTTGGCCTTCCATTTGGCACTAGGCTCAAATCCTACTTGACATACTTGACTACAACTCTAAAGGTTTAGAGTATTATATTTAGTTTCTCCCCTATGTGTAAGGTTTTAAATGTTGATGTAGATTTAATCCAACCTTCCACACCTTATTTAAATTTTGAACCAGCTCCTTGGCTCACCTTCCATCCCTACTCTCTAAATCTCTAGGGTTTGTACATGAGGGGAGTTCCCTTTGTCTGAAACAAAACAAAAGACACTCCCTTATTTAATAAAAAAATGGTCAATATTTTAGGGTATTATCAAAGTTATGGATACTTCATAAAAAAAATTCAGCCCTTTATTAGGTTATTTTACCCTCTAACTTCTCCAAAACCCAAAATAGATTCTTAGACGGAAGACTATGTGCTGAAACTCTTATGGATTGTGTTCATGCATCCTCAGAGATATCTTTCTATTTTTTTTTCCATCAGTAAGCATTATATATATATATATATATATATATATATATATATATATATATATATATATATATATATATATATATATATATATAATTAACATCATAATTAGAATATTATATGTCTACCCATCACTTCAACTTTTCGTGTACCTTTCCATACACTTTGTCTAGCTAAGACTGAGTGTCACTTTTGACTGTGTTCTGCTTTACGGCTTGTACCTATAGGTGGAAATGCATGGTTAATATTTGAAAACAATGTATAAAACATATAAATATTCACTTATATTATTTTTTTATTTTTTGGACTCATTTGACTCATCTCATGCACTTCTAATGCTTACACCATCAAACTAGCTCACTATTGTCTTAGTCAAACATAAACAACTGTGTTGAGACAACGATGATCCTATAGGTGAAAATCCTCCTTAAAATAGGTTATACATAATATAATAATAATTTTAGGCATTTTAAACCATATTAAATTTGTCCATAATGATATGTCCATGCCCAATTCCTTGCTATGGATGGTGTAGGAGCTAAGCTCTGATGTAGGGGAGCAATTTCAAACAAGAGGACCCCTGTAGATGAGTATGGAGATTACCACCTTTATATTAAAACCTTGTTGGAACCTTTTTGAGATAAAAATTTAATTTTAAACTTATCATTATCATCTATTATGAATATATGTTCCACTTTCTACTTTGGGTGTTAGAGACCTTCAATAGAGCCTAAAACATGTAGGTATTACTTCTTAGAAATAATGATTCAAGGGGCATCTTTGGGCCTTGTAACAATTGAATTCCACTAGTTATCTTATCTTAAATATTTTAATATCCCTTCTACTATATGGATACTATAACACCTAGTATCTTAAATGCATCACAAGTCTTTTTAACTTTTTTACAAGATATTAACAAAACAACAAGGAACTCTATTTTGCGCTTTTTGGGATTTGATCCCTGAATCAATCATTTGACCTTAGAAGGTGATCCAAACTCTCACCTTGCCAATTTGACATTATAAAATGTCTGATATGATATTTAAACCTATTATAACTCCAAGTAAGGCTTCACCACATGTCTTAATACTCCATATAAGTACCTCAATCTTCTATTAAGCCCCTTGTAAGTGGTTATTTCATTGTGCAGGCAATATATGATCTTATGAGCTATATGCATGTCTATAGTTTCCAATGTAGTTTAGATATCTTCAAAATTTTAAAAATGAATTTATTCACTATCAAAATCCTTGCTTATCTTAGACACTTCTTTTCAATAAGATTAGTCCTATGAGGGCACCTATAGGTGAATGCAATAGTAGACAAGAGTATTAACAAGGATGTATGGACTGTGAGAATTTAGCATGACCTTACCATCATTTTAAGGTATAATATGGATTAATTCATCCTATGGAAAATTAAAACAAGTTTAAAAATACTCTTTTCAATGTGAATATAATTCTTGACAACAATTGTAGGTGTGTGTCTATGGCTGACTGTATGAAGGTGTTGTATATGATTGCAACAGTCTCTCTTTACACTCTTTGGGGAGTCCAAAATATTTATATCCACATATAAATACATGATAAACATTTTTAGACCTTAAATAAACCTCCATGAACACACTAGATAGTTTCATACATGTGATTCAATAATGGCAACAAGTGAAAATGGGTAAAGATGTTATTTCACTATGCAGGCAGTATATGATCTTATGAGCTATATGCATGTATATAGTTTCCAATTTAGTTTATATCTCTTCAAAATTTTCAAAATGAATTTATTCACTATCAAAATCCTTTCTTATATTATCATGACCTTACCATGTAGGTTTTCTATTTTGATATGCTTAGCTTATCAAAATCCTTCCAATGTAGTTTAGTCCTATGAGGGCACATGAAGGTGAATGAAATGGTACACAAGAGTGTTGGGAAGGATGTATAGACTATGAGAATTTAGCATGACATTACCATAATTTTAAGCTCTCATATGGATTCCTTCACCCTATGAAAACTTCAAAAAAGTCCAAAAATACTCATTTCCAACATGAATATAATTCTTAACAACAACTGTAGTTGTGTGTCTATGGCTGACTATATGAAGGTGTTGTATATAACTGAAACAGTCTCTCTTTACACTCTTTTGGGAGTCCAAAATATTTATTTATTATTCTAAAGACATACTCAACATTTTGAGACCTTTAATAAACCTCAATGAACACACTTGACAATTTCATACACGTGATTTAATCATGGCAAGTGAAAATGGGTGAAGATGTGACTATTATTAGTGTAGGTTTTTATTTTTCCCTATTTATTAATTAGGGAAATTGTATTTCTTGTGCATACATGGAGTTTTCCTAAATTTGTGGGATATGCTAGCTTATGTGGAGGTGGGTGTCATAGATGTGTCATAGGTGTCATAAGTAACTCCCTTGATGGGAGTTACTTCTCTATTCTTAGCACCTTGTCACCACCTTTTATGGAGGAGTTACTGACTATTTTTGGTGTGCCTTGTCCACCTTTTGTGGAGGAGTTACTTTCGTACTCTCCTATTTGTAGTCCTCATTTTGGCCATTCCATGCTAATTCAGATTTGGTTTCTCCATTTTGTCTTGTGCAATTTATCTTCTTGTTATTGTCAAATTGCTTTAGCATCTATGTGGTGTGCACTTGTTCATCTTGTGTGATCACGTCTTCATTACACTCGCGTTATCCCTTCGAAAAGGGCAAGTGAAGAGCATACTCTTTAACAAGGCTACTAGATTTTCACAATGAAAATTTCTCAAGGATATTAAGTGTGTAATAGTTTTGATTAAGTAATAGTGAAGCCGTAGCCATTCGGCCCCTGGCTACTATCGCAGGATTCTATTAAAAGATTTAGCCATTGACGCTAAGGAGCCCGTCTACTGACGCGATAAAAAGATTGGTATCAGATCCAGTTTCAAGCTGTATTGTTCTATTGTAAGTTGTGATTCTTTTCCTCTTCTGTGGATTAGACTTTGGGAGTTCTTTGCTTTGTTCAATTTCTTTGGGAAGTCATTTGCATCGAGTCACAGGCCGTTTACCCCTTTGTCATAGGCCGCTTTATCTCTGCAACCTCTTTTCCCTTACCAGAAATTGCTCGCATACCAAAATCCCATCTCCCCACAATGGAATTCGGAAAAATACCTTCCACATCTACTGTAGAAATCATTAATGAATCTGAGCTTGAAGGAATGTATGAAATGCCTCCTTTCATCCCCGAACAGTTATCAGACTGTATGGATATTGAAGTTACTGAATCTGATCTTGAAAAAGAATCCAGTATGTTTAAGCCTCCGGCTTTAAAGGCTTCTAGTGTGTACAAGCAATCTGAATTAGTTAAGTCCAAGTTTTTATATACTAGTACATATTTGTCTTTTGTCAAACCCAGAATAAAGTCTGTAGAACTTACTCTCTGCTATCAACCTAGGAAGACTTTCCAGACAAACCTACTTCCTTTGTTACCTGAGAAAGAAATCTTAGATAATCTGCCTTTAGCTAGAAGACTCAGTGGTACCGTCCAATTACAAAAAGGACATATTGAGTCTGTTGAAGTTCCATCTGAATGGAAATTAGATTGGCTCAAACATGTTTCGCCTAAAATGAAAGGACATGCCACCGTCCATCATAGCGATGGCAGATCTGTAAATATTTTGCCTAGATCCCTATCCATGTCGCATTCTCACTCTTCTCCTACCAGACCTTCTACATCTTCCTCCAGAAGATTTGTAAAAACAGGCCATATACTAATAGAAGATGAAGACGTTAATCTTGGTGCTGATTTGCCGCATACATTAATGAGTCTTCCTAGAGAAGACAGTCTTGAATTTCTTGTAGAAAATGAAGTCAATTTCTATAGAGGTGGAAGATGGCCACCACCAAAAGGTGTTCACAAGCAAGCTGCTGGCACATTGCAATATTTTTCAGCCGCTTATGATAATCCTTCTAATGAATTCAAGCAGAGAAATTATGTATCCAGATTCAATGCCCATTTCTCTAAGAATTTTGATGATTTATGTAGAGATGTGTTGTCTATTAAGGACACCATGACTAACATACAGAAGAAGTTAGACTCTGTAGATTCTAAGCTAGACTGCTTAGATGATAGTCTTAGTTGGCTATCAAAAGAAGACCAAAAGGCCGAGTCCTCTGCAAGACCCTTTTGTTCAGTCTCTTTTGGCCCTTCGTTTAAAGCTATGAAAAAATCTCCCAGTCATTCTCTGATGCAGTGCACGCATATCCATTTACAACCCTGGTATCTCAACATTGATGACTTGCTGAATCCATTGAATGAAATTGCCAGTTGGTGCAATACCATGAGAGTACTTGCTGTCCAAGCTCATCTTGACCAGGTTGGAACAACTTGCTTTGCTGTTAAATATCTCTAGGGAATTACTAACCATTGGTGGGATAGTATTCCTAAAGCCCAGCAATATGCCCGTGTACATAATCAAACTGATTCTCTAAATGCCTTGTATAGATTACTCATAGATGAGTTTGCTCCTCCTGTTGGGAACCGACAGTTGGAATCTAAAAAATGGCTAATGAAAATGGAGCTCTGTGATCTTAAGCAGTTCGAGGCTTTTGCCAAGCAATTCAGAAAGCTTGCCTATGAAAGTCAGTGTTCTGGCTCTACTGAAGTAAAGCTTAAATTTTTGCATGCCATGCCGTATAATTTGATAGATCGTGTTTTGTCATATATCGATCTTAAAGGTCTAGACATTTCCGATCTTGCTCTCTCTGATGTTATTGACTTTACTCAGCAAAATATCATGATGTTAGTCTTCGAGACTAAATCTATGCAGAAATTAAGCAAGCATCAAGCCGCCTCCATTGCTCCTGTCTTCCCTAAAACAACTCCTTTTGGCTGCCGACCCTATGTCCAGCCTAAACGTCAACAGAAGCAGCGCCACCGTCAATTGTCTTATAAGCACCGCTCTTTTCCTAAGCGACATTCTTATGCACCTCCTCATCATTTTCTGTGAAAATGATCCACTGCTCGTCCTCCCTCGCATAAACCTATCTGTTACATTTGCCGCAAGCCCAGCCATATTGCCCCTAACTGCTCTTGTAAGAATCCTGCAGTTAAAGCTGTTTTCTCCTCCAATGCAGCAGCGTGGTGGGATGTCATTGATGCTGATGAAGATCTCTATCTCCAAGACAACATTTTTGAACCCATCCTAGAAGATCTTCCAGAGGAAGCATCTGATGAAGAAGATGCAGCTGAGCTGGAATCTCTTGCTGATGATTTAGAACAACCCATGACAAACATGCAACGAGGTTCGCGCCCTTACAGGCCTAGAGAAGCCAGGCATTCTTATGAAGCATATGGACCCTGGTCTAGAGCTCATCATGAAGTTCCAAAAAGACCAGAACGACCAAGAGATAGAGGAATTTCAAGAGGAGAATTATCCAGAGGGAGACAGCCCTCTCAGCCAAGGCAACCACCAACGATGCACAGACCACAGTATCCTCCTGTGCATTACCCAAGCTAATTCAAGCCAAGTGACTCTTGGACAAAGAACAAGTTCACCTGCAGAGAGCCGCCAAAAGAAGTCAGAGAACCCATCTGGGAACAGATCATGCCAGCCGAAGAACCTGTTTTAGCAGCAGATCCCAGTTGGAAAGATGGATACGAAGAAGAAGATGAAGTCGGCAGTATTTTCTACTCCGACCAAGATTACTGCCCTGGTGAATGCAGTAATCAACAAGAACAAGAAGAAGAAGCAGAACCAGAGTTACCAGATGATATCTACACAGAACCTATCATTGTTCAAGACCCAGGAAGGCAAAAATTGGTATGTACTAGTATCCCTTCACTGGAATTGCCTCAACCTGCCTATCTCAACCATCTTATCAATGGTAGATTTGCGCAGTTCTTTACTCTTGAAATAAATGGTAGATATGTCGATGCTCAAGTAGATACTGGAGCTTCTTTATCATTTGCAAAACCGCAACTCATCAGTGATTGGGAGACACTAGATGAGAGATTAGCTTATAAGAGCATAGATATCCAGGGGAACAGTTTCACCTGTAATAAATATAAACACCAGCAACCCCTGAGGATCCAGAATAAAATCTTCCACTGTGATTTCTTCGCCCTAGAGAAGATGCCTATAGATATCCTCCTAAGAGGATCATTCATTGATAGATACACGCCCTATGGTGCAACCGCAAAGAGTATAATGTTCACCATAGAAAATGAAAGGTTAAGAATACCTAGGCTCATATATGCTACAGAACAATTTCCCAGTGCAATGACTCAGAGTCCTGAACCTATCCCTGCTGAAATCCTTGCCATCGGAGAAAGGACCAAGTCCTCTATCTGTTCGGATAATCCGCAACAGTTTTGGTCCAAAACAATGCCTGAGATGGAAATTAAACTTATTTCAGGCAAGCATATGAAGATTGGCAAAAGAATTCCTATTCCAGCCCAGGACTATATTGATATGGAAGAACAGATCAAAGAACTGGAAAAGAATGGTTTTATAGAAAAATCAACCTCTTCCTTTTGCTGCTATGCTTTTATGGTCAATAAGCATTCAGAACAAAAAAGAGGAAAGAAGAGAATGGTTATCAATTATAGACCATTAAATGCAATTACTGAACCATTCCCATATCCAATTCCCGATAAAAGCTATTTTCTAGAGAAAGTTGCAGCATGTCGATACTTTTCACAATTCGACTGTAAATCTGGCTTTTATCAAATACGAGTCAAAGAAGAAGATCGAGCCAAGACAGCATTTAGTTGCCCTTTCGGCCACTACCAATGGACTGTCATGCCTTTCGGCCTGATGAATGCGCCAGCCTACTACCAGGCACATATGGACAAGATTTTTGAAGGCACTTCTCAGTTTCTTTGTGTATATATAGATGATATATTGATATTCAGCAATTCTTTTGATGAACATGCTGCTCATCTCTCCAAATTCTTTTAGTTGGCTTCTGATGCAGGCATCGTGTTATCAGACACAAAGATTCAGTTGTGTACGACTGAGTGTAAGTTTCTCGACATGGTAATCCGAGATTCAAAACTACAGATTCAGCCACATATAAAGGAGAAAGTCATCGGTTTTCCTGAGCATTTAGATAAATCTCAATTACAAGCTTTTTTGGGATTATTAAATTATCTTAACAGTTTTTATCCCAATGCTGGTGAAGACAGATTCTTGCTACAAGAGCTTCTCCAAAAAAGAAAGACTTTCCGTTGGGAAAAATAGCATAAAGAGGCAGTACAAAAGATCAAAGCTAAAGTTGCTGCCCTACCAGCTTTGCATATCCCAAAATCTGACGAGATGAAAGTATATACCGATGCTTCTGACCTCTCATGGGGAGGAGTACTTGTTTGTGTTGTAAATAATGTTGAGTATGTTTGTGAATTTGCTAGCGGTGTGTTTAGTATAGATGTACTGAAATGGATTTCCTCTGACAAGGAAATTTATGCAGTAAAGAAATGTTTGGAAAAATTTATACTCAAATTGTTACATCTGCCACACTTCACTGTTGTAACTGACTGCACCCGATTTCTTACCTTTCGAGAAAAAGATCATGGTCAGAAGGATGGTCGTGGAAAGTATGTCAGGTGGCAAGCATTTTTCCACCAATTTAAATTTTTAGTACAGCATATAGAAGGTAAACATAATATAGTAGCAGACTGGCTTAGTAGAAATCCTCCGACTACTCTTATGCATCAACCTGCTCCAGGGTTTAATCTTACTCGAATTCTGAATCAAGCCTTTGATTCTTTGAACCCCTTGATTCAAGAACAAATTCTACGAGAAGGTATGCATCCTAGATATACCAAGATTTCGTATTCAGCAGCCCAAGATCTTCAAATGTCTGCAGCAGTGAGAATACAGGCAAACCGTCGAAATAATACTGGAGTCATCAGTATTGATAGGCTAAACAGTGAATACCTTTATGAACATTCACTGATTTATTGAAAAGACCAATGTGGACATGGCGAATCCAAATCAGATCTGCACATAATGAACATCTTTACAGATGGATAGCACGATTTGGTCCTCATCGCATCCATGAAGAACAAAATCACAGTCAAGACACGGTAGTACATACTATCATCCGCAGACAGCTTGAGTGGGAATCCCACTATCATTGTACTCCGCGTCACTTGCTATGTGATACCAACCGATGTCGCCATTGGTATCTCCAAAGCACATTTCAAATAAGATGTCTTTTCCAGCCAATAACTGAAGATGACTTATTCGATGAAGCGGAAGACATGCTGGGCCCACAGCCCATGGCCTCGTCATCATCACCGACTCATCAATCAAGTGGTGGGTCTAATAGCATCTCACTGTAGCCATTAGCTGTAAAGCATGACGAGACAGACACCGCCTTGCCAGCGAGCAGGCAGGACCTCTCTAATGCTATAAATAAGCCTATTCTCATTAGTTAGATCATCGAAAAATTTTCATTGTGAAAATCTAGTAGCCTTGTTAAAGAGTATGCTCTTCACTTGCCCTTTTCGAAGGATCCTGTGAATCAGAAATTTCTCAAGGATATTAAGTGTGTAATAGTTTTGATTAAGTAATAGTGAAGCCGTAGCCATTCGGCCCCTGCCTACTGTCGCAGGATTTTATTAAAAGATTTAGCCATTGACGCTAAGGAGCCCGTCTACTGACGCGATAAAAAGATTGGATTCTGACAACAACTCTGATAACTATATGGTGTTCATGATCGCAATTTCATGAAGATTTCTTTGCGGAAGGAGATTTAAAGGTGAGAGAACTAAGAGGGAATTTGATTTTTTTAAATAAACCTATCATCACCTTCAAAAACCATTATCAAAGCATGGAGATGTTGGAAGTGGTGGGGAACTGCCTGCAACATAAAAAGTGTCTTCTCTTATAACTTTGAGGTATTTGGCTCATCAAAACACCTTTAAACATGAAAACAAGCATGGATAACATGAGGGGATATATTCAACATCATCTAGAAACCATCTTAGCAACTAGATTAAATGAAACTATCCATACTAAAGGAAAACTTATAGGGTGCAAGAAATAGTGAGCAAAAAAACATAGTCAACTTGTTAGAGATGGTTTGTCACATCCCATTTTATTCTATTGGGTTTTAGTCTAATGAACTATTACCCCTTTGGCATATGTTTCATTGTGACACATTGAGCATGGTACATGTGTGTACATTTGTGTGAAGATTTATTCCTTATATGCAAACCAAGAAACTAGATATTTGATTTTATGAGTAAAATAATAAAAATAGTATTAATACTATAGTTAATTTATCAAAATAAAGATTTGTTATAATCTTAAATTATTTAATTGTATTAAATAATTATTTATTTATGATATTCAATATATTAATTTCACTAATTAAATATGAGTATAAACCCTAATTAAACACTAGGATGAACACATACTTTAAAAGACTTATTTGGTATTAATAAAATGGAATTGATTATTAATTAGTAATGCATAGAACCTTACTATGATTTTACTTGGAAAGGTGAAGTTGAGTTACCTCAATATTAATTAGGGAAATCAAGGAAGGTTAATTGGAAGTTTAACTAAAAATTACTTGTGGGACTCTCAGATAATTATGGAGAATAAAGCCAACAACTTTGGTTTCAAATGGCATGAAAATAATGAAAAAATGGAAATAAATGATATTAAGGGAAAGAGAGGGATTTAGATATACAGAAGGAAACACACAAAAGATACACAGGGAAAGAGAGCTAGAATTTGGAAGAAGGCTTTGAAAGCAAAAAGGGAAATTTTATCTACAATGAAGGGAAAAGCGTACCAGGTGGGTACTGTAATTATTTTAGTGGAGTATTTTGTATTGAAATAATTTTGGATTATAGATTATATTAAATTAGGGAAAATCTATGAAATATGTGAGTAAACCCTGTAGAAACTTTTGGGAAATATTTTGGTAATATCTATGGAGAAACTAGAATAATTTTTGTATAAACCCAAATTATTTAATTAAAGGACGTGATTTTTCCCTGGGAGTGCAATCCATTTCACATTTATTTATTTTGTTTAGCAAATTATGTGGATAGGTTTTAAAATAGACTTAGAATGCCTCTCTGTGTTTTCTTAAGATACTTGTTGCAATTATTGCCATGCTGGTCTATATATATGTGTATGTGTTTATGTATATATATACATATATTATACAAGTGTTGAAGTCATGGATCCTTTATAGAGTGTGAGTTATTTCACATCTATTCCCTATGTTTTGTTTTCATCATGAATTGAATGCCTTTGAAATTTTTAAGCTTCTTGCCATAACTTTTGCTCTTTTCTTTTCTTTAACTCAACCCTTGAGTAGGTTGTCATTATCTTTATCTTAGCCATTGATATTGCCTTCCAAATTGCCTTCATGTAATGCTGGTTAACACCACGTTATGGGTTCAAACCTCCAAAATTATCCATTTTCATCCAAAAACATTAACATTGTTACCATATTAAGTTCTATTTGTTTCTTTCTTTAACTCGACCCATGAGGTGTTGTCATATTTTCTCTAACTCAACTCAAGATCAGTGCTGCCACCATACTTTTATCTCATCTATTTCAATTCAAACAAAACCATATTCCATTCTAGTCAAGGATTTCAATAGAATTAGAAATCCCTGTATGCTTTCAGTAGACTTCAAGTATGCATTTATCTCCATGTCAAGACATGACATATATAATGCATATGTACTGGGGTCACTTTTCTTTTTGTAGGGTAAATCTTTGGCATCGATCTTCTAAATTTTACAATTATATCATGAAAATCTCTTTCCTTGATCCTATCTCTAGTTTTTATATGTTGGCCAGTGCATATTTATTTTATGTTTTTGTGTTTTGAGTGGAAGTGGGAAACCCACATTACTTGGTTTAAGTTACATGTAACAACATATAAATAATATGGTTTAAAATTTATGTATAAATATATAATAGACATAGTTAGATATTAATTAGGTTGATAATAAGAGTTAATATAATTTATTTAATATTGAATTGATTATTATATGATATCGATTAGGTGGTAATAAGAAATAATATAATTTATTTAATATTGAATATTATATTATGTTGATTTTCATATGATCAAAAATTACATAATGGATTAGTAAACTCTTCATTCGATATCTTGATGTGCAGTTATAATATACTTTTAAAACATATCATAAATGAAATTTGATAATCTAGATATAAATCAAATATCACGAAAAAACCTATAATTGAATGTCAACACTGTTTATTTTTACACTGTGAATAAATTATGTAGGGGTAGGGGATTTTATCTCATTTCTTAGTATTTGGGGTTTTTTATATGATATGAAAGATATTATAAGGATAAATCAATAGAATATGTTTAAAAATGATTGATTTGTGGTAATACCCATCTATTATGAAAAATGCGTAATTATAGCCTTTCATTAATTTTGTTGGTTTTAGTAGAAACCAAACTTAACTATTCTGGAAAATGTCTAAGAAATTTTTGTTTTTTTAAATGTAATTAGTTTTTACAAATAATTAAATTATGATTAAAATTATCTATTATAATTAAGTTGATATAGACTTTTATTATCATATTTGGTTAGCACAATTTTGCCAATGTATGCTTAATTATATCATAGATTGCATATATGTGATCATGATCCTTAGATTAATTTACCTATATGGTGAGCTTATGCTTTGGATTATTTATCTATTATGTATATTATAGAGCCACATTGATGATACTACCTAAGTAGCAAGATGATTTCTCAAGCTTGGTTATCATCACCAATGATGGGTATAGATAACCCAATCAAGTGATGTTTTATGAATTTGACTGATCTAGATGATCATATGTTATTTAAAACTCATGGGGTACTACCATGTCTCATTATAGATTCTTGCACCATTCTATTTACCTATCCATGAAGAGAGGGTCATTCCTTGATAAGGGATTGTGTAGGAGATCGTTGGTCCATGGTTGGAGTGGTAAAGAGCTCGGATGATACTCTCCCTCCACTATTGTAGTACATTCTTAGAGACAACACTTGAGGTTATCAGAGATACATGAGTTAGTGAAACTTGAGCTAAAGAGAGTTATTTATCTTTATAATATATATAAGGCCAAATGCCTATTAAATTTGTAAATGTAATATGATTTACTTGAACAATTGTTGTTATATTGTGAGATCAATCATAGCTATGCCATTATGTATTTATACCTACTTCTCTATATAAGCTAATGTGAGAAAACTATTGAGTAAACATTTTTATACCTTTAGTAGTTTTTTGGTAGAACTACATCTAGCCCTGATTCTACATATGTAGGAGACATTGTAGATATGTATGGCAGCTTGAGGAGTGAGCACAGGCATAGGAAACTAACATTGATAGGTATTCCTTAGTATGACATATTCTATAAATGATAGTGAAAGAAAATATACTTTATGTAGCACAATACTATTATACAAACTTATCAACAAGATCACATTTGTCACATCTTATAATGATGAAAAAAATTATGCTGTATATTTCATGAGAAAGTTAACTGTGCAAGTGACTAGACATTTCTAGAATAACATAGTGCATCGTGAGGTGTGCCTAGATATTATGTTCTCTTTGAATAATTATTAAAGGTATACTTAGATAGTATAATCCTAAATTTCTTTATTATTATGGTTGGGTGTAAGATTTTTGTTGGTGTTGAGTCGGGTACTCAAACACAAAGACCTATGATAGTATGGGATGTCATAGATTTTTACAGTATGGAAAGTACCTAAATGGTACATACTATATTCATTACATCATGACCCAGACCTAAATAAATATATAAGTTATGGTTGTTAATGTTTGGTTTAGAGTGATCATGAAATATGATAGTATGGGATATCATAGGATGCTTTTGTGTAGATGTATATAATTGGTTGATACATACTGTAGCTATATGTTTGGACTCTCACCTAAATTGATTATTCTAATGATTTTGTTGGTTGTTACTTGAGAAATATATTCATAGTCGTTAGCAGGACAACATGTACACATGCATATAATATTGAGAGTATAAATGAATGATAGGTTTGACTATTATGTACTATATGTCTCACTTTATTTTGTATACTTAGATGTGTTTGGCATGTGTTTCTCTATGGAACTAGAAATGCAGATTCCTTCATCATTACTTATATCTAGGTTTTTATGTGAGAGTGCTTGGGTAAGCACACAATCCTAGATAGTAAGGTGTTATATTTGACTGTGTCATTTAGCTAAGGGATTATAGACTAGAGCTTTAGAAGCTCATCTATATCATGAGTAGTTTGTTCTCTATTTGTCTTTGAGTGCCAACACCTTCGATGGTGACATCTCATGGAGGATACCGTCAAAATTGAAAAGAGAAATACATCACAACCTGATTTTGAGGATCGGATATGTAGGCTACCCAAGATTATGGTAGGGCATCAGGTCTAGATCCTTAGGCTAGGCTAGGGTAGACTTGATTTCATAGAAATCCATGTGATTGATTGAATTGGTGCCAAAGTATGGGATTTTGGATTGTGCTAATGTCCCTAGTGTGATAGTAAACTTTATGTACCATACATTTTAATTCTATTGCTTGTATTTTTGGAATATTAAAACTATTACTACTCGAAGTTGTTGATTATATGATGGATTAAATTTAGTATTCTATAAATTTTGGTTGAATGAATGTTCAATATTTAGTTTTTCTTAAAAAAAATTTATTGTATTTTCTAAGTACAACTAGGTGGGTTGTTACATGTGGTATTAGAGATTAGGCTAAAATGCTAGGACTAATGAGTCCATTAACATTTTTCATATCTTCTATTTGTTAGAAAGGAAAATTGGAAAAAATGTGTAGTACATTAGGTGGGTACCCTAAGAGCATTCATATCCCCTTAGAGTTATTAAAAGGTTGGGTTTATTGAGTGTCTCATTACTGATGCTTTTATAAGGTGTATGGGTAGGAGAGTACATATATTAGTTCTTGAGTTGTGAACAAGAGTTTCTTACCATATTTTTGATCTTTTGATTGAACACTTTGAGTATGATTACATCTTTTTTGGTAATCGAATCACCTTCACCATTTGTGTTTGTGTTTGACACACATGGAGTTCTTCTCATTTCAATGTATTTATGCTTTCATTTTGTGTCTTGTTTACATAAAAACTAGGAATGGGAATTTCCTTTGTTGATTGTAGTTGACTTGATTATAAATTCCTTTGTGTTAGGAATTTGTAGATTAACATCTTTATTTTGTTTTTATTTATATACTTGAGAAAGAGTATAATCTCTCTTCATTAGCTTAGAGGTGAGTTTTTATGCTCATCCCACCCATACATCATTTTAAGCTACCAAAAATGATCATATTTTTAGGATGCTGATTTAGTATTTTCTTAAGTGGAAACTTGTTTCTAAAATTTTGTTTGATCTCATTTCTCTTAAGGTCATGGGATACTGTTTCCTACTTATCAAGAAAAGTTGTAGGATTGGATGGATTGGTGTATCCTTGTGGTTAATATTTTCTTTCCAGTTGAGGAAGTAGGTTATGATTCTACTCTTATAATTTGGTAAGTAACGTAGATTGCGGTGTTATATTTTACCATATGCAGATATGTAGGAAGTTTTGTTTTGATATGTTATCTCTCTACTTTCTACTTGTAAGTTTATAAAGTTACTATTTTTATCTAAAATGTAAACTTGACCATGAGGAGTGGCTAATAATGGATTTATATTAATTATAATTAATATGTTATTATCTACCTTTGTTAGACTAATATTTTTCTCTTTTTAAAAAACATGTCTGGAAGAGTAGTATGTGTACCTTTTTTCCAGGAGCAAGTAAGGTATTAGATGTACAATTTTTTTGGTAAGGGTAGAGATAAACATTTAAACTTGTTTTGTGCTAGTCGTGTAAGAAATAGACATGGTCTCACTTATAAGGTTGAAGGGCGATATAATCCTTTGCCTAAGTATGTTATGTTAATTATGAGATTATTTAGATAATAGGTTAAGTTGTGAAATTATGATACTAGTTATGTTTAGCTAGTAGCAACTTAATACAATCTCAGGATGATTGTATGATTTTATTATATGTATGTTAGTATATATAGAAATCTTATAACATATAGTAATGCTTTTTATGATCTATTAGTACATATTTATGTTTCTTTGAGCCTTGTGTACATTTTATTTGGAGAGCATCAAGTCATAGAGACCCAAAGGAAGAGTGATGAATTGGGAACATGAGTTATAAGTGATAGGATGGTATCCTAATTAGACTCACATTAACTTAGATTATTGGTACTAAGTTGGATCTGACAAATAGACTTGTTAAATCTAGGATTTGATAGGTGAAACTTGTCAAATTCAATTATATGTCCATATGCATGTATACTAGATGAGTGTTCCATGATTTTATACATTTTTAGTTGTCTCTATTCATTATCACACTTATCTAGATCTCAGATTGAGTTAGGACAATATTGACATGTTATACTTATCTGAGGCTATGCAGAGTAGTGATAGTATTAACATATACACATCATTTTTTTCATGTGCCCTTAATACTTTTCTCTAGTTTGAGAAATACACGGTCTAGGATGGAGAGATGTGTAGAGGGACTGAAAAGTTTTTTGGGACTCTTCTTGGTCAGTTGTTTTGATGATCTCATGTGTATTTGGAAGGTTGATAAGACTTTTTTTGAGTTGTTGAACCCTGGTGTGGTCATGTTAATCATTAGCATAAGTGACATTCGTAAAACTTAATTACATAATAGAAAATGCCATCAAGCAAGGTCTTTTGGGACTGATATTCTATAAATAATAGCAAATTAGTGCACTAGGATGACTTTTTAAGGTAAAATTTATAGCTATTTATATACTATGATAATACATATCTATATGGTGATAAACTCTGATGTCATTTAAAACTTTTGTGTCATCAGGTTGATGACTGATTTTAGGGGGGGTGTCACATCTCATTTTCCTTCATCAAGTTTTAATATGATGAACTATTGTCCCTTTGGCATACATGTCATTGTGACACATTGGCCATGGTACATGTGCATACATTTGTGTGAATATTTAGTCTTGATATGTAAATCAAGAAACTAGATATTTGATTTTATGAGTAAATTAATAAAAATATTATTAATGTTATAGTTAATTTGTCAAAATAAAGATTTTTTATAATCTTAAATCATTTAATTGTATTAAATAATTATTAATTTATGGTATTCAATATATTAATTTTTCTAATTAAATATGAGTATAAATCCTAATTAAACACTAGGATGAACACATACTTTAAAAGACTTATCTAGTATTAATCAAGTGGAATTGATTATTAATTAGTAATGCATGAAACCTTATGATGATTTTACTTGGAAAGGTGAAGTTGAGTTACCTCAATATTAACTAGGGAAATTAAGGAAGGTTAATTAGAAGTTTAACCAAAAATTACTTGTGGGACTCCCTGTTAATTATGAGGAGTAAAGCCTATAACTTTGGTTTCAAATGTCATGCAAATAATGAAAAAATTGGAATAAGCAATATTAAGGAAGGGAAAGAGAGGGATTTAGATACACTGAAGGAAACACATGCAAGATACATGGGGAAAGAGAGCTGGATGTTGGAAGAAGGCTTTGAAAGCAAAAAGGGAAATTTTATCTGTAATGAAGGGAAAAGCGTACCAGGTGGGTACTATAATTATTTTAATTGAGTATTTTATATTGAAATAATTTTAGATTATAGATTATATTAAAATAGGTAAACTCTATGAAATATGTGAGTAAACCCTATAGAAACTTTTGGGAAATATTTTGGTAATATCTCTAGAGAAACTAGAATCATTTCTGTATGAACCCAGATTATTTAATTAGAGGACATGATTTCTCCTGGGAGTGCAAGCCATTTGACGTCTATTTCTTTTGTTTAGAAAATTGTGTGGATAGGTTTTCAAATGGACTTAAAAAACCTCTCTACATTTTCTTAAGACACTTGTAATTATTTCCATGTTGGTCAATATATATATATATATATATATATATATATATATATATATATATATATATATATATATATATATATTACACAAGTACCAAAGTCATGGCTCCTTTATGGAGTGTGAGTTGTTTCACATCTATTCCATACATTTTGCTATTATCGTGAATTGAATGCCTTTGAAATTATTCAGCTTCTTGCCATAATTTTTGTTCTTTTATTTTCTTTAACTCAACCCTTGAGCAGGCTATCACTATCTTTATCGCAGTCATTGATATTGTCTTCCAAATCACCTTCATGCAAATTGTTATTTAACACCACGTTATGGGTTTTAACCTTTGAAAGTATCCTTTTTCATCTAAAAACATTGAAAATTGTTAGCATATTAAGTTCTGTTATTTTATTTCTTAACTCAACTCATGAGGCATCACCGTCTTTTCTCTAACTCAACCCAAGATCAATGCCGCCACCATACTTTTATCTCATCTATTTCAATTCAAATAGAACTAAATTCCATTCTAGTAAAGGCTTTCAATGGAATTATAAATCCCTCTGCACTTTCAACATACTTCAAGTACACATTTATCTCCATGTCAGGACATGACATATATATAATGCATATGTATTGGGGTCACTTTTTTTTTTGTAGGGTAGATCTTTGGCATCGGTCTCCTACACTTTATAATTATATTATGAAAATCTCTTTCCTTGAACCTATCAAGAGTTTCTATATGTTGGCCAATGCATATTGATTTTATGTTTTTGTGAATTGAGTGGAAGTGGAAGACCCACATTACTTGGTTTAAGTTACATGTAAAAACATATAAGTAATATGGTTTAAAATTTATTTATAAATATATGATAAACATAGTTAGATATTAATTAGGGTGATAATAAGAGTTAATATAATTTATTTAATATTAAATTGATTATTATATGATATCAATTAGGTGGAAATAAGAAATAATATAATTTATTTAATATTAAATATTATATTATGTTGATTATCATATGATCAAAAATTACATAATGTATTGGTAAAATATTCATTCGGTATCTCCCTATGTAATTATAATATACTTTTAGAACATATAATAAATAAAATTTGTTGATTTAGACATAAATCAAATGTCATAGAAAAACCTACAATTTAAGTGCCAACACTGTTTATTTTTACACTGTGAATAAATTATGTAGGGGTAGGGAATTTTATCTTATTTCTTAGTATTTGGGGTTTTTTATATGATATGAAGGATATTATAAGGAGAAATCAATAGAATATGTTTGAAAATGATTGATTTGAGGTAATACTTATTTATTACAAAAAAGGGTAATTAGAGCCTTTCATTAATTTTGTTAGTTTTAGGGGAAACCAAACTTAACTATTCAATAAAATTTCTAAGAAATATTTATTTTTTTAAGTGTACTTATTTTGTAAAAATAATTGAATTATGCTTAAAATTATCTATTATAATTAAGTTAATATATACTTTTGTTGTCATATTTTGTTGGCACAGTTTTGCCAATGTATGCTTAATTATATCAGATATTGCATGTATGTGATCATGATCCTTAAATTAGTTTACCTGGATGGTGAGCTTATGCTTTGGATTATTTATCTATTATGTATATTATGGAGTTGCATTGATGATACTACCCAAGTAGTGAGATGATTTCTCGATCTTGGTTATCATCACCAATGATCGATATAGATAACCCAATGAAGTGATGTGTTATGAATTTGATTGATCTGGATGATCATATGTTATTTAAAACTCATGGGGTACTAACATGTCCCATTATGTATTCCCTTACCATTCTCTCTACCTATTCATGAAGGGAGGGTCATTCCCTAATAGGGGATTATATGGGGGATCATTGGTCCGTGGTTAGAGTAGTAAAGAGCTCGAATGATACTCTCCCTCCCCCACTATAGTACATTCCTGGAGATAACACTTGAGATTATCATAGATACGTGAGTTAGTGTAACTTGAGCTCTAGAGAGTTAGTTATCTTTATAATGTATATAAGGTCAATGCATATTGAATTTGTAAATGTAATATTATTTACTAGAATAGTTATTTCTATATTATGAGACCAGACATAGCTATGCCATTATGTATTTATACCTACTTCTTTATATGCACTCGTGTAAGCAAACTATTGAGTAAACATTTTTATAACTTTATTAGTTTTTTAGTAGAACTACATTTAGCCCTAATTTTGTGTATATATGAGACATTGCAGATATGTATGGTATCTCAAGGAGTGAGTGTGGGCATATGAAGCTAACCTTGATAGGTATTCCTTAGTATGACATTTTCTATAAATGCTAGTGAAATAAAATAGCCTTTTTGTATCATAGTACTGTTATGCAAACTTATCGACAAGATCACATATTTTACATCTTGTAAGGATGAAAATTTTTATGGGGTATATTTCATGACAAAGTTAACTTAAAAGTGACTAGACATTTCTGTAATAACATAGTGCATCATGAGGTGTGCCTAGAGATTATGTTCTCTTCAGATTGTTATTGAAGGTATACTCAGATAGTATAATCCTAACTTGATTTATTATTATGGTTGGGTGTAAGATTGTTGTTGGTGTTTAGTCAGGTACTCAAACACAAAGGCCTATGATAATATGGGATGTCATAGAGTTTTATAGTATGAAAAGTACCCAAGTGGTACATACTGTATTCATTACATCTTGACCCATACCTAAATAAATATATATGTTATGGTTGTTAATATTTGGGTAGAGTGATCATAAACTATGATAGTATGGGATATCATAGGATACTTCATCTTAAATGTATATACTCAATTGTTACATACTTTAACTATATGTTTAGAATCTCACCTAAATTGATTGTTCCAATAATTTTATTGGTTGTTACTTGAGCAATATATTCATAGCAGTTAGCAGGACAACATGTCTGCATGCGTATAATATTGAGAGTATAAATGAATGATAGGTTTGACTGTTATGTATTGTATGTCTCACTTTGTTTTATATACTTATCTGTGTCTGAGATGTGTTTCTCTATGGAACTAGGAATGCATATTCCTTCATCATTGCTTATATCTAGGTTTTTATGTGAGAGTACTTGGGTAAGCACACAACCCTAAATAGTAAGGTGTTATGTTTGAGTATGTCATTTAGCTATGGGATTATAGACCAGAGATTTAATATCTCATCTATGTCATGAGTAGTTTGTTCCCTTTTTGGCTTAAAGTGCTAACCCCTTTGGTGGTGATGTCTCATGGAGGAGACCATCATAATTGAAAGGAGAACTACATCAAACCCTGATCTGAGGAGTGGATATGTAGGTTGCCCAAGATTATCATGGGGTATCAGGTCTAGATCCTTAGGATAGGTTAGGGTAGACTTGATTTCATAGCAATCTATGTAACTAGTTGAATTGGTACTAGTACTTACTATGGGATTTTGGATTGTGCTAATGTTTGTAGTGTGATAGTAAACTTTATGTACCATACATTTTAATTCTATTTCTTGCAGTTTTAAAATGTTGAAACTGTTACTAATTAAATTTATTAATTATATGATGGATTAATGTATTCTAGAAATTGTGGATGAATGAATGTTCAATATTTAGATTTTTTTTTAAAAAATTGCATTTTCTAAGTACAACTAGGCGGGTTGTTACATGTGGTATCAAAGCTTAGGCTCGAATGCTAGGACTAATGAATCCATTAACATTTTCATATCTTCTATTTGACATAAAGGAGAATTTGCAAAAAAACATGTAGTACATTGGGTGGGTACCCTAAGAGCATTCGTAACCCCTTAGAGTTATTAAAAGGGTGGGTTTATCGAGTGTTTCATTGCTGATGGTTTTATAAGGTGCATGGGTAGGAAGGTACATATCTTAGTTCTTGAGTTGTGAACAAGAGTTTCCTACCATATTTTTGATCTTTTGATTGAACACCTTGAGTATGATTGCATCTTTCTTGGTAATCAAATCACCTTCACCATTTGCATTTGTGTTTGACACACATGGAGTGCTTCTCATTTCAATATATTTATGCTTTCATTTTGTGTCTTGTTTACATAAAAACTAGGAATGGGAATTTCCTTAGTTGATTGCAGATGACTTGATTATAAATTCCTTTGTGTTAGAAATTTATAGATTAGCATCCTTATTTTGTTTTTTTTATATACTTGAGAAGGAGTATAATCTCTCTTCATTAGCTTAGAGGTGAGTTGTTATGCTCATTCTACCCATACATCATTTTAAGCTACCAAAAATGTTCATATTTTTAGGATGTTGATTTAGTGTTTTCTTAAGTGGAAACTTGTTTATAAAATTTTATTTGATCTCATTTCTCTTAAGTTCATGGGATAGTGTTTCCTACTTCTTATTGAGAAAAGTTGTAGGATTGGATGGATTGGTGCATCCTTGTGGTTAATATTTTATTTCCAATTGAGAAATTAAGTTATGATTTTACTCTTACAATTTGGTAAATAATGTAGATTGCAGTGTTATCTTTTACCGTATGAGGATAAGTAAGAATTTTTATTTTAAGATGTTATCTCTCTACTTTCTATTTATAACTTTATAGAGTTACTATTTTATCTAAAATGTAAACTTGACCACGAGGAGTGGCTAACAATGGATTTATATTAATTATAGTTAATTATAATTAATATGTTATTATCTACCTCTGTTAGACTAATATTTTTCTTTTTTTAAAAAACATGCTGTTTTGAAGAGTAGTATGTGTACCTTTTTGTTGGAAGCAAGTAAGGTATTAGATGTACAAAACATCTTGGTAAGGGTAGAGATAAAATTTTAAACTTATTATGTGTTAGTATTGCAAGCAAGAGATATGGTGTCACTTATAAGGTTGAAGGCCGATATAATCCTTCACCTAAGTATGTTATGTTAATTATGAGATTATTTATATAATAGGTTAAGTTGTGAATTATGATACTAGTTATGTTTAGCTAGTAGCAATTTATTACAATCTCAGGATGATTGTATGATTTTCTTGTATGTATTTTAGTACATATGGAAATCTTATAGCATATAGTAATGATTTTTATGATATATTGGTACATATTTATGTTTCTTTGAGCCTTGTGCACATTTTATTTAGAGATCATCAAGTCAGAGAGACCTAAAGGAAGAGCGATGAATTAGGAATGTGAGTTCTAAGTGATAGGATGGTATCCTACTTAGCCTCACATTAACTTATACTATTGGTACTAAGTTGGATATGAAAGACAGACTTATTGAATCTAGGATTTGATAGGTGGAACTTATCATATTTAGTTGTATGGCCATACATACGTATACTGGATAAGTGTTCCATGTGGATGATTATTTCATGATTTTATACATTTTTACTTATTCCTATTCATCATCATACTTGTCTATATCTTTGATATAGTTAGGATAGTATTTACATGTTTTACTTATCTGAGGCTATGCAGAGTAGAGATAGAATTAACATATACACATCTTTTTTGCCATGTTCCCTTAATACTTTTCTTCAGTTTGAGAAATCCACTCTCTAGGATGGAGAGATGTGTAAAGGGACTGAGATTTTTTATGGGAATCTTCTTTGTCAATTGTTTTGATGATCTCATATGTATTTATAAAGTTGGTAAGACTTTTTTCGAGTTGTTGAACCCAAGGGTGGTCACGTTAATCATTATTATAAGTGACATTCACAAAAATTAATTACATAATAGAAAATGTCACTGAGTAGTGTCTTGTGGGACCAATATTTTATAAATAATAGTAAATGAGTGCACTGGGATGAATTTTTAAGGTAAAATTTGTAGTTATTTACATACTATGTTTATATGGTGATAAACTCTATTGTCATTCAGAACTTTTGTGTCATCGAGGTGATGACCAATTTTAGGGGGGGAGTATGTCACATCTTATTTTCCTCTGTCAAGTTTTAGTTTGATGAACTATTGTCCCGTTGGCATATGTGTCATTGTGACACATTGGTCATAGTACATGTGCATACATTTATGTGAAGATTTACTCTTGATATGCAAATCAAGAAACTGGATATTTGATTTTATGAATAAATTAATAAAAATAGTATTAATGCTATAGTTAATTTGTCAATTTTTTTTATAGTCTTAAATTGTTTAATTGTATTAAACAATTGTTGATTTATGATATTCAATATATTAATTTTGCTAATTAAATATGAGTATATATCCTAATTAAACACTAGGATGAACACATACTTTATAAGATTTAATTTGTATTAATCAATTAGAATTGATTATTAATTAGTGACGCATGAAACTTATGATGACCACTTGCATTTATGACCCCTAAATACCTATTAAATGACTCAAAATGACATATTTACTAATTAGACCATGACCAAGGCTAAAAAGGCATTAAATTACATCAAATAACTTATAATATACCCCATGAAAAAATATTAGATGCCTAAAACATATAAAAATAAAGTTGTAATCTATAGGGGTCCCAATTTGACCTACAAGGTCAAATTTGGTCAACATATCTATCAAAACAATAGAGTGAACTAGCAACACATTAAGAGCCATAGACATGAAACAAAATCACAACACATAGAACACTTATTTGAGTGAGAAACCATCAAAGGGAATAAATCCCACTGATGATGCAAATGGATTATAGTACTATAAGATAAATATCAAGATATAGTGAAACACCAACTTCACTTGGAGCAGCAGCTGCAACTAGCTAAACACCAACTCATCTAGGATTTAAAAACACCTACTTAGGAGGCACCAACCCCCTAAATAAATTATATATAAATAATAAAACTCAAACCCTTGATAAAATTTAGAACACTTTGATTCTCATATAACATATGATGATCTCCTTCTTTATCTCTTCATACACTCTTATCTTTCTCAAACTAGAAACTAGCCTTCTTCGCTCAATTAGCCCTCTTATTGACTTGGTTAGGTCATATGACCTTGATAATAATCTAGGATACCCTTATTATATTTTCATGATGGTTTATATAAACCATTATAATGGTATAAAATACCTACTTCATCTCTCCAAATTTCTATTTCATTCAATTCAACTCTCTCAATCTATAACTAGACTATTAGGCCATTAAGCCTTGTTTTTGTACTAGGTTCTTGCTCATACACTCTTTGGTTGGACATAAACACTTGAAAATTTAGATTTATCAAATAATATTCCTTAGGACATTCCAAAAAAATTAATCAAACATCACAACAGGTTGGTCATAGTATATAGGACCAAAACCCCTTTAGGCCTTAAGGAGACCTTGTTTGGTTAAACCTTCATTAGCACACATTACCCTTTGAACACCTTGGAAAAATTTTAGACTTCACACACAATAGGAACATATAATATTACAATTAAATATACCCATATAAATATCATATTATGTCCATGACACCTTTTAGCTCCAACCACCACTTGAAGCATGCTATAAGCACTATTCATAATTAGGTCTGTGTATACATAAAAAAATTGTCTTGAACAACTAAAGAAAAAAAACCTTGTCAAAAAACCATGGAAAAAAATAATATATAAAAAAACTTAAATTACTCAAAAACTAAACCAAATTAATTATAATTCATTACATAGGGCAAAAGGACTCAAATCTTCTTCTGCAAGTAGCCCACTCAGAACTGCCAACTAGCCTCAAAACACAGTCATAGAAACAAAGACCTAAAACACTTGTAGAACCAATTTCAAAGATTTAAAATGAATTTATATAATCCTATGAGGTAATTAAACCATTCTTAGATATGTGTGTGTGTGTGTGTGTGTGTGTGTGTGTGTGTGTGTGTGTGTGTGTGTGTGTGTGTGTGTGTGTGTGTGTGTGTGCGTGCGTGCATGCGTGTGTGTGTGTGTGTTTTCATGTGCATGCATGCGTGCATATGTGTGTGTGTGTGTGTGTGTGTGTGTGTATAATATGGTCAAATATAAACTTAGTTTTATAGACAAATCTCCTAGTCTTGTATCTCACTGTCTCATCTGAACTAGATAGGTCAACTTATGAGCAAAAATTTCATCATATCCACTGACATAAAAAACATATATCCAAAATTAACACATGATAAATTTTTTTAAAACAATTTCCATGCACTTATATTCATCTCTAATCCATGATAACACATCCCTGATCAACTTCTCACTTTTGCTTAGTTTTCTCACTATCTAAAACATTAAGCCTGTTTAGTGACTGATCAACTTATAAGATTGGTTTATCACTCCTAAGGTTAAAAATTGATAAGAAACCACCATGGAGATAATATAAAAGTCTAAATCTTCAACCTTAATCTATTTATCAAATTTGACTTGGTCAAATCTAACTACTACAATAAATCTTTGAGAAATAAGGCCTTTCCTGCAGGGTCCACTCACTCACATGACAAACCAATCACACCTATAGGTGCCTATGATATTTTAATACATGATAAAATATATTAAATAGATATATAATCCATTATAATCACTTTATAACAAGATCTTTCATATCAGGTCACTATTAGGGTTCTTTGAGGGTTTAAACCATCTTCTAGTCTTAACGACCATTCATAAAGCTTAGCCTTTCATTCCAAAATCAATGATTGGAAATTTTATGTATGAACCTTAACCATACACCATGAATATGTTAGGTTCCTAGGTAGAGGTTACATATGTCAATAGACACTTGACAGTTCTTCTTGAGTTAAGAACCCTTCATTTTGTGCACATGAGAGACCTCAAAATACTTTTTATTACCTTAACCTTCAAAATTTAACCTAAAACTTGGTAATATTGATTAAAAAAACATTAAATACCTATTTTAATGCACACATACTCACACTTGCCTTGAAAATAGATTTTGATACCTCATATGACCACCATCTCTCTCTTTGCTCTCTAGGCCTTTGACCTACAAGTCACATTAGGCCTTGAATCTGACCTTATAACCAATGCTAAAGAAATCAAAACCTCATATAAATATCATAAAAATCCTCAAAATTTTAAACCACTAACATTCTTTATATTCCTTGACAATACCTCATGACACCTCATTAGGTTAGGTAGGGTCTAGAACTAGTCTAGTTGCATGCTAGGTCTATAGGTCTTGCCCCTGTAGGCTCATTATAATACACTCATGAGTGATTATTATGTCTATGAGCATCCATACTACTATTCCACCATGATCCTTCATATACAAGACTAGGCATCTTATGCACAAGCCCTCTTAAGTCTCTTACTAGGCTCAATTACTTGACAATTTTGGAAACTGATCTTGAAACACTCTTTGATGATTCTACACCTTGCTCATATGCCTTATATCTTTCTAAACCAATTTCATACATTTCAAGGATGAAATAAAACAAAAAAATTATTCAATGACCACATGAACAACCTTTGACATCAATGAAATTTTCAATTCCAAAACTCAACAACATAAATAATACTCAACAATCTCCCCCTTTGTCATTGATGGTAAACCATAGTGAAAACTAATAATCCTTATCTCCCCATTATTGTATTTCTCCCATTTTGACATAAATTACATAGTGATGTCTAAAATTCCTTATATCACACTCCTTACAACCAAAATACTCAAGACACAAAACTATGAGTTTATGAGACATAAAACAAACATGCTTCCCCTATCTCCATGCATAACTTCTTGGAACAACTCACCTATTCTTGGAGCTAATGAGCATGATTAGCTCCCCCTAAGTACTTGGCTTCTTTAATTATTTCTAGGGGAAGTAATTACACCCAATTCCTATCTTAGGTGTTCAAAAGTTACCTTTGTAAGTGGTTTGGTTAAGATGTCTACAATTTGATCCTGTGTAGAAACATATTCAAGTTTTACACTTTGATCAATTACTTGATATCTTAGAAAATGATACCTAATGGTAATGTTCTTGGTATTTGAGTGAATTATAGGGTTATTTTAGACACTTATAACACTTATATTATCACAATAGATAGGGCTAAGACCATCATATTCCACCTTGTGGTCTTTTAGGGTCTGTCTCATCTATAATACCTGAGTGCAACATAAATATGTTGCAATGTACTCAGTTTCAAAAGTGGAAAATGCTAATTATGGTTATTTCTTACTTGTCGATGAAACTAGGGACCAATCTAGGAACAAGGCTCCTTCACTGGTACTCTTCCTATCATCTATCATTCTTGCCCAATCTGCATTTGTGTAGGTTGTCAAATTGAACTCCTTTCTTTTTGGATACCACAATCTATACTACATAGTCCCCTTGAGATACCTGAGTATCATTTTGACTTCTTTCAAATGATTCTCCTTTGGATCTATTTGAAACCTTCCCACAAGACCTACTACTTGCATAATGTCAAGTTTAGAGGTAGTGGTGTATAACAAACTTCTAATCATTGACCTATATGATGTTTGATTGACCTTTGAAGACTCATTTTCCTTGCTCAATTTACATCATGTGACCATAGGTGTTCTAACTACCTTGAAGTCCTCCATATCAAACATATTCAGCATCTCTCTCATGTACTTAGCTTATTAGATGAATATACCTTTTTTAAATTGAGTGATTTATAACCCATGAAAGAATGATAGTTATCCTAGCATGGACATATCAAACTGTTTCTTCATCACCTCTGTAATGACCTTTGTAATGTTCTCATTGTTTCCACTAAAGATGATGTCATCCATATAGACAACTACTATCAGTTGATGGTCATTTTCTATTTTGATGTATAGATTACTATCTACAACTCCTCTTTTGAATCCTTGATCCAGCAGATATTTGTCCAACCTAGTATACCAAGTTATAAGAGCTTGATTCAGACTATAAAGAGCCTTTTTCAATATGTAAAATAGTCTTTTTAATCTGATAGTGAGAACCCTTTAGGTTTCTCAATGTACACTTTTTCTTCCAAATTCCCATTCAAAAAGGCAGATTTGAGGTATACCTTGAATCATTTGAATCTTGCATAAGCTAGAAATAATCTGAAAACCTCCAAACTTGATACTGGGGCAAAGGTCTCCTCAAATTCTACCCCTTCAAATTTTGCATATCCCTTGAAACTAGTCTATCCTTATTCTAAGTGACTTCTCCATATTCATTGGACTTGTTTCTAAACACCCATTTTATGCCAATGACATTCTTATCTTTAGGCCTAGGAACTAGTTCACAAGTGTCATTCTTCTCTATTTTGTATAACTCCTCATTCATAGAACCTATCCAAAATTTGTCTTTGCTTACTTCTATAAGACCATTAGGTTCAATCTAGGATAATAGAGCAACATTCTCTTGAATTAGACTACTTGCCAGTCTTCTTCTTGTTTGCATACCTATATTCTTGTTGCCAATGATTTAAGATTCAAGGTGATCTCTTTGAATCTATCTTGAGGGTCTTTTTGAGTCTTGTCTCTCTTTAACTTCTTATTCTTCCTCATCAATATATATATTATCCTCTTCATTCTTGAAGTCCTGATACTTTAAAGTGTTATTTGATTGTGAGGGAGATTACCTTGTCTCATTAATCTTCACATTGGTGATTTACACTATCTGTTATAGTCTCTTATTATAATATCTATAGGTTGGGTTGATTGATGATTATCCTAATAATATGCCTTCATCATATTTAGGATCAAACTTACCCAAGCCTTCATCATCTCTTTTTAAGAAAAATTTACTCCCAAACACTCTAATGTGTTCTATATTGGTAGGTCTACCCTTTCCATAGTTAATAAGGAATTTTATTTCCATTATTCCTTATCTGTCTTCTACTAAAAATGTAGAAAATAGTGCTTACTACCTCTCTCTAATATTCATCAGCTAATATAAACTCATTTAGAATAGTTCTAGCCATCTCTTGAACTGTCTTATTCTTCCTTTGCACTACTCCTTTCTGTTGAGGTGTCCTAGCTACTGAAAATTGTCTCCTTATTCTATGAACCTCATAGAAGTCATCAAATTCATTAAACCAAAACTTTACTCCTCTATCAAATCTTAGGCACTTGATCTTTCGATTCTTCTCATTCTCAATAAGATCCTTGAATGCCTTGAACTTGTTAAGAACTTCTAATTTTTATTTCAAGAATGCAACCTAAGTCATTTTTATGTAATTATCTATGAGTAACATGAAGTAGTTATCTCCTTAAATTCTTTAAATTATTGTTAGCCCAAAGAGATCAATGTGTATTATCTCCAAGGGTCTTGTAGTAGATTACTCTTTAGACTTGAACCTTATTCTAGTATGTTTACCATGTTGTCAAGCCTTGCACAATATGTTTGTAAGTTTTGTGATCATAGGCATATTCTTCACAAACTTCTTAATGCTACCAATCTTGACCAATTTTTCAAAGTTTAGGTGACCTAACCTTCTATGTCATATCCAAATTTCATCTATCTTGTTCATGAAGAATATCTTCTTCTTGATCTCATTCAATACTTATAGGTTGTTCTCAGTCCTCTTGGCATTGATAATTAGCCTACCTAATTTGGCTCTCCTTATTTCACACCCTTTATCATGAAAGGTTAGTATGTGTCCTTGATTACACATTTAACTTACACTAAGTAGGTTATGTTTCAAACCTTCCACATACAACACATTTTGTGTCTTAGTTTTTACATTATCCAAGCTCAAGACACCCTTGCCAATGATATTTGTAGTTATGTTGTCTCCAAACCTCACTATTTTTATAGCATTCCTATTTAAAGAGGAGGACTTATATCTATCTCCTGTCATGTGGTTTGAGAAACCACTATCTATATACCATTTCATGCCTTCATCTTGAATGTGAAAGGTAGTCTGAGTTAGCATAGAGTCCTCTTTGGTCTTCTTTTCCTCCTTGGCAAATAGTCCATCTTGCTTCTTGAGTTCAATCTGATCCATCCTAGCTTGCTTTGGCTTTCATACCAATGTTTGATCCCTCTTATGCATTCTAGGATATTCATATGTCACGTTGAATCTTGTGGACCTTCTAACTCTTTTGGAGTAGAATCTTCCAATGTGTCATATATTGTGATAGATGTAGAAAACAACATTTTTATACTTATCATGATTCCATGATGACTTCTCCTTTATTGCATTGGGATACCTAATTGGTCTTTTCAGGTTGGTAGTCTTGACTTGTTCTAAGCTCTAACACTCTCTCTCTCTCTCTCTCTCTCTCTCTCTCTCTCTCTCTCTCTCTCTCTCTCTCAAATTTTCTCATTTTGTCTATGAAATTTTCATGCTCAACCTTCAAGGAATATAGCTTTATTTTCAACTAGTCATACTCAATTACCTTTGACTTACACCTTGTGTTAACCTCTTCTAACTGATTCCTAAGATCCTTGATAGTCTTCTCTTAGTGTTTTAGATCATCAAGGTAGCTTATGAGCTCAGTTTTAAGGTCTACTCTAGCTTATCCTTCTTCACTATCATAGAAAACTTCATCATCATATAAGAATTCTTCATCATACATGTTTTTTTCTTCATGTTAATCAAAAGACATCTTGTGCTTCTTAGGATCACCTTCAAGATGTTAGACTTGTCTAAAAGGACAAGGATATTATACCAATTGTTGAATCACATTGACTAAGAGGGGGGTGAATTAGTCTTCAAATTTTTTTCAAATTTACTTTATCATTCATGAACTATCAAAACAATAGATTGAACTAACAACACATTAATCGCCATGAGCATGAAACAAAAGCACAACACATAAAACACTTATTTGAGTGGGACACCCTCAAAGGGAAGAAAACCCATTGATGATGCAAATGGAATATAGTAATATAAGACAAATCAATATTTAATGAAACACCAACTTCACTTGGAGTACCAACCCTAATTAGCTTAACACCAACTCAACTAGGCTTTAACATACACCTACTTGCAAGGAGGCACCAACCTCTAGGTTTTTGGAGATTTGTCATCATGATGTCATGGTGATGTTATAGAGGTGTCTTGGTGAGTGAATGAAGTTATTTGATAGCCTAAGTAAAAATTATAAAGTGTGCAATGTGCTTATCCTAGTGCGCTTGAAGTATGCTTGGTTCATCTCCAGAGTTTGACTAGTTAGAGATGTTCAGGGATGAGTATGGAGTATTGAGAATATACAAGGGGCCCTATAAGAGGTTTTATATTATTTGAGTGTTTTTGTACATGAGTGGATTTCATTTGGTTGATCATAGTTTTTATCTAGACACTTTGGGTCCAGTGTCAAAAATTCTTAGTAGGCAGTTCGATGACATCAACATTACCACATGTGAATAGGTCAAGGGGAGTTGGTCATATGGTTGTGATCCCATTAGTCCCTAGTTGTTATTCACAAGATCTCAAGTCATTAATTAAATCATGGTTAAAGATATGATGGTGCAATGTTGGCTTATCAGTCATAATTAATTATTTTTCCATACTTAGCCAAATTTGCAATGTGGCTAGAAAGCGCTGAGTAAGAATGTTGATGAGGTCAACATTAGCACACGTGGAGGTATCAGGATAAAATGATCATATGGGGTTTTTTAAATTTGTGCTTAGTTTATTTGTGTTAACTTTTATATCATGCAATGTAGTGCATTAAAATATATGCATATGCAAAGTTGGGCTCCCAGGTAGTTTGATTGTGTTTTCTCATACTTAGCTAATTTTGCAATGTGGCAAGAAGAGCCAAGTGAGAATTTTTATGGTGCTATATATTACACATGTGAAGGTTTCAAGAGAAAATAATCATATGGGTTTGTTTATTTCTAAGAATAGATGATTTATGTTAAATATGAGATCATGTGCTAAAGTGTGGCAAAAGTTATGGATGCTCAAAATTGGCCTCTCAAGTAGGTTTTGACATAATTGGCTCTCTGACAAAAGATTTTAAGGATTTTTAATGGCATTATATCTCACATGTGTGAGAGTTACATGTGAAGTTTGTCACATGGTTGGATTATCCTATGTGAGGAGATCATCTGGTCCAAATTTGAGATCTTGCAATGAAGCATAGAAGATATTAAGGATAAAAAATGACTACCCAGGCATATTGAAAGGGTCCCCATAGTTATTTTTGAAAGAGTTAAAGCTCAAGAAAGATCAACTATGTGCATTGATCCAAATATTTAGGTAGTAGTGAAATGAGAATAGGTGCATGATGTTTAACAATTGAGCAAAGGTATAAGATAAGGATTCAACAATGAGTGGGCATTCATACAGATTAATCAAATGGTGAGCATTGATCATTAAAGATCTAGTTGATCTAAAAAGATCAATGAAGCATGTTATGCCAACATTATAATATTATATGAGATGAGGTCAATGTGATTGAAGTTTAATCTCTAAGAATTTGCACCTATGTTAACGAATGAACAAGATCGATGGTGCATATTGGATTTGAGCTAAGAGGACATGAGATTTGAGCTCTGTGTTTGAAGGTTAACTATGACTATTTGTATTTGAATATTTGAATTTGCAAAGGAAAAACTAGTGTCTAGTTTTTGGGCGATAACTTTCAATCCAAGATGAATTTGCTCATATAGTAAAAATTAAATTGGTAGAGGACTCCAAATGACACACATATATATATATATATATATATATATATATATATATGAAGATATAAAAGTGAGTACGATCAAAGATATTAAGCCTAGAAGTTGACTTTGTTTTTGTATATGTTCTGCAAGTGAGGCACGAAGGATATTCGAGCTTATATTGATGTTGCTTTGATGTTTCTTGATGTCTTAGATATTAGGGAGTGTTAAAAACTCCATGAGGATAATTTGTGTGGATTTTGGAAGTGTGATAAATCTATATTGAGTATGAACAATGCTTAATAAGTTTATTGTATGTTTGGTAATGGTGATCCTAAGTGTAAGGTTTGTGTTTGAGTTATTTAAGCATACACAGAGGTGAGTTAAAATGACTATGATCATTTGATAATGTAGAAGAGGACATAAGGAGTGGACCTATGTATTTAAAAGTGGTCCTGTGTTCTTGTTTTGTTTGAGGGTGTGCTAAATGTGTGAATAGGTCTCCATGAGACATATAAGAGCTCCAAGGGCCTCATTAAAAGGTGTAGCTACTCAAGTATGACCCATAGATGCTATGGCCAACTTGTGAAGATTGTATTGAGTTATGTATTCAAGTGAGAGATGCCCCAATGGCTAAGAAATGCCTAATAGCTGACCAAGATGTTGTTAATCATGAATGCTCTATATATAGTGAAACCAAATGTGATGGTTTTTAGACTTGGATAACTTGGATGTGGTGTGAGAATTGAAGCGAAGAAGTAAGGAGGCTAAGTGTGCCTAATGGATGGGTTGAGAATTAGAGTATATTAATGACTATGTATATGATCTATTAGTTATGTTTTTGAGGTTAGAATAGTGATCTTGTAGGTTGAGAATGAGAAAAGAGGTCTAGAGTGATCTAAAAAGATGTTTTGGATGTATTGAGAATGAACAAAGTATTTTTTATGTTTATATGCGCTTGGTGTTTGATCAAAGAGGTAGATCAATGTGTGGACTATGTGCATGACCATCTAGTCATGTTGTTGAAGTTGTGATAGAGTTGTTGCTATGAAAGATGCATTGATTGTGCAGAGTTGAAGAGTGGGGTTAGTTAGGATATGTAATGTGCCCTAATTGAACTTTGTGTATTGGTTCAAGTATGTAATGTACTTTGGCTAACAAGGAGTGTTGTGTGATCTAAAAGGTGGATTTGGATACATTATGAGATTGATAATCAAAGTTTGATCAAGTGTTGAAGACATCAATTCAAACATGGAGTTGTTTAAGGTAGCTAGCTAGGTGGTTAGCTACCTAGGGGCTTTGTTCCTCCTTACAAGGTGAAACTTGATAAAAGTTTAGTTGTTATGGGTGCTCAGCCATACAGGTGTAGTAGCTCCTTCTAGGATTAGTGTCTCACTAAAATTAGGAATGGTTCCTTGATCAGTAGCTTATTGGTCTAAATTAGTTCTTATTTTATAGAACAGTAGTCCAATTATAGGTTCTAGTGGGTTTTATTCCCCAAGAGGGTTTAGAATGTATGGCATGTATTATGTGCTTGATCTTGGATTGTCTTTATTATACATTACTATGAATGATGTGTATGCTTCATAAATACTTATGGTAATTGATTAAGGACTTGTAAATATTAGAATTTAAGTTGGATAATTTGGGCTCATTGATTCATTCCCCCTCTGTGATTGCACCTCTAAAAATTAGTATTAGAGTGGGTCTTTTAGAGGAAGCCTAACAGCTTGAAGGTAATCCTAAGTAGGTATAAATATGGCTAAGAAGTTAAATAAATAAAATCAATATTGGAAGGCTGTGATCAAGGCACTTGAAGACTAGATATGTAATTGGAAAAAAGATGCCAAAGAAGATGAGAATATTATCAATAATCTCAAGGTTCAGCTAGTAGATGCCAAGACAAGTTTGTGTTTAAAATAAATAGACATCATGTTGGATAAATAAGCCTGACATAAAAATATAGAAGATGACAACAAGGAAGAAGAAGTTGATGTAGAATCTAAGATCATGAATACACTTGGTGAAATAAAGGAGCAGAAGAAAAGGAATCACAAGATGAGGTATGTGATCAAAGGTCTTGAAGAAAATTTTAGTTCTCTTGAGGGAAGTTTGATAGAGAAAGCATATAAAATAAAGGATGACATTGTTAAAGAAGCTAAAAGTGATAAGGATACTATCCAAGTTCTCAAAGGTCAATTAAGGGTTGTAATTTCCATTATAAGAGCTAAAGAGGATGAGAGAATTCAATTGGAAACCAAGCTAGGTTAATTCATAGATGAGCATGAAAAATTTGTTTTCAAGATAATCAATCTTGAAGAAGATCAAAATAAATTAGATTAGGTCAAGAGAAATGAAAGAAGGTTTGTTAGACAAATGAATTCTTCAAGGTATGCTAGTTTATTTCATGGTCATTATTGCACATATAATAAGTATGGTTATATAGCTAAGGACTGTAGAATGAATTCAGTCAAGTATGAGCATTCATGGATCTATGATAGAAGGGGTTTTTGGCTAAATATTGGTCACAATTCAAATCTGTTAAAAGGTATGAAAGATGTTATTTATTTTAGTTATCGTAAGAGTGGACATATTACTAGATTCTATCTGAATAATGTTAAGAGGTCTTCAAGGTATGTCAAATGATATAGAGCTCCTAGAAGGTTTGATGAAGTACAAACTCAAGTATGGAAACCAAAGATTATCATTTCTAATCACACTAGTCCAAAGGTTGATAATAAAGTTGCTCTAGAAGGTTATGTTGAAAATTAGGATAAGCTCAAGGATCAAGTAGGTAAGATGGCTACAGAAGATAAGAAGGGTCAAACTATGGTATGGAGATTTGAGGAAATAAATATTAAGAATACCAACCATATTGAGTCTAAGAGTCTTGATGGATTGTTTGCCAAGGTGGAAAAAGGATCATAAATAAAGGAGAGTCAAAAGTTTTTATTAACAACATTTATTAACAAATCTGAAGAAAAGAATGAAGTCAAAGATTTAGTTAAATTCAAGTAGGACTGCAAGTTAGAGAAAGATATGGAGATATGGGAGTCTCCTAATTGTTGGGACTTTTAGTTTATCTATGTCAAAGGGGTGTCTCTATCTAGGATTCAAGGAGACACTTGTTAGTTAGAAGAAGCTTGGTGGCTATCAGATATTGTTTTGATGAGAAGGTATGAAAATAAGGTATGTTTGTGCATTCTTTTTATATATCTATCTTTTGGAGAAAAGAGGTTTGTAAAGATTATCAATGGTCCTATCTTGAGGAGTTAGCTTGTTGATCATGGTTTGGATGTTTTGGTATAAAGTATTTGAAGACTTGTTGAAGATGTCATGTTCTTGATGAAGCATGAAATTAGGGGGAGCTTTGTAACTAGTTAGGTCTTATGATCAGGGGATTGAATAGTTGAATTTGATTAAGAAGGTGTGTAGAAGCAAGTTTGTATTCTCAAGATGATAATGCTAATAAGAGAAGGTCTTTGGTTAAGTGGGATCAGCAAGTTCATGTGTTTGCTTGAGAAGTTTGTAAAGGAGCTATAGTATAGGGTCAAAATGGCTGGTTCCAAGTGGAATAATGAGTTTGATGCAATGATAAGAAGTGTTTGGTGGTCATAAATGCTTATTAATTTATTTTTGATGTGATCTAGGTGTTTTTTTGGTCTGAAGGTATGTTTTGTGTTAATTGAATTTTTTTAGATCTCTTAGTTTTCAGCTAAAAGGCAAGCAAGCCTAAAATGGGTTATAGGAAGTCATGACTTCCAAAGGTGTGAAGGCTCAAATCTTGGTCCATTAGTGTGTGATTGGTGTCTCTAGGTGTGCAAGAAGTTTTAGTATTGTATGTTGACTAGAAAGTGGTTTGCTGACCCTATTTGTTTTGATATTCTAGGGTTTTTTGCTATGTTAGAAAAGTAGTTTGATTTATGAGTTAAGGTATAAGGATTATTAATAGGATGAATGGTCAAAGTGGGTTGTAAAATCAAGATTCATAAAGAATTTAAGGTTTATGGTTCTCAAGTTATTCATGTTTTTGTCAATATGGAGGGTTAATTGGCTAGTAAGTTTGTGAAGGAATTTTACTGTAAAGGATGAGCCTGGTCATAAAAATTGGTGTGCATAAGGGGGTATATGAGATTGATTCAAATATGAAGTTTTATGTCTTAAAGATGTGTCTAATAAAAATTGTGGTATCTACAAGTTCTAGGTAGGGCTACAAGGAGGCTAGATAGGCCTTGTTTGAATAAGAATGCTTTTTGCTTAGTTTCTCAAAAGAGCAAGGTATATGTGTTTTAAGGAGAGTTCTCAAGTTTTTTGAGAGCATATTTCCTATTTTTTGAGTGGCATGAAGTTATTTTGGTGGTCCTTGTAGTAGCTTGAGAGAGAAGGCTAGTTAGCATATGTGGTGGTTCTTCATGGTGTATGGACATTTGAAGATGCTTAAAAGGTGAAATTGCTCAAAGTTCTTAGGGGGGTTCCCTCTAAAATGTTTCTTGGTGAGTTACATCAGATTTTAGTTCTTTTGTGTGTTTTTTATTCATTGGTTTTAGTGCTTGGTTGAAGAAAAGTATTGGCATAGAGCAAGAGGAAGTTTGTCAAGGCAAAAAGAGGTAGGCTCAAGGTAAGGGGGAGTTTATATCATCTTTATAAGATGGTCCTTTCCTATTTGTTAGTATTTTTAGGTCCTTGGGATCATTTTGTGACCACTTTGTCATTGTGTCAAAGGGGGAAAAAGTTCTTGTTGGGGAGAAGATTCTTGTTATGAGAGTGCTTTGAAGAGAGAGAAGGTGAGCAATATATTGCTATATATGATGGTTGTTGACATCAATGACAAAGGGGGATATTGTTAGATATTTATCATGATGATGTCATAGAAGTGTTCAGGTGAGTGGATGAAGTGATTTGATAGCCTATGTAACAATGATCTAAGTGAGCATTTTGATGGTGTTATATCTTGCATGTTTGAAGGTGTCAAGATAAACTGATTATATGGGTTTGTTCAATTTTGAGCATATATGATAAATGCTAAATATGAGATCATGAATTGAAGTAAGACAAAAGTTATGGATGCTCAAATTTGGCCTCTTAAGTAGGTTTTGACATAGTTGGCTCTGTGACGGAAGATTTTAAGAAGGATTTTTTAATGACATTATATCTCTCATGCATAAGAGTTTTAGGTGAACTGTGTCGCATAGTTGGATTGTCCTATATGAGGAGATCATCTAGTATAATTTGAGATCATGTGTTGAGGCATGAAAGAATTTATTAAGGATAAAAAATGGATTCTCAAGCATATTGAAAGGGTCCCCATACTTAGTTATTTTTGAAAGAGATAAAGCTCGAGCAAGATCAATGGTACACATTGGTCTAATGAGTTAGGAAGTAGTGAGATGAGGATAGGTACATGATTTTTAATGATTGATCAAAGGTATAGGTTAAGGATCCTATGGTGATTGGTCATTCATACAAATTGATCGAATGGTGATCATTGATCATTAAAGATTTTGTTGATCCATAAAGATTGATGGAGTGTGTTAAGTCAACATTATAGGATTGCATGAGATGAGGTCAACGTGACTAAATTTTAACATCTAAGCATTGGAATGTATGTGTTAAATAATTAACAAGATTAATGGTGCATTTTCAATCTAAAATAAGAGGACACGAGATTTGAGCTTTGTGTTTGAAGGTTAATTGTGACTATTTGTATTTGAATATTTGAATTTGTAAAGGAAAAACTAGTGTCTAGTTTTTAGAATATAACTTTTGATCTAAGATGAATTTACTCATATAGTAAAATGAAAATGGGTAGGTGACTCCAAGGTGCATATATTTATATAGATTAAAGATTTGAAAGTGAGTATAATTAAAGATATTGAGCTTAGAAGTTGATTGTGTTTTTGTATATGTTCTATAAGTGACCCGAGAAGGATATTTGAGCTTGTATTGATGTTGCTTTGATTTTTCTTGATATCTTAGATATTAGGGAGAGTTTCAGACTCTATGAGGATGCTTTGTGTGGATTTTAGAAGTGTGATCAATCTATATTGAGTATGAACAATGATTAATAAGTTGACTGTATGTTCGATAATGGTGTTCATGTGTGTAAGGTCTATGTTTGATTTGTTTGAGCATATGCAGAGGTGAGATAAAATGTCTGTGATCATTTGAGAATGTAGAATAGGATATAAGGAGTAGAACTATGTATTTAAAAGTTTTCTTATGTTCTTGTTTTGCTTGAGGGTGTGCTAAATGGGTGAATAGGTCTCCATGAGACCTATAAGAGCTAAAAGGGCCTTATTAAAAGGTGTAGTTTCTTAAGGGTGACCCATAGATGTTATGGACAACCTATGAATATTGTATTGAGTCATGTTTTCATGTGATACAAGACTTAAAGTTTAATATATGCCTAATGGCCAACCAATATGTTGTTAATCATGAATGCTCTATATATAGTGAAACCAAATGTGATGGTTTCTAGACTTGTATAACTTGGATGTGGTGTGAGCGTTGAAGCAAAGAAGTAAGGAGGATGAGTGTGCCCAATAGATGGGTTGAGAAGTAGAGTAGATCAAGGAATGTGTGTATGACCTATAGGTCATGTTTATGAGGTCATAATAGTGCTCTTGTAGGTTGAGAATGAGCGAAGAGGTCTAGAGTGATCTAAAAGGATTTTTTTGGATGTCTTGAGAATGAGAAAAGTATAGTTGATATTTATATAAGCTTGGTTGTTGATATGAGAGGTAGATTAGTGTGTGGACTATGTGTATGACCATTTAGTCATGTTTTTGGGATATGTAATGTGTCCTAATGATATTTGTGTATTAGTTCAAGTATGTAATGTGCTTTGGCCAACAGGGAGTGTTGTGTGATCAAAAATATGACATTGGATACATTAAGAGACTGATAATCAGAGTTTCATTATCAAGTGTTGAAGACATTACTTCAAAGTTGGATTTGATCAAGGTATCTTGCTGGTTGGTTAGTTGCCTAGGGGGTTTGTTTCTCCTTGCAAAGTGAAACTTACTTAAAGTCTGGTTGATATGGGTGATCAACTAGATAGGTGTAGTAGTTCCTTGTGGGATTGGTGTCTCACTAAAATTAGGAATGATAGTTCCTTGATCAGTATCTTGTTGGTCTAAATTGGTTCTTGATTTATAGGATAGTAGTCCAATTGCAGGTTCGAATGGGTTTTATTCCCCAAGTGGGTTTCCCATGTATGTCATGTGTTATGTGTTTGATCTTGAATTGTATTTATTATACATTTTTATGAATGATGTGTATGCTTAATGAATGCTTATGGTAATTTATTAAGGAATTGTAAAGATTATAATTGAAGTTGGATAATTTGGGCTCTTTGATTCACCCCCTCTAAGTGATTATACTTCTAACATAAATGTCTCAGCACCAACTCAGCCACCTTAAACCCTTGATCACCTTTAGAACACTTTGTTGATCATAAAATAGATGATGATCTCCTTCTTATCTCTTCACACACTCCTATCTTTCTCAAACTGATCTATAGCTTTCTTCATTCAATTAGCCTTATTCTTGACTTGGTTAGGTCATATAACCTTGATAATCATATACAATACCCTTATCAAATATTTATGCTAGTTTCTATGCACCCTCCTGATGGTCTAAAATACCTCCTTTAGCTCTTCAAATTTCTATCTCATTCACTTCAAATATCTCAATCTTTGACTAGACTATTAAGCCTATTAGGCCTTATTCTTATACTAGGTTCTTGCTCATACACTCCTAGGTCGGACATACATACTTGCATATTTGTATTTCCCAAAAAAAATCTTTATAACATACCACAAACATGAATAAAACATTACAATAGGTTGGTTAGATTATATAGGACCAAAACCCCTTTTAGGCCTTATGGAGACCTAGTTCAATTAGGCCTTCATTAGCACATGTTACCCTTTGAACACCTTAAAACACTATCAGACTTAAAACATGGTAAGAACATATCATATTCCACTTAAATAGACCCCTACCAAGCTCTTATTAGGTCCATTACACTTTTTATCTCCAATCGTCACTTGAAGCACACCATAAGCACTAAAATTGAATCAAAAATTATAATAGGTTGGTCAAATTATAGGACCAAAACCCCTTTTAGGCCTTACAGAGACCTAGTTCAATTAGGCCTTCATTAGCACATGTTACCATTTGAACAACTTGGAACACTATCAGACTTAAAACATGCCAAGAACATATCATATTCCACTTAAATAGACCCCTACCAAGATCATATTAGGTCCATTACACTTTTTATCTCCAACCATCGCTTTAAACACACCATAAGCACTAATCACAATTAGGTTTGTGCATATCCAAAAAATTTGTCTTGAACAACTGAAGCAAAAACACAATCTTGTCAAACAACCATGGAAAAAAATCATATGTATAGAACCTTCAAGACATAAAAAACTACACCAAATTCATTATATTTAATTACATAGGGTAAAAGGACTCAAATATAGTTAGATTATATAAGACCAAAACCCATTTTAGGCCTTAAGGAGACCTAGTTCAATTAGGCCTTCATTAGCACATGTTACCCTTTGAACACCTTGGAACACTATCAAATTTAAAACATGCCAATAACATATCATATTACACTTAAATATACCCCTACCAAGATTATATTATTTACATTACACTTTTTATCTCCAACCATCACTTGAAGCACACCATAAGCACTGTTCACAATTAGGTTTGTGCATACCCAAAAAATTTGTCTTGAACAACTAAAGAAAAAACACAATCTTGTCAAAAAAACATAGAAAAAAATAATATTTAGAGAACCTTCAAGACATAAAAAACTACACCAAATTCATTATACTTCATTACATAGGGTAAAAGGACTCAAATCCTCTTCTACAAGTGGCCCACTTAGAACTGCCAACTAGCCTCAAAACATAGTCATGGAAACAAAGACCTAAAACACCTATAGACCACTTTAAAAGATTTAATATGAATTTATATGATCCTATTATTTAATTATACCATTCATAGATAGATATATAATATGGTCAAATGTCAATATTGGATTTGCATATCAATTTTATAGTCTTATATCTCATTGTCTCATTCAAACTAGACAGGTCAACTTATGAGCAACATTTTTATCATATCCATTAAACCAAAAAATATATATACAACATGAAAATTTATTAAATATATTTAAAAACTTATCCATGCACTTTTATTCATCCCTAATACATGATAATACATCTCTAATCAACTTCTCACTTTTGCCTAGTTTTCTCACTGTCTACACCATTAGGTTTGTTAGCAATTGGTCAACTTGTAAGACTGGTTTAGCATTCCTAAGGGATATAACCTAATAATAAAAAAACATGGAAATAATATAAAATTATTAAGCTTCAAATTTCATTCATTTATCAACTTTGACTTGTTCAACTTTGATTACTACAGTAAATCTCTGAGAAATAAGGCCTTTCTTGTAGGGTCCACTCACTTACCTAACAAACCAATCACACTTCTAGGTGAATAGGAGAGTTTAATACATGATAAAATATCTTAAATATCCATACCAATTCATTATAATCACTTTATTATAATATCTTTCATATCAGGTCACTATTAGGGTTCTTTGAGGGTTTAAACCATCTTCCAGTCTTAACAATCATTCATAAAGCTTAGCCCTTAATTCAAGAATTTAATTATTGTAAATTTTATATAGGGACCTTACCAATATACCATGAATACCTTAGTTTACCATGTATAGTTTACACATGAAAATGATCACTTAAAAGTTCTTCTCAGGTTGAGAACCCTTCATTCTATGCACACAAGAGACCTCAAAACACTTTTTCTTGCCTTAATCTTCAAATTTTGATGTGAAACTTGGTGAAAATAATTTAAAATACATTAAATACATCTATAAATTCACACATTCTCATAATTTCATTTGAAACTAATCTTGATACCCCATTTGTCCACCATCTCTCTCTTTGCTCTATAGGCCTTTGACCTACAAGTCATAATAGGCCTTAAAACTAAACTTCTAGCCACTGTCTAAGCTATAAAAACTTCATATACATGTCATAAAACTCTTTAAAATTCTTAAAAATTTACATAAATTCCTTATATGCCTTGACAATACCTCATGACACCTCATTAGGTTAGGGAGGGTCTAAAACTAGTCTAGTTGCATGCTAGGTCTGTAGGTCTTACCTCTATAGGCTCAATCTGAGACACTTATGAGTGATATAATGCATCATATGCATAATATAGAAACTATATACAACATATTATTTATTTCATCATCCATATTACTAGGCCACTATGCTCATTCATGCACAAGACTAGGCATCCTATGCACAAGCCTTCTCAAGTCTATTGATAGGTTCAATTACTTAACAACTTTGGAAACTGATCTTGAAATAGTCTTTGATGCTTATATACCTTACTCACATGCCTTATATATTTATAAACCAATGTCATACCTTTCAATGATGGAATTAAACAAAAACATTATTCAATGACCACATGCATAACCTTTGACATCAATAACAATTTCAATGCCAAACTCAACAACCAAAATAATGCTCAACAAAATGTGGCCCAAATTATCCCTAATTAACATAGTTTAAAATTAGTATGTTGTTTTTGTGTCACTTTTTTTCCTAAAAGGGACCTAATCATAAGTAAAATTGGAATATAAGACTGGTTGGGTGTGTGTTGGTTTGTAAAATTTATTTTTTACAAACCTAGGACTCCTAGAAATGCCATCAAACAATCTGGAAAGTGCCAAAATCTAAAAAATGACTACATATTTACCCAAAATGATATCAATTATAAAATTTATGAGATAAAATCCATAAGTTCAATACTAAGATCATAAAAATGCCTAAGTACTGACCAAATTGGATTTTAAAAAACTATCTCACATCGTAAGGCATGCAACAGTGAGATGAACTTTATTAGATGCAGAGAGACCCTAATTTATTATATTTACTAAAATAAATTTGAATTATATGAAATATAAATGTACAATTATAGTTTACATTTATCTTTCTTATACTTAACATTTATTTTAGTAAACCACCCCCTACCTTTTAATTCATCCCCCTCTTGTATTTTAGCCCTTCATGAGTCCACTGGAACATAATGGGTATGTGCTATGATATGCTTGAATTCAAAAACCAAGCCTTTTGGATCAAAAATGGCTTGGATTCCCAACCTAAAGGCTTGGACATGTCAACACACGGCTGAATGTAAGATCTTTGATAAAAAATAATAAAATTCTTTGATGTAAGCTTGAATTTAATTAAGCCCACTAACCCCATTTTTTAAGGTGACATGCTCAAGTTGAAGGACCTAAGGTTTTGATCAAAAGGTTGATATCCAAAACCTATACGCACAATCCCAGTTGACAATTTGTATGGCAAAAATATTAGATCTTAGTTCAAAGACCCCTCATTCAAGCTTACATCAAAAACCCCTCTGTCCATGAGCAATATATATATATATATATATATATATATATATATATATATATATATATATATATATATATATATATATATTACACCATTGTTTAAACACAAACCCACATAAGGGGGATAAATACATTGGTCAAAGGCCCACTTTGGAATATATATATATATATATATATATATATATAAAGTGGGCTTTTGACCAATGTATTTATCCCCCTTATGTGGGTTTGTGTGTGAACGATGATATAATATGCTATATGCGAGTGCACATAGTGATATATCTTGAAACTTGACAAATATTGTTCATGAGTTCTTATTTGAATGCTTGAAACCTATATGAAGACTTCCCCTATGACTTGTTTTAAATTAGGGAATTTTAGTAAAATAATACTCATTTGTGAAAATGATTTAGTGAGTTTGATAGGTGCTTACTTGGTAAATGTTAGATGAATAATGAGTGGAATTTGTTTTGTATTTATACCACATTTTGAAATAATATTATGGGAGGGTTATTTAAGAAAAATAGGCCAACCCCATAATTTCAAAATATTTTCAAATTTTGTCATTTTTAAGTCTCAGACACTAGTGTCAACATTAGTGTCCTAGTCTAGATAGTAGTATTTAGGAGGATAGAAAGTTATTGAAGATTTTTAACCATAAAATTAGGATATAAATTAGGTTTTATATATATTGTGGGCTACAATTGATTTGGGTAATCATAATATCAGGTTCAGACTATAAGATAAGTATTTAGGCATAATGAAATAATAAACATGAGCCTTTCAGCAGTGGAAATGTCATGAACTAAAGGGTTAATCCATGAGTGATATACATCAAGCATACAAGACTAGTATATCATATATAATCATATTTTAGAATCTACATTTTCCCTCACCTTTAGTCTAGTAATGCATAAGGATGAAATTACTAGGTTAAAGGAAATAAATATGTACCTTGGTGTGTATGACACACCTTGTCTTTGCTTGATCTCTATTTGAATTTTTGGTATGTCTATTTCCTATAACCAAAATAATGTTATAGTGTAATTATTTCATATAATATAAAAATTTAATAATTGAAATGATTGAAATAAAATAGTGCAAGGAATGAGTACACATGTGTTTTGATGCAACCATATTACCCCTTGGTACTTTGCTTTGGTAATGATGCTTCTTGGCTAAATAATTGGAGTGAGAGGTTCACAACTTAACTTAGAAATGTGAAGAGGGGGATAGGATGGTGATCATGCCCACAATATTGTGTAAGGGTGATTTGTGCTAAGGCTAGCAGGATCACCAAATCTCAATCACACAACTAAAGTATAAACATAATCTAGCCAATCTATCCAATCTCATCCAAGTTAAATGGTGTAACCATATCAACTTACAAATAGGAAGTAGTGTGAAAGCCATACAATCTGTTGAATATTGATCACATTACTCAAGGGAGCCAACTATTGCAATAGATAAAAGTTCAATCTATACATATTGGTAATGTTGGTGTATGAATATTTGTATAATCTTAATATGTATGTAAAATTTAGTACATTTTCATGGAATATGCACCTCTAATGTGTCTCAAGTTGAAGTATCTTTCAAAATGTAACCTTTATTTTGTAAATTATATGTAAAATGTGTTATAAATATGAAAACATTATCCCAAAATCATAAAAAATGGTCTCAAATTTATAAGATTATGTCCTAAGTGTATATCTGAATCATATAAATTATATCAAATTCTAAATTTTTTTTCAATTGTGTGTATGTGGAATCATGTATCTATGACATGCCCCCACTAATATGCCCTTATTTTTGAGGTGAGGAGAATGTAACATGATAATCATTTTATCTGTAAATGATAAAATAACCATGTTATATCTATATCAATCATGTAGTAAAGAAGCATATAGTGGTATCATGTCTAAGAATATCCATTAATATTTCACACTTGACAAAGATCACTAAAGGCTCAACCCTTTAGTTCATGACCTCCCCATTTCCAAAAGGCTTATGTTCACCATCTTATTATGCCTAAATATTTATCTTATGGTTCGACCATGATATTATGATTACCTAGATCACCTGTAGCCCATAATATGCTTAATTCCTATTATATATCTTACATTTTCATTTATAGATCTTCAAAAACTATTTGTTTTCCAAGAGAGCACCATTTAGAGTAGGACACTAGCATCGACATTAGTGTCTTAGATCTAATGCTAGTGTCTATACCCTATAGACACTAATTTTTTTAAATATTTTGATATGTATGGGTTAGCCTATTTTTATTAATTAACCCTTTGTGATATGTATTTCAAAATTTTTGATATAAATACAAAAAAATCCCACTCATTATCTATCTAGTGATTACCAAACAAGCACCTACCAAGCTCACTAAATCATTCGCTCAAGTTAGTACTATTACCCTATTATTCTCTATTTATAAATAAATCATATGAGTGGTATTTTTACAAGTATAAAGCATTTAAATAATATCCCATGGGTAATATTTTTCAATTTTAATGCTAGATCACTACATGCACTCACATATAGCATATTACACCATTATTCATACACAAGCCCACATAAGGGGAAGAACTACATCAGTTTGAGGCCCTCCTTGGATTATATGGATATGTAGGTAATACTAATTGATATAGGGGTATTTGATGTCAAATTTACTTCACTTAAACCCACTAATCCTCATTTTTGAAGGTGACATGCCCAAGTTGGAGGACCAAGAGTTTCGATTAAAAGGCTAATATCCAAAACCTATGCATGTGACACCCATTTGACAATATTCAAGGTAATAGTGAAACCTAATAGGTGCAAGTAAAATTTACAAAAATTTACCTATATTACATACAAGATAGAAGCATAAATTTTAGGATAGAATCATTGACACTAGTGTCCCTATTTTGATGGTAGTGTCTAGATTGACATAGAGAAGATTTTCCAAATATGACAAATCAATGTTGAGCATGACCCTGATTGTTTTTGCACTTGCATATCTTAGATATGGTTGTGCATCAGTAAACAAGTTAAGTATTATCTCTTCTTCATGTTTAATCATTCAAATTACTATTTGGCATTGCACTTTTTATATCTAGTAAATTTTCATAATTCAACATTGTATCAGAATATATTGTAATCTAAATTATTTAATTAGTCTAATTTTAAGAACAAATTATCTATTATTTTATTAGGCTATTCTCCCATTAAATATTATTTACAAAAAGGGTTAACATTTGGTGAACCTGACCTCTGAGTCTTCTTGCATAATCCCTAGTTTTCACTGGGGTTTCCTTCTAAAATTTTGTCCTCTTAGGGTTTCAAATATAATTATGAATAGCTTATCATGTTGGAGTGTTTGTTGGAATTCATATGTCTCTCTTTTCATGTTCTCATCTTAGTCTTTGGAACATTTAAAATGGTTAAAAATGAATCTCTTCCTCCTTCTAACCCTGAGGAGGGTGATAGCTACTTTCCCTCTAACTAGGTCCATGTTATCACTAATTCAAGGGGTAAGATAGACCACTCTATAGTGACAAAACAAGGTAATAAATATACCCTTCCTCAAACTCTGCCACCTCTTACATATCCTCTAGATGGTGTGTGTATGCATATTCAATTAAACAACTTATGGTTCATGCTTGAAGCCCTTAAATATAAAATCATCCTTATGAGAAGGATCACAAAGGAGATATAAAATTATTTCAATTAAAAGATCACATCATTAAAAAATTAGATTACATACATACAAAATCTAAAATATACTAGTGTTAATCAAGTGTTTGCATCCCCTTTGGTGACTTCCCAAATATCAAATCTCAATCCCAATGAATCCAATATGTAATATATTCTCCAAGTTATTACAAATTTGGAAGCTGAGGTTACAAATATTGAGAAAAATGCTTAAAAATCAACTCATGTTATTGATTCATAAGATATATTACATAACCCTCTTGCACCGAAGATATATTTATACCCTTTGCCAACCATTTTTGTATCACCCAAGTTCACACTTTATTATGGTAAGGGTGATCTTGAGAGGCATCTTTGCTCTTTCTATGTTGCATGCCTTGATTATTATTCCAATGATAATCTCTTGAAAAACTTATTTCCAAGAAACCTAGAGGATTATGCTTTGATATGGTTCTATGATCTACCAAATACAATCAGTAAAAGCATTCAAGCCTCTAATAGACAAATTTTTAACACATTTTTCATTCAACATTATTGAAAAAATGTCATATGCACAAATTTTTAAGATCAAACAAGGAACCAATGATCCTATCAACAAATATGTTTTGAGGTATAAGACAATGTTGGCTGAGATGATAAATCTAATGGTAGATAAAGAGATTAAAGATATCTTGAAGAAAACTTTTCCTACCCCATTACATGAGTTTATTATCTTCAAGAATTATAAATATTTTGATTACTTATCCCATCTTGTTCAAGATTGATAAATGAAACTTAATGCATTGGACAAGCTTAAGTATGTAGTAAACACACTAACTATATCTACTGCCAAGTTTCATATCAAACCAAAATATAAGGTTAAACTACATAGGCTAAAACAGAAGCAATAACAATGGTGAATACTATGTCTCAATAACCTAATCAGATCATATTATCCAAAGAACCTAAAAGTTAATTTACATGATTACTAGAGTCTCCAAATTCGCTCCTTAATAAGCTAGTGGAGTGTCATCTCATATCTCTCCTCCTCCCTTATAGGTTGATATGTGTCAACCTGTACCAAAAGGTTATGATGAAAATGCTTATTATTACTACCACCAATGTATTGGGAATTCTATAAACATATTTTACAAGGAGAATCATAAGATACAAGATCTTATTGATAGCGAATAACTTACCTTTGACGATTCTCTTAAGGATTTAGGATCAGAACATGGTGATTATCAAAACCAAAATACATTCATCAATCCATTACAAGATCATTAAAAGGAAACACCAAAAGTAAAAATGACATATAATTCACATCCTCCTCCACCACATTATGGGCACCCATTATGTAGGAATATTTTCACACTTACACGTGAGATACCTCCTATGGTTTACAGGCATTATATTACATTTGATGACATTGAAATTATGGATTATGATTTTGTTCTTCATGTATTGTTTATCATAGAACACATAGATCATCAATCCATACATAGTGTTATGGTTGATAATGTTTCTAGTGATAATGTATGTACCATGAAATTACTCACACATTTATGATATACACATGATGATTTATACTAGACCAAAATGGTTAGAGCATTCGATGAAAAAAGACAATAATTTTTTGGTGAGATTGATTTACCTTTATAGGTTGGTCTAGCACATGTGACCACAACATTTTTAGTTATACCACATATAAGAGTATTTGATATGTTATTGGGATGAAATTTGATTCATAAGCTTGGTGCAATTCCCTCCATAGTGCAACAACATCTAAATTATATTCATGACAATAGGGTAATCATTGTTTCACAAATTCAATATGAACATCCACTACAACAACATGAGTTTTTTCTAAGACAACTATTCATAAAACCTATTAAGGTTAATCATAAGTGAAAGGGTAAGCAAAAGGAAATCCCATTTCCTAGGAAAATAACACTTGATAGGCCATTACATAAGAGATACATAATGGACTCCACAGAGCCCTCATTTACACCTTCATAACATAGCTAGTTGTGTTTTGATATCAAATCAAAATGTTTCAGAGAGGGTATGAAGACCTAAAAATGCACTAAAGAATTCATATAGCACTAGGAAATGGGTTCCACTAACCACTATAACTTCTACATACTACCTCATGACCATAAAGTCCTATGAGGCAGACAAAGAGTATCACAAATTATACAATTTTGAATTTCGTACATGTACATAATGCTTGGCAACATGACCAATATGTTATACTATACTCTAAATCTAGAGTACCATATGAACATCCCTTAGATGGGATCATCGACTAGCCCCCTCCTTCATAAAATTCTAAATATTCAAAACATTAAAAAAAAAATTAAATACAAAATATTCAAATAAAGGAAAAATTGAAAATATTTAGCATTTCACATATTTACTAACTTTTTCATATGTTGTTTATTTTATGTTAGGATATAGTATATCATCTAGTTACACACATATGTTTCACAGGTACTTGAGTGTGATACATGCATACACTAGATCTATATACATGCACATGTATATTTTAGACCTTTTCTTTTACCACATGACACACTATGTTGGGGGCATCTTGATTCTATTGATCATGATCGATACAAATTCTATTGTTTTATTATCACTTTACAGTATCATGTTGAACTTATACACTAATGCTTACACATACCTATATTCATGCTTAGATATTATATAATGTACTTGATATGCTATACTATAAGACATTTTACTAACACATGTATGCAGTGACTAGCATGACATGTTTATGCTAGTTGCTTCTATTTCACTTATTCATCTTATCACATGGATTACTTGAGTGTACTTTTTATTTACTACCTTGTGTTGACTATGGAACATTTGAACATGTTCATAGTTTTTTGGCCACTATGCCTTGAATGTTGATTATTTATTTGGTGTGTATACATTTGAACATGTCCTCTCCTTTCAGTGTGTGGTATTTGAATGTGCCCCTTGTTTTCAGTCTCTTTAGACCCCTTTTTATGTGACATTGAGTGCTCTTATGCATGTGATTGATTTTTTGTTGAGATTATGTTTGTTACTTCATATCATGCATCTTAGGGCTTATTATATTTAGATACTACAAGCTTCATTGATACATATACTTAGACATGATGTTACTATATGATTCTTTACTACATAATCGATAAAGATATAACATAGTTATGTTATCCTTTTGAGATAAGGTTAATATAACGTTGAATTCCACTCACATATAAAGGGGGGGCATGCCATAGGGACATGAGACCATATACACATAGTTAAAATGATTATCATAATAAATGATACATATTATATTATTTAAATATACACTTGTGACAAAATCTTATACATTTGGCATCAATTTTCATAGATTTGGGATAGAGTTTTCAGATTTGTGACATATTTTACATACAATTTATAGAGAAAAGGTTACATTTTTTTAGATACTCCAGATTGAGACACATTAGAGATGCATATTCCATGTAAATGCAATAAACTAAAAATACATATTCAAATTATACAAATATTCATGCATCGACCTTACCAAGATGCATCAATTAAGATTTTATCTCTTGTATCAGTTGGTTCCCTTAAGTAGTATGATCGAGATTCAATGCAATCGATGGATTTATCACTACTTCCATTTTATAAGTTGATATGGTTACACCATTTAACATGGGGGAGATTGGCTAGATTGTCTAGATTATGTTTACACTTGAGTTATACGATTTAGATTCAGTGCTCTTAATGGCCTAACACAACTCACCCTAAAAATAGATTGGGGGAATGATCACCCTCAAATTCCCCTCTTAACATCTCTGAGGCTCAATTGTGAACATCCCACTCCATTTATTCAGCTAGGAAGCATCATTACCAAAGTAAAGTACCAAGGGGAAATATGCTTGCATTGACACATGTGCAATCTTTTCTTGCTCTCTTTTTTCAAGAATTTAAATTATTTAATTTTTATATTATATGAATTAATTAAATTGTAACATGCTCTTGATTATAGGAAATACACATACAACAAATTAAAACAAGGCTTAAGTAAAGATAAGGTGTGTTGTACACACCATGGTATATATTTATTTCATTTAACCTAGTAATTTCATCATTATGCATTACTATATTAAATAGAGGAAATGTAGATTTTAAATATAGATTTTACATGATAAACTAGTCTTACAAACTTGACAAATGTCACTCAAGCTCAACCTTTTAGTTTACAACCTCTTTGTTTCTAAAAGGCTTACATTCACCATCTCATTGTGCCTAAATGTTTATCTTATGGTTCAACCTTGATATTATAATTGCCTAGATTACATATAGCCCACAATATGTTTAAAACCTAATATATATCTTACATTGTCAGTTACAAATTTGCTAATACTCTTTATTCTCTAGAACACTATCATCCAAAGAAGGACACTAGCATCAATACTAGTGTCCTAGATCTGACGCAAGTGTCTATACCCTATAAAAACTCAAATTTGAAAATATTTTGATATGTGTGGTTCAACCTATTTATCTTAATTAACCCTCCATGAGATTTATTTCAAAAGGTGTGATATAAATACAGAACAAATCCCACACATTACCTATCTAGTAATTACCAAGAAAGCATATATCAAGCTAACTAAAACTTTTTCACAATTGAGTGTTGTTTCCCTATTCTTCCCTATTTCTAAGTCAGTCATAAAATCAATCTTCTTACATGTTTAAAGCAATCAAATAACATACCATGAGTGATATTTATCAAGTTATAAATTAGATCACTACATGCACTCACATATAGCATTTTACACCATTGTTCACACACAAGCTCACATAAGGGGGAGAACTACATCAATTTGAGGCCCTATTTGAGGTCAACTATACATCACTTGAATCCACTAGCCCTCATTTTTCAAGGTAGCATGCCCAAGTTAGATGACCTAGGATTTTGATCAAAAGGCTAATATTTGGAGCTTGTACATGCAATCATAGTTGAGAATATAAAAGGTAACAGTGAACCCTAAGAGGCACAAGTGGAATTTATAGAAAAGGACCTATATTTTATACAAGATGTAAGTATTAGTTTTAGGACATAATAATCGATGCTAGGTTCTCTATTTTGATGGTAGTGTCTAGACTGATAAAGAGCTAATTTTTAAAATCTGATAAATCACATCTAAGCATCATCTTGACTATTTCTACACCCACATTTCCTAGATATTCCTGCACATTAGTAAGCAAGCTAAGTATTATCTCTTCTTCATGTTTAAGCATTCAAATTATTATTTGGCATTGTACTTTCTATATTTATTAAATTTTTATAATTCAATAATGTATCAGAATATATTGTGAATTTGGATTATTTAACTGTCCTACTTTTAAGAATAACTTAGCCATTATTTAATTAGGCTATTCTCCCCCTAAATATCTATTATAAAAATATGTATTATGTAATATTTTTCTAGGTAATGTCTTCAATGGAATAAGTTATTTTATAATGTTTGATGTGTGACAAAATGGAGTTTAAAGGCATCCTGACCATATGACAATTAGGTTATAAAGGATTTGATTGGCCTTAATTAGCACTATTGGATGAGTTAAATAGTGGGAAGGACTAAGCTTGATCATCAAATCTTCTTTTCATGATATTTTAATGATGATTATTAATTCAACATTTCTCTTCAAATGCTTGTATAATTCATTGTTGAAGGAAACATTGCATAATGTATAATAATTATAATCCCTAATAGTTTTTGACAGCCTAATAAATTTTTTTTACCTTGCATATAATATGGTATCCTAAAATAATTGATTATATTTTATGGCTAAAAACATGAATTCGATCGTATGGCCATCACATTTAGTCTTTGAGTTGAAAGCAATGTTTAGTATTTGTTGTGATCAATACATGCCCACTTCCTTTTAGAAGTGGAGACCCCTTTTATCTTAAATTGAGATACAACTTTTATTTTCAAAACTATCTTTTATATAAAAAATTTAAAACTAAAATGTGAACCAAGTCAAAATATAAACAAGGAGAAATTAAAACTTTCCCTTCTAGGTCAACTTCATTTTCATGGTGCACACGAAGTTCAATCCATGTTGCAACCTAGTTTGAGTCTTGATTTAATTAATTGGCCATAAAATAATTCTTAAAAAACATTAAGTTTATTAATGGTCACATTCCTATATCCAAATTCAAAAGGTTATAACTTTATTTTCGATGCCACATACACAATTTTATGATAAATGAACCTGATAGAAGTATAAGATGAAATTTGCATGTCAACACATCCATAAAGCCTCTTTTATTTCAAATATTTAAGTTGTGTTTGGAATTCTCTATGATCCCATGACTCCATTTAACATGCCAAGTGTCCTTTGTTTAAGAATTTATTTTTATCGTGATCACATATATTAATCATTTTTTATTTTAAAATATGTGATCACGTGTATATTTATGTGTTGTGTGTAAGAAAAGCTAGAGACATAAGAGAAATATAAAGTGAATTGTGAATTCAATGGATCCATATATTTTACATGATTCACATGGGTGAGGCTTCAATACTTAAACATTTGGCTTGGGTTGTAGGTTATGTGTGGTGGTGTCACACATCGCTCACTTGGTGTCCTTGTTACAGTCTTGAGTAAGTTTTACTTATGTGAAGTGTGAGGATGCATTATTAAATAGGTCGTATTTTTTCATGTTGGAAGTTTACATATGGCTATTGACCTTAGTCACAATGGTCACATTAGCACTTTTTTGTGGGGCCACAAGAATAATGTGGAGATTTTGTTATATGTAAATAATAGTATTTTGACTTTGTGGTGCACGTGGGTACTATGGACCCATCACATGTATTTAGTATGTGGAAGTATAAAGTGACTAAGAATATTTTATTTAATCACATAAATAGATATTAGTGATTTAGCCTTTGAGTTAGGGCACATGTAGTGCATGATCATGAGACATGTTACCCATCTCAACGTCATACACTCAACTTCTCATAAAAGACTTGAGGGTGAAATATTCTCTTCTTATGAGATTTTTTTTAACTTCTCACTCTCCTTCCATATTTTCCTATGATTGATCAAGTTTACATAGTCAGTTTATCAAATCCATGATACAATAGAGGGAATCATGCGATGTGGCATAAATATCGCTACTTGGAGTAACATAGGGACCATTTTACAAATTATATTTTGTGGCCATTATTGAACCTTATGGGGTTCATGAGTCCATGACCTGAGGATGCACTTGTGCTAATTATTGTGGAATAAATAAAGGTAACACTAAGAAACATAATTAAAGGTTTTCCCCAAACAATTTTGATTAAAATATGATCACTCGAGATGTTTAATTAATTATTCTTTGTTCAAAAGATGTGGTTGCGAGTACTTTTATTCATTATGTACAAGATAAAGTGAATGTATGTGAATATAAATTAGATTTAAATTTTTAATACATCCATAAGTTCATTGAGGCCACATTGAAATAAAGGAGACATTTCATGTCTATGTGACCCCATGATGTAGGGATGATTGCCACATATTTTGTTTATGTCACATATTTTATTAGATAATTGTGTGTGATTTATTAATATTTTTGAATATAAACTTATGTCCCATGACCCCATGGCATCAAAGTAATGAAATATTTCCACATATATCACTTTCATTATGCATAACAAATGTTAAAGAAAATGAAGATTTGGAGCTTGATGAGGATATACTAGGTAATATTTCACCATGTGGACATGAGAGAAGTAAAGATAAGAAGCATTTGAACTTGATTAGACATAAAGGTGAATTAAAAGATCCAACAGATCCATGGATTCCATAAGAGATGACTTGCATACCACAGATTAATTTTACTATTGTATGGCCTCATTACATTGAGACTATAGGATTGAGACACGTGGATGTTCAGATCAGTAAATGTGATTAAATTCACAAATTATATAGAAATAATATATAATTAAGAGTAAATTTCAATGGATCCATGAACATTACATAAATACATTCAAAAGCTTGAGGTAGTGCATGACCTTGTGACTGCAAGATAATAAGAACATGCCACATGCATCACTTTGAGTACACATGATAAAAGTAAAATGCAATGATGACTTGGAAATTATAAAGGACATGCTACACAAGATTCCACAATGTGGCCATGATAGATGTAAATAGGAAAGACATTTAGATCTAAGTAGACACAAAGGTTGAAATAATAATTCATCGTGTCTGTATAGTTCATGGGAGGACATGAGCACACGAGTGAATGTTACAACTTCATGATATTCATGACCTCAAGACTACAGGATATGATGACATGTGAATGGTAGAGATTCTCTAAGGTGACTAAGGTCACAGACCTAGAGATCAATAAAACTACATGTAAATTTTAGAGGGTGATTAATAAGTAATTTTTATGTTAACTGCCAATAATTCACAACATTGAGGGATGAACTAGATGTGACACACAATGGCCTTTCAAATATGAACTAAAATTTAATTGAATATGTAAAATTAATGATAATTAATATAGTTTTCAAGTAACCTCCATTTTTGAAAATTTGTATACTAAAGATTAGGATAAATACATAGTGAATGTTTTAAAGTTTGAGAGGATAAAGCAAGAAACATTTATAGGGGTGATCACAAATTTTATCAAGAAGCACCAAAATTTCTACAATGATCAAGTAAATATTACTTTCTAACACCAATATTATGTACATATGATATTAGTTTATGTGAAAGTTTTCAAGAAGGCTTGGATCTCGACGAGGACACATTGCACAAAATTCCAGCACGTCACCACAGTACCCCTAAAGATGATAAATATTAGAATATGAGTATACATAAAAGTGAATTATGATTTAAACATGTCCATGGAGTCCATGGGAAGAAAGTGAACATCAAAAGTGAACTTTGCAACACCATGACCCCAAGATTGCCTGATGGAGACATGTAGATGGTCTTGCACTTGATGTCTCCTCATAAAATTCTTGAGTACCTTTTTTTTTTGGTCATTAGATATGATATAAATTAAATCACACATTTTTTGTTTGAGTCTATTGATAACTAGATGGATTATGTCACATTGTAACATTAGTATTTACTTATGTGGAGGCCACACAAATAATATAGGTACTCTTTTATATAATGAAATTTGGTGGCATTAATCATAGATTTTTTCTATTGGTACTTTATTAAGTGCAGTGAATATCTTCTATTTATATAAAAAATTATTGTGATGGTGTCAATGAAGTCAGTGTTAGGTTTGTAGTGGCATGTATGGCAAGTGATACACTAGCTGACAATGACTTGATAATTGTGCATGCGTTCACTGTGACTTTGAATAATTACTTAGTTGCATTCAACTCAAAAGTGACTGCTACAAATAAAAGAGTAGTGAATTACACTTTAAATTATTTTATATTATTAAAAGTAATATAAAATCATTTAACATGTCAATTCAATATACATAGTTTAAGCATCTCAATTCAATATTCACAAATTTTTATAATCAAGTTCATAATTTAATGTAGAGCTTACTTTTAAATACACCTACCCTATCATATTTTAAATAAAGAACAAGACAACTATTTTATGATATTTTAGGTTTGAAAAATAGTTGAATTTATCGAATAAATCAATTTTTTTCTTTTTCAAAATACAATATATAATATAAAATTAATATTAAAATTAAAAAAATAATAATAATTAAAATAGTATCATATTACACATGGACTAATAAGTGATTAATGAAACACAACATGTGGTTGACTAACATGATACTTTGAGATTAATGACGAGAACACTCATTTTTACCAAGTAGCACATATGTCCAATAAGGTTCAACAAACACTTCAACAAAAGTATTGATGTTCTTTCCATAAGTTAAACCATTTTCCATATAATATATGCGCAGATATAGTTATTTAAGGATGTATGGAGTGACCCCCACTTTTTATTATAGAGCTAGAATTTTCTTGAAAAATTACATAAAGAGTGATTGGAGAATTTATAGTTCGAATTAGATGTTAACTTTGATCATGTATGTTAAATTATTTTTTAATAATAATTATTTATTTAACATTATTTTTTGGAAGCTAGGATAGTTTAAATTTAATTTATTTAAATTAATTGTGAAAGAGTGAGTGGAGAATTATCATTTAGAATTATATTGTAAAAAAGTAGTTAGAGAATCGAAAATTAGAACTATATATTGTGAAAAAGTGATTAGAGAATTAATGGTCCTACCACATATTGTGATTCAATGATGAATTACAAAAGTGATTGGGGAATTGATGGTTTGAATCATGCCTTACAAATCACAATGAGTTATGATGTATGGTTTGAATCTCAAATTGCTCTTTACACAATTTATTGAGATAATTGCTTTAACATTATAAATTGGGAAAGGTTGTAGTCACTTTCTTTATTTTTGAATTTATCAAAAAAAATTATAAATGACAAATATGTATAAATATAAATATACATACACGATATCCTAATTTAAGTGGATTATTTATTTAAAAAAAGAGATAATTGATAGCTTATTTAATATATATTATAAGAAATAGTTTAATATTTATTTTTGTTTTTAAAGTGGTCTTATTTGAAATTATTATACTTCATTAAAATTATTTATACAAAAATAATTATTTTAATTTTTTTCCTTATAATATAAATTATAGAAATCTTAAATTTAATAAATATTATAAAAAATAATTTAATATTTATTTTTATTTTTAAAATAATTTTATCTAAAATTATTACACTTCACAAAAATTATTTATATAAAAAAAAAAATTATTAAAAAACTTTTTTAATAATATAAATTATTAAAATCTTAAATGTTTAATTAATTTATCATTCATTATCTATATGATTTAAATCAATACTTATATAATTATAAAAATTACACATTAAATAAAATATAACTCTTAAATTTAAAAGAAAAAATATCACAAATATTAAATCTTTAATCAATGCCTATATAATAATTATAGAGATTAAATATTGGATAAGTCTAACTCTCTTAAATTTAAGAGAGTAAAGTGTCACAAATATTGTATATGACAAGCAAGGATACGTGTCAAATTTATACCATGGGCAGGATTAAATATATGTGAGGTATATCTTTGTAATAGAATTTGGATTTACATATTTTTCATTGAAAATTTGGTTTTATACTTCATCCACATTAGAAACAAGTCAAATGATTATCATATTCCTAATGTAAATAACTTCAACAATATTAAAGAGTTTATAAAACATATAAATTAAACGAAACGAAGGACAAAACAAAATCATATTTAATTCGCAGCCATATAATAAATTTAAGTACAATATACTAAATTAGACACAATTGCGTTGGAGACTCATTGACCGAGACACTAAATCTTATATGAGGACAAGTACGAATTAAAGATACTGAATCTTATATGAGAATAAGTTGTAAGAATTAAATATATTGTGAAGACTTTTTACATTTTTGACAAGTAAGATTTAAGTATTGATATTCTAATTTATAATTATTAGTATTTTAAAAATTTAATTTTGGTTATAGGTTTAAAATATGTATTTTATGATTTTTAGTAATAAAATCTTTATATCGTAAAATGTATAATGAGTTAGATTTTAAAACTTTAGTTATAAGTGATTAAGATGACATATTAAAATGGGTAAAAATTTCAGAGTCTACTTTAATGTTATGATACTTTAATTTGCTGTCCAAAATTAGAGTACATCACTACTAGAACATTTCTCCTAATTATTTTCACACATTTTTTTTATTTTAAGAAAATATAAGGAAGAGGGATTATTAATTTGGGAGCATAAATATGTGAAAGTATTTCAAGAGTAAAAGAGTGATTATTTGGTTGGAAAAACATAAAAAATAAGTGTACAATTTGTATATGAGTGTCAATTTTGATTAAATAATAATATGTAATTAATCACATGATAACACATCACTCTAATAAGTATAAAAAATTTATGTATTGGTCACACTTATTTTTTAGTATATCTAAATTTTTTGATTTTAAATCAATTCAAATATATCTTTCCTTCCAATTAAAATTTCAAATGAACATTGTTTGTATATCAATTGATATTGGTACGACATACTTATTAGATAACCAAGTTAGAGTGTACGACTATTGGTGCCTCTCCCCTAATTTGTCATAACATTTCAAATTTTTAATATATAATGAGAGTTCAAGATGGTAAAGTGTAACGTTCTCAAATATATTTACAAAAATGAATGTTTTTAAATACAATGTTTATTTGATTATTATAAGACAATTTTTCTTAGGAATAAAAAAAATAATTATATATATAGATATAGATTGATTTCAAAATAAAATTTGAAATTTTAATTTTCATAAATATTTTTTAAAATCGATTACTAATACATTTAAATTGACATTATCTCTTGGCAGTCAATAGATTTCGAGGGTCTCACATCTATCACATATATATTTTTTATCATTTTGAATATTACAAGTCTTTCTCGCGTGAGTTTTACGGACTTAAAACGATTTGGTGACGAGCTTATCACTTGGACAGACGATAAACAACAAAGTAGTTGAAAACTATGACGGGATTAGGTAGCTTAGCTGAATAAAGTCTTCATCTTTATCGGGTTGCCTAAAAAGTCCGTCCATATGAGAGGGAGAAGGCAGGAGAGAGATCATGACCGTTTTGCCTCCGGAACAAACATATTTCATTCCGCCGGGGAGAGAAGATGGTGGACTCCACAAAGAAAAGTAGCTTTGCGGAAGATTCATGATGGATGATCATAATGGACGGAGTTGAGTTTGACTTTTCGGAACATTTGATATTTTTCAATACATTGATACTAAGTCGAACTAAATAGATTATTAGTTGTTTTAAATATAATTAGTTATACTTTTAGAAGGGATGATGTAATTTTTGTTTTAATAAAATTAGATTTTGAATGTAAAGTAGTGGTTGTATTTTATTTGAGATCATGATCATTGATTTTATCTCATATTTTGTGTATGATGTGGTATGTAATAATAATTTAATATTTTTAATGGGGTGACAATGGAAAATGAGGTTGTGTGTTCCTTCATACGGTATGGCAATATGTTATACAAGGAGGAGACGTTTCATTTTATAATAAATTTGAGCAGTTTTAAAATGGTAGGAAAATGAAAGGCTATACAAAACATGGAAGTGGTGAAAGATTTTAAGGTGAACTGGGCAGTCATGGTGAGGGGCAATGATTGAGTATTTCAAGTGACAGATTTGATGAACCATGGGAAGATACACGTTCAAAATTCAATGACTTGTCACATCTATCAATACAATATGTAACTTCCACTAAAGCACCAAGTGTCAATTTAAACGAGATTAAAACTACATAATATATGATATATAGGCTCTAAAACCTCAATATTTTGTCCTCACATTAGTGACATTATATCATTGATCTAAGTGACACAATAGATATGGAACCCTGTCGCAATCAAATTAACTCTTACATTCGCATCCACCCTTGACAATAAAAAATGACCATTCAAAGATGCCACCACCTTCAAAACTACTAACCCCTTTACAATGGACAATGGCCATGTAAATCCAAACATTGCCCTAATTTTGGGTTTAGTGTCTGATATGGCCCCCTTAGTGTAAGAGCTCTGAAATCCAAACCACTTTTATTAATTACACACATTTCCCTTTGAAAGCCATTGTAACTTACAATTTACAAGTTACGAATATATATTACCAACGGTGGACAACCTAAACAAAGTGTTTGTGCATGAATTGTTTTGTCATTTAAAGCCATCATAAATAACGGCGACCATCATGATATGAGCATAGGGGGGATTATGATATCCTTACTGTTGGGTCTTAGGGAGATAGTAGTATGGGTGACTTCATCATAAATTCATGGGCTCACTATTATGCGCTCTCTCTCTCTCTCTCTCACACACACACACACACACGCGCGCACACACACACACACACACAGATATATATACATACATATACATACACATACATACACATACACATATATACATATATATATATGTGTGTATATATATATGTGTGTATATATATATACATGTATATATATATACATGTATATATATATACATGTATATATATATATATACATGTATATATATATATACATGTATATATATATATACATGTATATATATATGTATATATATATATATATATATATATACATGTATATATATATATATATACATGTATATATATATACATGTATATATATATATACATGTATATATATATATATACATGTATACATGTATATATATATATACATATATATATACATGTATATATATATATATATACATATGTATATATGTGTGTATATATAATACACTCTTTTATAATTTAGTATATAATTTATGATATAAAATTATTATCCATATAATATAATAAATATACTCTAATAATTTATTTATTTATATATAAAATAATATATAATACTATTATATTAGTATTATATAATAATAATTATATTATATATAATAATTTAATAATAATATAAATTATATTGTAATATTTCATATTTATATTAGTTTTGGATGCATTAACTAATAAACGTCGAGTCCACAAACCAAAGAAGAAACATACATATGAATGATTACAATAGTAATGGAACCTTCGACCAAAAAAACCCAAAAAGAACTAAACCCCAACATATGTGTCTTTTTCTCAAATCTTTTCAAGTCCAGGCCATTGTCCAAGAACGTTGTTTATTTTTATTTTGGATGTTTGTTCAATACAACTATTGGACCCCAAATTTGGACAAAGCATTTTGGCTTTTTGGCATGGAATCGGCACAACGTAAGAGGAACATGGCACAAGAAGACCATGGCATGAAACTAGCATGACATAGGAAGACTAGGGTGAGGAACTAACATTGTGCAGAACTAGCATGGCGTAGAAAGATCATGGCACAGAACTAGCGATGTGTAAGGGGATAAAGGTGTGGAAGACAACACCATAAGAAGACCTAGTCAAAGATGGAACTAACTATGGAGAACTCGAAAGCATATGACTCTGTACAACAACAAAAGATTGGGGAACACAAGGGAAGTGGGATATGATTGAGGAATGATTCTCGAGGACAATCTAGACTTTAATCATCACGAGTTTCACACCAGCCCATGAAAAGGAGGACATTTGGCAGCAAAGATCTAGCATCAAACAAGAATATAGGGGGCACAAAGGCCCAAGTCCTTAAGAGAAAATAATTAAAAGACTGCCATGACTCTTAGTCTACTAAGAGATTGTTGATTAGTCACCCATTTGTCATTTAATTGTGTGACTACTTGATTAGGGAAAAACAAGTATAAATACCCCTTTGTAGAGATATGTAAAGAGACTGAGGACTGAATATCAATATTATGTAATGACTCTATATGGTAATATAATATTATAGAAGTTACAATCAGTTCTCGTGTTATGCCTTGATTAATTGATAGTTAAAGACATAAACAATGGGTTTGTATTAATAAATGTGTGGCTTATAGCTCATTATGAGATTCATAGAATATACATCGTATGAATTTGTGAACATAACTCTTTGAACCTCATGGCATTTATCTTTGTGTTTTTGGTTGTTGTGATTAATGAGGCAAGGTCCACAATCATATTTTTCCTTTTCTATGTAATCTCTATATAGATATATGAATAAACTCGAGTAAATGACTAGTGTGTTACTACACAACATAACCCATATGAATCAGTTTCTTTCTGCATACTTTGGGTGAGCATGCAAGACCTCAGTCTTGCATGAAAAAACAACACGTAAGCTTGTTGGGACTACACTTCAGCACCTTAAGGAATAATTGATATAAAAACACCCAACATTTTGGTTATGTTGCCAGGACCCGTAGTGCTTACTGCATAGTAATGGAAGATGCTTGAACGTTTATCTCTTGAAAGTATTGAACAATGGATTACCAAAGTCAAGGATAATTTTATGGTTCCCTATCTTGAACCAATAATTTTTGCACATGTATGGTGGAACATCTCTATAGCTCATTATATAAAATCTTATTTATCAAAGTCCTTATTCATTTGCATGCTTGGCTTTCCACCTATGCTCAAGGTCAATCACAGAATTTTGGGAGGAGGAAAAATTGGATGATAGAACATCAAAGGGCTTTGGTATGATCGAGAACACCATAGACACACGCTGTTAATACTGGTGGAGAGGAGTGTTGAATAGCTACATCTTAGAATAAGTTGTAACCTCTTACTCTTGTCTTAAAAAAGCCAAGTTCTAATTTCTTATAGAACCATGTGGTTGATATATTAGACATTTTCCACTATAAGTAAAGAAGTTGTTTATTAATTTTGGACTCAAAACTCTGCCTATGGAGTGTTAAATCCATCCTTGCATGAGCTGCAAAGTTGGAAGGGGAATGCAAAGGTGTTGGTAAATAAAATTTGGTTTAGAATGGTAGTTAATCAGTGTGCATTGTGAAATCTAAAATATGATGAAGCTTGGTAGAGGATCATAGGTGGAGGCGGAGTAAGAAGGGTGTGAGAGACCTCAAGAAGTGATATTCAGATCTATAGGGAAATGGAAAAGCACAAGGATGACTCAATCACTTTCAAAATGTGACCAATGCCAGTTTTATCATATGAAGGAGAAACTAGATGGACATAAGAGACTTGAGAACCACATTTGAACCAACCAAGTTCCCAAACCATGGTGCACACTCATGCTTTTGAACTAGATGAATTACTTTTACATAATTGGGATACAGATAGTGTAGACTTAGAAACTGATCCTATAAGAGAAACTATAGCTGAACCAATTTTAACTCATAGTGAATTAACACTTTCTTTTCCTCTTCAAGGGAATTTCATCGCCCAACTTGGTATGCCTGGTGGACCTAGAACTCATAGTGGGTAGAGTACTAGTCCAAGTATTATTAATCAACTTGCTACCACACCTAATGCCATTGGTGTTGTTGTTAGAGGTGCTATAGGTGGACTAGGAGATGGTACAAGAGGAAGTGGTGGACTTCCACCTTCCAGAACAAGAGTTGGGGGTTCTCAATAGCCACTGACATAAGAACCTAAACTATCAATGGTGTATTATGAAATGATGCTTCATTTACCTAAATATCAGGGCATGGAGAATGCTACGGAGCATGTTCATAAGTGTGAACTCATTTAGAGGGCACATGGTATAACTTATTCTAAGCAAAAGGCAACACAATTCATAACCACACTTCTAGAAGGAGTGCACAAGTGGTATAGAAAGTTCAAATCTCAACAAGTAGTAATTGACTATGATCAACTCAAGAAAACATTTCTTCAAGAATTTGATATTCCCAAATTAGGGCAATAAAGTATTGCTATGCTGAAAGATATAAAATAATAGCTTACTGAAAGTGTATGGGAGTATGATGCATGATTCAAAACACTCTTATCAAAGCTTTCATTCAAAATTAATGTTGTTCAACATGCCCAATGGTTCATGGGAGGTTTTTTGCTTCCCTTTAGATAAATATTGTGATAAATAACCTTTACAAGCCCACACGAAGCTCTAGAAGCTTCCCTTTGCACTAAAGTTGTTGGTAACATTGACATTAGAATTATGGAAGCTTAAATAGCTTCAATGGCATCACAATTAGAGAAGCTAACTACAAATAATGCATACAACACTTGTAATGGTATTTGGTGTACTGACTGTGATTTTGAAGGTCATAATAGAAGTAACTACCCATGCAAAAACATTTGTGCTGTACTAAAGTAGTCATGTGAAATTTATCATGAAGAACATGATGTACACTTATGCCCTCTCTTATAGCAGGCTACACATTCTCAAGTGTCTGAATGCTACACGATATGTGATGCCTAGACCTATGATACAAATGATTATTAACTAATTAGTGATATACATGAGGCACATGCACGTGGTATATGCCAAACCTCTATTTACAACAACTGAGATAATGGTGGATATCGTGGATGAGGCCAAGGATGAGGATGAGGAGATGGCTATTTTCTACCAAGAACATGTTATAAATATGGATCTCCAGATCACTATCAATGAGATTATCTAGTCTATCCAACATTTGATTTTTTTAAAAAGGAGCATCAGTTGGAAGAATGTCTTGACCTATACACATCTATCACTAAGAAAGCAATGAAAAAGGTGTTGGTATGATTCACATTGATAAACCTCATTGGCAATCATGCTCTAGTACCCCAACAACCCAACAGGTTAATATCACTACACGTAGTGGTGAACAATCTTAGTTTATATCTACTCCTATTGAGAAGATACATCATGAAGAGCTTCATGCAAGGAAGTATCCTGATGCCCAACAATAGAAAGATGTCTTCTAGGATACTATGACTTTGGTACAAGAACTATAAGGGGAAATTCAAAATTTTAAGCACTAAGAAGTAGCATAATGTGATGATCTGCAAAAGGCCATAAAACCTCAAAAAGTCATGTGAGATGATTTTCAAGAGCTTTGCAAGCATATGTTGGATGAAGACATTATCCCATAATTGAGTAATTAGCTTAACAATTAGGTACAAATACCAAGTGATGCTCAACCTCAATTACTTTGCCCAATTGAAGATTGTCGATTTAATCATGCTAAAAAATAAGATATTCCTATTCCTCCTATCCCTCAAAAGGATAAGGAAATACTGGTGAATGTTGTTACCAATGGTTGGGTGATTTGAGATATCTTGGTTGACACTAGTGATGAAGTGAACATCCTCACAAAGGATGCATGATAAAAAATGGCTAGGTCAATATTGTAACCATCACATCACATGTTATTTATGGCTAATAAAAAATATGCTTTACTAATTGGAATTCTTAATAATGCAATGGTCGATATCCTTAGGGTACCTTTCAAAGCTAATTTTGAAGTTTTTGAGTTAGTTAAAGCTATTGATTTTCCAACTCTATTGGGTCGACCTTGGTTCTATGCAAACAATGATGACTTAAGTTTTAAAAAGCATTACATCAATTTTGAAAATGTTGATCAATTCATCATTATCTCATTGGATCAATCGCATGGCCCCCATATGTAGAACCTTTTAATTTTGATGAAGATATTAACTACATCTACAACATCATAGTTATACATGGTGAGCATCATGTTCCTACTCCTAATGGTATCCTCTAATGGATGGACACTCAATCCCTTTCTAATATTACAAGTAATGTTATTAATTATTGGGCCCATGATGACTATGACCTCACTGGAAGAGTGTACAATGTCATTGGTAGTTATGATAACATTTCAAATTAGTATCATAAATGCCATAGATTTGTTCACCTTGTTATCAGACAAATCATGAGAGGACCAACCATGGATGCACTATTAGAAATACTTGATGAATCTCTTCGATTTAATGGGCAAATGGAAGTCTGTGACTTCATCGAATAACTTGAAGACTTATATAACTCTCATACTAATCATGTAATTCATTGGTTCACCTTTTTGATGACACAGTCATGAGGTGGTGGTGAAACCATAATGAGTGACTTCTCCATTGGGATCAAGTATGCTGTGCTTTACACCATTAGTTTTATCATGACAACTGGGTTTGGGGTAAAATCAACTATAGCAGAGTACGAGCATCAGAACCACACATAAAAGCTTATGAACCCATGTGGAGAGATGAATAGTCTTTCTTACTAGATTACCTATGGGTACATGCTTTTTACATCACCTTACTTACTTGGGCTAGAGCATGGTATGTTCATGAAGAATGACATATGGGTACCCATTTTTGGTATCTTTTGAAAGAGAACATGAAATCAACGTTATCTTACTCATCTTCAAGAATGGATTTGTGCCTCACACTCTAAGCCATGCACAAAGTAGTTTTTAGTGACCCTAGTCCCATTGAAGATCACTTGTGACATATACATGATATCCCAAAAGAAGTTCTCTTTAATGATCCATCTGAATAGACCATACCCATGCCAAAAACTATCCTTGATTAGGAACACCATGAAGATATTTGCTTAAGGAAAAAAAACTAGTGTTTTATGTGGATGAAGGTGAAGGATTCGACCCAACTAACTCATTAACAAATCATTTGAATATCCCTATAGACTATGGTGCCTAAACTATTCATGATATTGGTCCTGATGCAGACCACTCATACTCAAAACCTCTTTAAACTATCTAGTACAACAATAACATAGAGGAAGAACCAAAAATAGCTACTGTGGGTAACTACTGGACTGACATGGAGGTTTAAAAAATATTTGAGTTGTTAAAAGAATACCAAGATGTCTTTCCAAGAAGTTATAGTGAGATGAAAGGTGTTCATCTATCACTAGGCAAAATGCATATCAAACTGGTTGATGGTGCTCAACCAATTAGGTTATGACTATATAACATGAATCCAAATTTATGTGTAGAGTAGAGGAAGAAATTGATAGTATGATTCATGCTGGATTAATAACCCCAATTGACAAGTTCAAGTCGGTCAGTCCCATGGTAATAAGTATAAAAAAAGGGCACATTAGGATTTGCATTGATTACTTTATACTTAACGTATCTTGTGTTACTAATCCCTTCCCAATGCCATTCACATAATAAATACTTGAAGGTGTCATTAGTTATGAAATTTAAAATTTCATAGATGGATTCTCTAGGTACCATTGGTCCAGATCATTGAGGAAGATATACCTAAGACTACATTTGCTATCAAATGGAGATCCTTTGCATATATCATCATACCATTTAGGTTGAAGAATGTACCTACTATGTTTTCATATATAGCCATTGAGGCCTTTAAATACTTCATCCATAAATTTATTCAAGTTTTCTTGGATGACTAGATAGTCTATGGCTTGGTAAAAGACCACTGTTCTAATCTATGACTTATGCTTGAGCATTTCTGAGTGCTTCAAATATCATTGAATCTCAAGAGGTGTCTTTTTCCTAAACCATTTGGTGTTCTTCTTGGTCATATCATCTACAAAGATGGACTTTTGGTAGAACCTGCTAAGGTAACTATCATTCTTCATCTACCAACACTAGTGATTCAACACACAGTTCGTGCCTTCTTCAGACATATCGGGTATTATCGAAATTCATCTGAGGTTATTTAAAAATGTCATGCCTTTGGAAGAACTCTTGAAACATAATAAACACTTTATTTGGACCCACTCTTGTCAAGAAGCCTTTGAGACATTAAAGGACAAACTTGTCACTGCCCCGATTCTCTAGTTCCTTGATTGGACAAAACCATTCCATGTCCATGTTGATGCTTCTAAAATGGCTATTGGTATAGTCCTTGCATAACTAGTGAAGGTCACCTTGATCACCCCATCTATTTTACTAGTAGAAAAATTACTCCAATTGAGAGTAATTACACCACCATAGAGCATGAAGCACTTTCCATGGTTTATGCTTTATAAAAGTTTCAACAATACATATTGGAAACTATACAGACCATGAAGCTTTAAAATATCTGGTAAATAAACCTATGTTACATGGCTACATCTACCACTAGATAGTATTGTTTCAAGAATTTCAATTCTCTATCATGGTCAAAATAGGAAAAACTAATTATGATCCTGACCATCTCTCCTGAATTGATTCTAGAGAACCACCATGCACCATTGAATATGATCTACTTGATGTACAACTATTTCAAGTTTCCCATGTTCCTGAGGAGTTAGAAGATATCACAACTTTATTAACTAATGGTGCAACACTAGATTATCTAGCTCTGTAAGATAAGAATCAACTCACCATCCTTGCCACACTATTTCAGTTCACTGGAGGGGACCTTTACAATCTTGAATGAGATGAAATCCTTCAATATTATGTCATGAAACATGAGTGATTCAAAGTAATTTGAGAATTTCATGAAGGCATTATTGGTAGACACTATGCTGGTGAATCTACTGTGCATAAAGTATTGCTAGTCAAACTATGTTGGACTACCCTTTTTCAAGATGCCAAATTACATGTTAACTAGTGTGATATTTACCAGCACATATGAAAACCAAATCACTAGTATGCCATGCCATTACATCCTATTCTATCTCAAGAATCATTTGAAAAATGGGCCATTGATTTTGTCAGCCCCATCAACCTAGCTGGATGATGTACATGTTACCACTATATAATTATAGTAATTGATTATCTTATGAACTAGGCTGAGGCTATACAAATAAGGAACTATACTATAGCTACTATCTCACGCTTCATATGGGAACATATCATTACCCATTTTGGATGCCCATTAAATTTTACTAGTGATCATGGTACACATTTACTCAATAAAACTATCCACATCCTATTTACTGAGTTCATGATTACCCACCATAAAATAACACCATATCATTCCCAAGCTAATATTTTTAATATTGGCCATACTGACTGGGATGATCAGGTATCTATAGTACTTTGGGATTACTAAACAACGTATAAGCACCTTAACAAGAGTACACCCTTCAATATGGTGTTCAAAATAATAACAATTCTTCCAATTGAATTATTGGTAGCATCTCTTTACACTATGCATATTAGACAATTAGATAAGGAGTCGTCATTAAAAACATGTTTGGATGATTTTTTACAGTTGGATGAATCCCATTTCCTTGCTCATTAGAGTCAAGATGTGGAGAAATGTATACAAAATGCATGACATGATCGACATATTAAGCATAAGACATTTACCCTTGGAATGAAAGTCTTTCTCTATGATTCCAAGTTTACATGCTATTCTAGGAAACTTCATATTCAGTGGGACAGTCCTTTTTTAGTTCACAACATTCACCCTACTAGTTCTTGTCATTTAAAAAAATTGGATGGCCAATTTCTTCCAGGACACTACAATGGTATCTAGCTAAGGTCATATTTATATACTTAAAGTTTAGTCTCTTATGTAATAATAAGGCTTATGCCATTAGTTTAGGATTTCCTTTTTTTAATAAAAGCACTGCCTTAGTTACATGTAACCTTTCTTTTGTTTTATGCTCTTTTTAATTTTGTACTTGTAATTTCATGGAGGACCATGATGCACATTTAATGTGGGGTGAGAGGTGTTACATATATTTGTGATGAGTACTATAAAGATGCGTGAAAAAGTTGAAAAGTCCTAAGATAAGATATTATTTCCAATTGTATGAATATTTGAAGAGTTTTGAACAATTGTCTTCCACTCCAAATAAAAGCATGTAACAAGACATGCCATTAATATAAAAGGAGAAGTGGTTATAATAAGTGAGCCAACATCATGTCATGATGATACTGTTAAATGAATTTATGATGAGAAGTAATGTTCGAAGAAAGGTGGCCATTAAAAAGACATTAATTACAAAAAGTGATGGTCGAAGAGAAGTGGGGGAGTAAATGCAAGTTACCCCCTCGAGCCTATAGAAAGACTTAAGATCTATTTTTAAACTTTACATTTACTTTCATTTGAGTTTTTACAGATGTAAAGAGAGAATTAAGTTCAGGTGATTCCAAAATAAGTACAAATATAGAGCATCAACATCTCATGCATAACTGTTGAGAAAGATCTTGACTGAGTAATTAATTAGAAACTAACCTTGAAGCTTGATAAAGAAAACTAGTAGTTACATGTTGTAGAGGTAAACATCCTCCAGTAAAGGGTGTATAAGTAGGAAAATCTATGTCACTTACATCAAAAACATATATTCCTTTGGGAACATTGGATGGCTATGCCTCAACCTTCAGACTCCATAGAGGGTGATGTAACCTAAGAAGAAGGCCTTAATAAGTGATCCATTACCAATAATGCCAGAAGATTAAGTACCATGTGTTTGGGGAGGAAGTAGTACTGATCATAAAAGAAAAACCTGAGGAATAGGGGTAGTGCATTAAGGCAATGATTCTAGGATGGTGCACTAGGTAAAGAAGGAATAAATACCTTGACCCCCACCATTGATGATAGAAGAGATATAATACCTAGAAATGGTGTTGTGCATATAAAATTGGGTGTCAAAAGTACCCTCCTGTACCATATTTAATTACAACCACCGTCAAATAGGAAATGAGGTTGAATTACATAATGACTATCGGGTTGAGTGCTAGAATGCCAAAAATCAATTGGTGATGACCTAAAAATCTTCAATGTCTTGGACTCTGCAAGGCTATTCTAGTTGTTCAATGTTCTATATTTTGGAAAACTGGTGAAATCAATAAAATTTATACTCTCATGCATCCATGAGGACTATCTCTATTTTTTTGGGTGCTACATGAAGATTACACTTGAAAGAATAAGCAAGGTGTCAGGGTTACAATAATCCAACATGGATGTAGAATTTGACTTGTAAGACTTAAAAGAAATAGAGAAAATAACAATGATGCTTGTGTACTAGAAGCAAGGCCATGCCATGCACATTAGGAACTTGTAAGATCCTACCTTTTGAGTAGCATTAAAAATCATCATTACCAAGATCAGTGTTACTAATCATTGGAAAGAGGTGGACATGGATCACCTCTACATCACCCACCATATGACTGAGGGGCTAAGTATAATTGCACAATGTACTTTGATAACAAAATTATAATAGATTCTAATAAGACCCATAAGATACTGAGCTATAGGTTTCCAAGGGGTATTTCTATTATTAAAGGTGTTTGATGAGATTGGTGTACCTGATTACACCTTTAGCGAGTTGAAGTAGGCATAACCACCAGAACATAAGTCCCTTGCAAAGTGATACAAGGCATTCACATTCCCCAATCATATTACCCTAACATTTAAAATCAAGATGAAGTCATGATATGATGGCATGAAGGAGGCCTTTAGGAATGAATGGTGCATTCTTAAGCACTTGCCCATCCAAGTTGGTGAGCAAGCCTAATTTTTAGTAAAACAACATTTCTCTCTATCCTGTATCAAAATGGCCCCATGTAAAGACTTATAACTTGGTTGAAGCTTCCTTATGCCTTCATGGTGCTATACTTTGTTGATTCAATGAACCACATTTTTGATGCATAAACCCTCACCCTAGAAGTAGACTAAATTAAATTGGAGACTCACACTGTCTAGAAGATGTATGTTTATCCTTACAAGAAGGCATATAAGGAGAAGCATGTGACTAATAAAATTGACATCAAATTTTAGTACACCATGGTCATATAAACTATTCAAAATCTATTTTATATGCTATGACCCAAAATGAAATCTTTAAGAGGCATGAAGAATCCAAGAGAAAAACTTCCACCTCTACCACCTCTTAATAAGAAGAAGTGGGTTAGGCATGATGCCATCACAATTTCATAGCCAAAACCACCAAAGTGGCAAAGGACTGCCTAGACACTGCCACCAAGGGATTCTCTACCAAGGGCTTCACCATTAAGGGATTATCAAAAAAATACACTGGAGAGACAACCTGAGGGGTCAACATCATTAACCCCAACTAAATTGATGGAGGAAGAACCTGTAGGACATAGGGAAGAAGAGGAGGAATCTGATCCAAAAAAGACACCCTCCTTGGTGCAAGAGGAGGATACCACCCTTGATGATGTGTAATTAGACATTTTAGGTCTATTTGGTGAAGAGAGGATGGTTTTGATACCTGAAAAATAAGTGGAATGGACATAGACAACACTTCTTTGGCCCCAGATGTGGAGGTGAAAATACTTGAGAGAGATCCCAATAAAGGAAAAGAGCTGACTGATTATGAAGTTCAACCACCTTTGGTTGATCTGTCCACCAACTTGTACACCCAATACCAAATAGGCATTCTAAATATGATGCTATATTTATGGTACCATTTCTTACCCCAAGATGCAACCATCTATACCAAGTGAAAAGTTTCCTTTCTCTTAGATATGTATAATGAAGAATGCCATTTTTAAATTCCTTTAGACAACTAAATGTTATATTCTCAAGCATCAACACTACCCACTCCAGTTTGGGTTGAACCCCAGAAGATCTCTCCACTATAAGTTAGTGCCATATTTTTTAAAATGGCCTTTAAGGTTGCATGCAAGAATATACTTTTGGATTTTGATGCACATGATGTAGAGAAGAAATATGGCCAGGTGGTGGAAATGTAGGAGAAAGAAGTTGCCACTTGAAAGGCACTTGAAGAGGAAGTGGCCATACTAAAGTAACAAATGGAAGAATCCACAATGGCCAAAGTAAAAAAAATAAATTTATGTAAATCTATTTTAGGCCAAGAACCATCATTAGCAGATTGGATACATTTAGATAGAGAATCTATTGATGAGTTTGAGACCTTTTTAAATCTCCTATTAAAATAGGGCAAAGAAAAACCCGTGCCTAGAAATGAAGCATTATGGGTGGCTAAGCAATTTATAGAAGTAATGGAAGTCAAGAGTGTGCCCTCAAAAATGTTGGGGAAGTTATCCCCATCTTGGATGGGATTTTTGAAAAATTGGCATGACCCAATAAAAGTTTGGAGGCTCAACTCAACATAGAGGAGTATCAATGATAACAACTGGTGGATGCTATCCTTTTAATAAAAGACTACTTTGAGTGTGTAAAGGCATTTAAAGATGTCAAGACTATGTAGGAAATAATAAACATCCATCAACATCAATTAAACTCTAGTTTTGTAGTTTCTCGAGGACAGGTTGTAGTTGAAGTCACTACATTTTAAGGGGTTCAAAAAGATGCTAGTACATCCCTCAACCAATTGGTTAATAAGGCCAATGAATGTCCTAACCAACTCAAAGAGATGAAAAAGTTAAAGGTGGTAATTGAGGAGATAACACCAAGCTACTTGATACCTTGTCATATTGGGACGATGTTAGAAAGCAAATTGAATAAATTGGGCTTGAATTTTTACCTGAGACTGAGACTGAGATTTAGTCTAGGATGGACTAAGAGCATAGTGTGGGGTGATGTTAGACCCTAAAATTTGACTAAGTATTTTAGATTTTTTCCATAGAACTAACATGGCACAAGAGGAACATGGTGCAGGAAGACCATGGTGTAGAACTATCATGGTGTAGAAAGACCATGGTGTAAAACTAGCATAACATAGAAAGATCATGGTGTGGAACCAATGAGGCACAAGAGGACAAAAGCATGGAAGATAATAGTGAAAGAAGACCCAATCAAAGATGGAACATAACTATGGAGAACTTAAGAGGATAGGACTCAATACAACAATGAAAGACTGGGGATTGTGAGGGAAGTAGGAGGTGGTTGAGGAATGATTCTCAAGGACAATCTAGACTTTAATCATCACAAGTTTCACACTGACCCATAAAAAGGAGAACATTTGGTAGCAAAGATATAGCATCAAACAGGAATATATGGGGCATGAAGGCCTAGGTCCTTAAGAGAAAATAAGTAAAAGACTACCATGAATCTTAGTTTACTAAGAGATCATTGGATAATCACCCATTTGTCATTTAATTATGTGACTACTTGGTTAGCATAAAACAAGTATAAATACCCCTTTGTAGAGATATGTAAAGTGACTGAGGAATGAATATCGATATTATGTAACGACTCTCTATGGTAATATAATATTATGAAAGTTACAATTAGTTCTGGTGTTATTCTTCAATTAATTGATAGTTAAAGACATTAATAATGGGTTTTTATTAAGAAACATTTGGCTTATAGTTCATTATGAGATTTATAGGATATGCATCGTATGAGTTTGTGAACACAACTCTTTGAACCTCATCACATTTATCTTTGTGTTTTTGGTTTTGTGATTAATGAGACAAGCTCCACAGTCATATGTTTCCTTTTCTATTTAATATCTATTTAGATATATGAAAAAACTCAAGTAAATGACTAGTGTGTTATTGTACAACATAACCCACAGGAACTAGTTTCTTGTTGTGTGCTTCAAGTGAGTGTGTAAGACCTTAGTCTTGTGTGAAAAGCTAGCATGTAAGCTTTTTGGGACTACTCTTCATCACATTAAGGAAAAATTGATAGAAAAACACCCACCAAAAATAATTAGTAATAAAATTATCCACCTTATTGGCTTTTTTATAATAGTGGCAAGCTTCCCAAACATTAAAATATTCAAAAAGGGTTCATACTTTATAAAGGATGTTTTCTAAATTTTAATAGTGAGTTTTCTTGTAATTTATTTTTATAATCATCTTCAATGATAGGTGTTCAATTAGACAATTACATGATAATTAGATACCCAAGGACAACACTTCATTATTAGAGCCATCTAGAAGATGAAAAGAGGATTCCCTAATTAACGAACCACTCCAATCTCATATCACACAACCTACTACTTTATATTTATATTATAATTATATATCTATAAAATTTATAGTATATATATAATAAATATATTATATATTTATATATATAGTTAATATATAATATATAATAATATTATACTTGTAATATACTAATATAACATTATATATAAGAAAATATATAAAATAAATATTATTATATAATATATATTATTATTATATAATAATAATATATTTATTAATTTTTCTATATTAGTATATATAAATATTATATATATACTTTATATTATATAATATAACTAATATATAATATAAGTAAATATATTATTTTTATATTATATTCATAATATATTATATATAGTTATATAAGTTTTAATATATAATATTATAAATATTAATATATTAATAAAATATAGAATATATTTCCAATGAGATGTGGGTGAGTTGGTTAAGTGGCTTGGTTGTTTCAAGCCCCACCCAGGTTCAAATCTCTGAAAAGGCATATGAGTTTGGTTGTGGTTGTGGCTTATATTCTCAAAGCTGGTTGTGGCCATTGTTGGTATTCTCAAGCTGATTGTGGCTATTATTGGTGTATTTGGGATATGTGATAGATGATCAATTAGGGATCTAGGTCCTTGATTATGTCCTAGACCAGTTTGTAGCTTTGGTCAAAAGTGAATATCTAGCAATATATATATATATATATATATATATATATATATATATATATATATATATATATGCACTTTTGACCAAAGCTACAAACTGGTCATAGTATATATTATTGTATTTAATTAAATTATTATAATTTTATTAAATATTATAATATACACTATATAATTATTGATAGGTAATAAATTTAATAATATATCTACTATAAATAGTATAATATATATTAATTATTATAAAAGATCATAGTAATATATATGAAGGAACACGCCATATCATTTTCTACTGTCACCTTCTTTGTAAATATCATATTATTATTGTTTAATTTTGCATGCATTAAATGTGAAACAAGATCATCAATCATGCATTTCATGAGGTAAAACTATTGATTTACACTCTTTTGCTTTATACAACCCCACTTTATATAAAAAAGTACATCCCTTTTGACAAAAGTTTCCCCAAAAATGCAAGTCACGTCGAAAGGGATGCAATTCTATGTTTTGGTAAACTAGGGTTTTGTGCAATGGAAGTGGCAGAATTTGAAACCCATGACTACTAAGCCCATCTCACCTTTTGTGCACAAAGCATAATGTAATGATACTCTAATATTTTTGGTGGAGGCAATAATAAAAAATGAGGTGGTGTGTTCCTTCTTATGATGTGGCAATGAGTTGTGTTGGGAGGAGACATTTTTTTCACTATGATCTTGAGCAATGGTGAAGTGGTGGGGAAGGGTAAAACCATAAAAACATTAAAGCAGTGAAATATTTTAAGGTGATCTTGGTGGTGGTGTTAAGGGAAATGAGATTAGGCCCTAAACAACTCTTCATATATACAACAACAATAACGTTGTACTAAACAAGGACTAGATAGGACAAAATCTAATCTAAATTAATAAGAAGAAATTTATAAATGATAATATATCTTTTTAATATTTTGATATTAATATAATATATTAGAGGTCAAGGTATACATTTTGTGTATTCCATTTTTGATAGTAAAGATTTTAATCGGTTCATCAACTTCTACTTTAGGAATGAGAGTCACCATAAAGCTCTCCTCTTCCCCAACATCCAAGTCACCTAGCACCTATTAAATCCCCAAACATAAAGATGACTATTCACATCATATTTCACACTATGTGGTAACTCAACAAATGTTCCCATGTACTCCCTCGACATAGTGTCCATGTAGAACATGGATACATGATGGTCATTATGATGAGTTAATGATTTTGTGGACTTTGAAACTAGAGTCAAGGAATAGGAAGGGACATGTCACCTTCCCATTGGCTAATGGATGGATGAGTGAAAGCTATAAGATAGACTTTGTGACATCAATGTATTGTCCCCACATAAGTGGTATTGCAATGTTGATTTGAGCTAACATTAAATGTGGAGCCCTACCATAATTAATTAAACTCTCATGATGACCTCATCCACCCTTGACAATAGAAACTGGCCATTAAAGATGTTGTAACCTTGTAAGATGCAAATTCGTTTACAATGAGTTTGTGCCACATAAATCCACCAACTACCTTGAATTTGGGTCTCATGTACAATATGGGTCCCCAAGACTACATCAAATTTATGTGTGGTTTGAATGTAAAGTGAAATAGTGTAAATAGGCAGTTCCACCTCACTCAAAACCAATGATCATTGAGCCCATCTAACCTTTTGTGTGTGAAGCATTGAGCAATAATGATTATAGGTGGGGTTCCTTATATCTAGGTTTTTCCTATATCAAAATAATTAACAAGTGGCATATGCCATGTGTCATGATGAAACCCATCCTTGAGTAAATTACAATGCTTGCATTCCATGAGACGAGAATGAATAATGAAGGCATGTAATAGTTTAAAATATTTATTAAGGTGTTTCAAAACCTTGATGCCCATAATGTAAAATGTCCCCTATGACAAAGTTTGTTGTTCGAGATGAAACTCATGAACAATTGTAGTTGAAACATCTTCCATCATACCTTCATATCCAACATATGACCTTTGATCTACAATTGGAACTACAACTTCCTTAACTTATTTTGCCTTCTCCTCCTTCTTATCATTTTTTAAATACTTCATCCTTGTTAATTTTCTTGTCTTTTGCCTTGTCAATTATAGAACTCTCTTTGCACATATGATTCCTTATTTTCCTTATCCTCATCCTTGTATATAAGAGTGTAGACAATATTTATGGATTATATAACACCTAAGTCTTGTACATTTTGAAAACTCAGACCTTGGCTGTCCCTCTTAGTTTTGGACCTTTCCTACTTTGGAAGTCTTGCATATACTCTATCTTGTGCCACTTGGCTTATCTCTTGGTCTAACTAGTCTTATGTTAATTACCCAAACCTTCTATCTTGACCAGAATGCTTAAAACTTGTTTATATTCCACCTCTATAAGTTCTAAATTTATACCTACTTTCATTTTACCTCTACACTAGTGTCTTAGACTAAGACCTGCATTGACATAGATGTCCTGCTTTGATGTAAGTGTCTAATGCCCTAAATTCATCTACTTTTAAAATGAAACATATTATAATGGCTGGCCTAAGTGCTTCAATGCAAGTTATTTCTTGATAAGAGTGGTATATATTCATAATCACTCCTCTTCATTCCTCACCTACAAAAACATATAATAAACCAATGTAACTTATCAAAGCATTCAATCAAGTACTCAATAAAGTAAAAGATTTCCTATTTTCTCTTATTCTCATATCAATCTTAGGAACAACACATACATAGGTCTAGAGTATTAAAGGACCAGACCAAGAGCTATATTTTCCAAGTTACAAGATGTTTATCTCTAATTTAGATAAGAGGCTATCTTAATTGGTGTTAATAAGGTTAAGGATATATAAATGATAGGGAACAAGGGTGAATATCATATCTACAATAGGCCAATTAATGTGTTAAATTCATAAGTGCCATATGCTAAATTCATTATTCCAAGTTAGGTTATTAATGAAAAGTGTAACTATGATAGATATTTAAATAACATAAAAGATAGAACTTACTTATTTGTGATGCTAACACAATACTGGATCTAGTATAGGCAGGAAGCAGGTAGGAATAAAGTTATGGATTAGTCATCAAATTCTAGATTTAGCGCCTTTATCTCTTTAGACACTTGCATCAGCCTTGGATGTTTGTATTGATGCTAGTGTTTGAATTAAACACTGTTGTCCTATATAGAATATGCAACCAAATAGGATGCAACCACTTGGATGATTCTAGGTTTGGCTTCACCCTCACTCTATAACATTTAAATCTAGGTTATGGACTATCTCTCTTGGTGAAATGGTAAAACCCTATCTTTACATATTCAATGTGACCTTGGGGAAAAAATGAGTTAATGGGAACATAATGTCAAGATGACCTGTAATGACCCTGATGTCAAAGGAATTGCCTACATTGATAATACTCTAGAAGAGGGCCTCAAACTCATGTAGTCTCCCCTATGTGTTGGGTTTTGTGTGAAGCATGAAATGTGTGTAAAGTAAGTATACCAATGACCTAACTTGTAACTTAAAAAATATTACCTTATGACTGCTCCTTTAGTAAATCAAACATGTATTTGGGCTATTCCTTTGATTGATAGCAAAATATGGTAGAATAGGAAAGATTTTGGTAACTTGGGTGCTTCTTAAGTGCTCTTTTGATTTGATTGTTAGGCTTCATAGGTGATGAATAAATGACGGTTGATATTATATTTATACTAATCCTATCAGGAGATACCTCACATTAAATTACTTAGGATGACCATTGTAATACATTTCATTTGAAAATTGGATGACTTTATGGCAATAAACACTTACATCAGGATATAAAAGTAACATCAACACTACCATCTAATCTAGATGTTAGTGTCTAGGGAAAAGGAGAGTATGCATAGGCTCAAAACTTGTAGAGGGGTAAGATAAGTACATTTTAAGCATTCTAGGTAAGATGGGATGTTTGTGTCATCAAAATAAGGCTAGTCAAACTAAGATATAGGCTAAGGGGCACCTGATAGAGTAGATGTAAGGCTTATAGAAGTAAGGCATGTGTATAACTAAGAGGAATTGTCAGGGTCATGAGTTTTCCAAGTGTACAAGATTGAGGTGCTACGTAATCAAAAATATCATTTACATTTGCCCCCCTTTAATCTAATAATGAAATTACTAGTTTAAAGGAAATGAATAAGTACCTAGGTCTATATAAATACCTTGTATTTGTCTGAGCTGACTTTAAGTGATTTGTTAAACTTGGGTTTGAGTGATTTATTGGTGACTGAATTATAACCAAGATCATGTTATAGTTTATAATCAATGCATATAATCTAGGTCAAAAGTACTTGAAATAGATTGAAATTAAAAGAGTAAGGTTTAGGAGTACACCTATGTGTCGATGTAACCACCTTGCCTATTGGAAAGTTATTTTTGAAAAATATGTATCCTTATAAGGATATGAAAATAAGATTAGGATAAATCTAGATAATTATTTAAAGTTCATGTATCCAAGGAGATAAAGATAGAGAGAGATTGGAAGGTACATGCCCCCAACTTTAGCAAAAACCGTGCAACCCAATGATACTCATAACCTAATGAGCTTGGATGATCAAGTCTAAAATAAAAAACTTGGAAAGATTGAGTGATTTAATCACCCCAACCATGCCAAAAGCTGAACTGGCTACTCTATTAGATTGGCTCACTAAAGTCTGTAAAAGTTTGCTGGCTATTAGTATGTGCAATAGTTTTAAATTCTAAATTTTATTTAGATTTTACAATATTAGGCACATGTTACAAAACATATGCACCTTAGATTTGTTCATGTTAAAATTGTGTGTAAAAATGGTACTGATTTAGCTTTTTTGGGAATATTAGAGTTTTATTCCTAATTTAAGCTAAGTGTATGGAATAATAAATTAGTAAATAATATTGTAATAATTATAGTACTGATTTGTATAATTTATTGTGTTTTTTAAACCTTTCTAAAAATAGTAATAAATAAGGAGAAATACAACTTAGATTAAAACTAGACTGAGACAGCTAAGATAGAGGCTGAAACTAGCTGTGCAAGACTGGGATAGTATTGCAAATTAGAATGTAGATATTGTTCGATGAAAGGATAAGAGTGTCAAAAATAGGATAATTTGGGGTCCTGTCCTATAGTCCACTCTTTCTACTATTGTCCAAACTAGTCACATAGATCTGACTTTCTTGGGTTTTATTCACTATCCTTGTATGAGTCTGCTTGTGAAATCTTAAGTGTTGAATGTCGATGGAGCTCCTTATAGAGCTGATTTAATATTAAAACCCTATACCTTCATTATGATTGAATAAAACTTGAGATATAGGGGGGGTTAGGGTGTGTAAGTTGCATTGAACATGTGATACACACCCCTTGTATGGGCACACTACCTACATACAAATACTCTAAAGAGGGATCAAGCCATATGTAGTTCTCCCACCTAAATGTGCTTTGTGTAATAGTGTTATGTGGATGAAAAAATTCCAAATTGAGAGTGCTTGAGGTGGATAGGGATTGACATGAGAGTTTGAATGTGTTTGTAGCTATGTTGAGTGACTGTATGTAGAGAATAGGGAAATTTGCCTTAGTAGTTTGCTTGTATTCTTGCTTGCTTTGTAAGATTTATCACCTCCCTTTGTAAATGACCTTTGGATGAAATTTTATAGGGAACTATTGGTCATGGGTTAAATGTATTCATGCTAGGATGACATGATGAAGGATAGGAATCAGATGAAATGGTCATTTGGGCTAAAATTGTAATTGGACAAGAGCACAAAAAATGGGACACCATAGGGTCTGATTTTATAGTCTAGTTATGGTACTCCTATCCTATAGGCTCAAGACCTAGGGGGATAGATTTAGCCTAGGAAATAGAGCTTGGTTGAGATGAAATTATTATTTGGAAGGTTACAGATGATTGGGAATAAGTAAAAAGGTACCTAGGAGGGTCATAAGAGCATGCAAAGAGGAGATATGGCTAGGATGTCACAAACCACACTCAAACTACTAATTTGAACATTTTATATGACTACAGGTATAATGTATATAATTATACCATAAATGTGTATAAGAATCATATAATTGTGTGTTTTAGCCAATTTAAAAAATTATGTTAGGTGTGAAGGACATGATTCCAAAGCATGCCCCCACTATATATGGAGAAATATGAAACTAATATAAGTACCAATGTGAAGAATGTGTTTTAAAAACATGTCCTCACTATAAATCTGAGATGTTGACAAATGAGTAGGTGTGGAAAACATGATTCCAAAGCATTCCCCACTAAATTTGTGAATTATAAATACCATACCAAATGAATGTGGAGAACATGCTTCCTAAGCATGTCCCCATTGAATATAAAACTGTGAATGTGTGAAAAGCATGCCATCATGACTTTCCCCCATTGAATTTACAAACTAGTGTAAGTACCATATACTGTGTGAGTGTGGAGAATATGATTTCCAAGCATGCCCCCATTATAATCTAGAAACTATGAAACATGAAGAAGCTATGCCACCATGATATACCCCCACTAATATGCCCCCCTTTTAGGTGAGAGAAAAATAGTACCTAATAGTTAGCTCACCTCAAAAGGGTATGACAACTATAAATTTGTGAATGTGAGCATGTAACATATATAAGGAAATATGTCTAGGTAGATGTAATTGTTGTCACTCAAATGTTGATCCCATTGAATTGATGGATGGTTCAGTGAAACAACGGGGTCATCTCCAAGGTGTGGGACCTTGGCTCCTTAAGAAGAACCTATTATTTCACTAAGCCATCCTTCAATTCAATGGGTGCAAGGTTTGAGTGACAATAATTTTTGGCATGCTCGATGGGATAGTTTGATGATCCTCATATCATCCATTAAATAATTTTGGTATGTTCTTAAGTGCATATTTCCATTCAGCATAGTTTATACAACACCATGGAGATTGTAAGGATTAAATATACTTACTATTTGAAGTAGTCCAAGCACTTAAAGATTATCAAAGATCATGATTTAGAATATCTCAAGGGATTTATAGCTTTTTTGAATGCTCTAACATGTCAAACTATCATGAAAAGTATGTATTATTCCCTCTTTTTTGTCTAACTACATTTTCTATGCCCTCCTACCATCTATATTAGACTGAAAATGTTGTTGATTTTATCCCAAATAGCCCAGTCACAGTAGTATATCCTCATTCTCATAATAATTACCTTCCTCCCACCCTTGTTTATCCTTTTTGGCAACTTGATCATACCTATAATCAACCCTTTGAAGGATATGTTACTTTAAATTAGTATATGACCCTCCTAATCAACCCCCAAAAAACATTCATGATATACATCTTGATTATTAGAAATAATTGATGGAGATTGAAAGAGAGTAGGAATATAGTAGGTAGCCATAATAACTTGCTTGTTAAGCTTATTTCCATCAATAAGAGGTGAGTGAGCAAGAAAGACACAATAAAGAGTGGTTAGATAGATAAATTGTAGCCAAAGAGGAGCATATACATCAAGTGCTTGCCCAAGTCTAAGAAATCATATCTCAATCAGCCTCTTCCATCCCTAGTTTTAAACAAACTTCTCCTAAAACTGTAAACCAACCTATGAGAAATTTTTTTTCTACATTCAATATCCAAAGCTTCAAGTAGGGGAAACATTCTAAAATTTCAAGTAAGTTTCCTTATTTTTAAAATCCCAAGATTTAGAAGTATCCATCCTTTGAAAGAGCCCATTCTTGTGCAAAATCAATCTATTATCCCTTAGGAACAACCCCATCAAAATCCCATTCTTCCTTAAGAGCCTCAAATGACTCAACCTTAGTAGCCTTCTTAGACTAAACATCCTAATTTTAGAATACCCAACCTTGTTAAGGCCACTCCTACTTCATCAATTGAACCCTCTTACCCTCTCATCATTTCCCTTTTCAAAGGAGGACCCATTATATGGAGAGTAAATGAAGACCATTTAGATGAAGATGAGGATATTTCAAGTGAAGATGATGGGGAAAAAATTATTGGCAGCCCTTGTTGTGCCACCAAACTAGAAAATCTAGACCTGCTATAAGGAGATGAACATGAGTAGCTGGAACAATAGAACAATGAGCAAATGGGTAAGGATGAGAAGCATAATTTAGTATTCTTATTTAACCAAATGCCATATAATGAAGTCTTAAGTCATGAAGAGGGGTATGAAAATAGTATTATTTTATGGAGTGGGGAGTTTGATGTGCATAAGGCTTCTCATCAAGTTGGACATGATTATAAAGAAGAATCTACACTTCAAATGGAGGCCCCTAAAAATCCTTCAAACCTTTAGGAGAGATACTATGAAGTTGTGGTGAGGCCTCTCATGTAGAAGAGTGAAGATGATTTGGAATAAGACTTATTTTAGGATGAGCTAGAGGAATATTGTTCAATCTTTGACATCAAACCAACATCTCTTAAATAAAAAACTTGTGAGAAACATGTGATTCAAGAAGATCATCCTAATCAATAGGATAATATAATAACTGAGCACATGTATGAAGGAAACCCTAATTTCTCACTTTATCTTGTTAATAGGATGACCTATCAAGTACCTAACCCAATTGGAGGCCATAAAGAATACGTCATCATAGGTTGTGATCAATCTAGAGAAAAATATTGGGCATCAAGAAGGCCAAAATTAAATTGCTTATCCACTCTAGGGTAGCTTTATTTTTAGTCAACTCAAGTGGGTAAATGAGTTTGTTTTTATCCCTGTAGAAGTATATCACTAGTTCATTAAGCACCCACTACTTCTATACCTATGGCTAGCTACCCTGAAACATGAAAAACATTATATGTTGATAGGAAAAATTAGATATTATGTAGAACCAGTCAATGGATTTGTTTAGATATCCTTCTGATTGGTTAGTTTAGGGTAGGTTAGATGTTTTCTTTTCCCTAAGTGCCTATGTGTACATTGTCAATAATTTTAGTTATTTTTATCTTCCTCTATGTGCTATGGCACTTTTGTTTGTTATATTATTTGATTTCATTTTTTTTTGAATGTGTTTATTAGTTATTTTAAAGGCACAAACATGAAACACTAAATCTTCATAGAATTGGTAAAAATGTGTTTATAACTCATTTTTTAGAAGTGTATAACAAATCCATGCCAAATGGATTTATTGCATAAGGCTATCAGATATCTACTTAGAAGGAAATAAAAACCATGTAATTTTACTATAATGTTGACTCTTCAAGTCACCTTGATCTCCTTCGGAATAAACAAAGCTCTCTGCACCAAATCAACCTGCACAACACTTTTCAAGAGCAACTCTACATAGTTAAATTATGATCATTTCTCTCCAAAATTTTCATTATGATAGAAATATGTGGGAAGAGTGAAAATATGAATAAAATAATAATAAATACCTTTCTCAAGTATTAAATTTATAGAGGTAAAAATTGTCTTCTATGTTGATTTTTACTTGGGCATTATCCTTATCTTCCAGTTGTCAAATTTGCTAGTATGTGCCTTCTAGACCTAATTTTGTATGGCTAAATCACATTTGTTTATCTTTAAAATTTTTATTATGTTATAAAAATTAAATGGAAATACAATGGTGAATGATGTTTCAAAAATTTATTCCTCACTTGGAAACAATGCAGTCATGGAAATTGTCAAGTGCACATATTTATGTCTTTCCCATTATCAAATCAGCCTATGCAACACTTTTTAAACACAATTTCTTAGGACCAAATGAAGTTCAACCACCTTAAAATTTTCCATGATGGTATGAAATTATAGGATAAATTTTAAGGTTAAGAAATTAATATAATATTCACTCCCATGTGCAAAATGTACAGGGTTAAAAATTGGCTTTTACGCTGATTTTTACTTAGTCAATTTTATGTGTTTCCAGTTTTTAGATCTAGCCAGTGCACATGTGTCAAGCTCATTTATGTAGGGGTAAAGGTGATAAAATATTATTAAAATTAACCATGGTGATATAATAATTTCATTAGATTACAATGGGAAAGATAGTGCATAGATATTCAAAATCATGTGTGAAATGTGTAGCCATAAAAACTAGCTTTTGAGCTGATTTTTACTTGGTCAATTTTGTGTTTTCAGTTTTCAAATCTGGCTTATGCACACATTTAAAACCTATTTTTATAAGATGAAATAAAGTATACATTTATTTAATTTTTTTTATGATATTACCTTAATGACATGAAAAGGTAATGGCATTTGGTTTTACAGTTGTTGGAGTTTCTAGTGAAAATATATGATGGTGTGAAGTGACCCTTTTAGAAAGGTTTATCACTTAGCCAACTTTGATAGGAAAATACTCATAAGGTAGTGCACAGGGATTATTTTGACCATTTAAAAAAAATTAAGAATACCATTTTGAGAAATTTTTTAATATTTTTAAATAAATATATAATACTATGGGTTTCACTTATGTCTTGAGATCTGTGATTTCCATTTTCCCATGGTTTGAAAGTGTTGATGTGGATGCACTTTTTTAGCCACATCTTCTGATATGAAAATCCATTTTTTATGCCTCTTTTTGCATTAGAAATATTAATTCTCCCTCTTTGTAATGATGTTAGTTTTAAATTTGAAAAATATAGAACTAAAAATAGGTTAATATTATAGTTAGAAAAGTGCATTGATTTGAGCCCAAGCCTATGGACTTCAACACAAATGCAGCTAATGACATACTGAATGACTTATCAAATGAAAATCATGGGCACACATTCACTTATGATAAATATCTTAGATATTTATTTAAATCATCATTAAATATTGTAACTTCCCTAATAGTGGGTGAGACTGAATAAAGACCTTGAGCTCTCCAATTGTCTATAGCAGGAAGAATTATCATTGTAAATGATCCCTCTTCTGGATATAACAAAGCTCTATTAATATGGATAATTTTAATTCTATCCTCAAGCCTTTGAAATTAATGAATATCAATTTTCTACCTTCTTTAAGATTGCATTAGTGTGTGATTCTTGTGTTTTGTTTATCTACACCTGTGGTAGAGATTGTTCTCCCTCTTGTATGTACATTTCCTTTCACCTTGGTGGAAGTATGTTGTCTTATGTAGGTCATATTATATGTTTCAGATGGTATGTAGTTGTTTAGCTATGGAAATTGGCTAATTGTGTCTTGTTTAAGACCTTTTAGATGTCCCTCTTAGTTCTTGCATAGTCCACTACCTCTATATGAAACACTAATGCATCATAATATTGATTTGGAGAGTGTGTAAGATGAATTCAATCCTTATTTTGGTCCTATTGTGATGTTATAGGTAGGTGGAGGATATTCTGTAGTCTTTATGTATCACTATTTTTATTTTTTAGCATTATCTCTCCCTTTACCCTGGCATAGGCCATTTCAACAAGAATAGGTAGATTTAAATATTTTAGGCCTACATGCTGGTCTTAAATTAGATACACTTAGGTTAGAAGGAAGATATCCTTCTCTGGAAGTTTATCCTAAGGATACAAGGTCCCAAACCTTAGAGATGATCCCATTGTTTCACTAAAAAATCCTTTAATTCAATGGGTGTAAGGTTTGAGTGACAACAATAACATTGAAGTGCATATAACTAATATGATCACATGTAGGCCTAAGATGCATGATAAAGATCATGAAAATGTCTAGATAGTAATAGTATAGGATGAACAAGAAAAAATCACACACACAAGAGCACTCAAAAGCAAATCAAAGACAATGTTCCAAGGAGACTACAAACAAGGGGAATGTTCAAATGTCATAAAATCAAATGGACATGACTTAGTCAAATATCCACAAAATAAAGGAATGACATATTCAAATGTATAAGAATGTAATGAAAATTTCAAATATCCAAGAAAGTAAACACAAGTACAAGGGATGCATACAATAGAGCATATGCAAATGCTTGAAAAAGCAAGGCAATAACAAGATAAACCACTCAAGGAAGTGTGTAAAGGAAAAACATAAACATGTCATAGTGGCCCATGGATAGAATCTGTTATCAAAAAAGTAAAGTACATAACATATCAAGTACTCTATGTAATGTATAATCATTAAAAATAGGCATGTGTAAGTAAATATGCAAGCTCAAACATGATAGTGTAGAGTGATCATCAAATCATATAACCTATGAGTATCAAGATCATAGAAGATGGATGCCCCAAACATCCTGATGATGTGATTAGAGGGAATGCCTTAAACCTATAAGTGTATCATATAGCTATGTATGCCTGTGTATGTGTATGGATGAGTAAATGATATGCTAGTTTTCAACATGGAACTAACACATAGATGCCAAGGAGTCTATAAAAATGTAGGTGTCGAAAGTGTTTTTTGATTTTTGTTTTTTTTGATTTTTTTGTTATTTTTGGAGTTTTAATAGTTCTAGTTGAGGAAGTTGTCATCATAAAAAGATGTGGGACCATTTTTAAAAACATGTTTTAATTTTTATTTATAACTATGGATTGCCTCTTCTTCAATATACTTATCTAATGGCTTCCCTAAAGCTAATAGTGTGGGGAAATAATTGTATCCATCATGTGGTATACAAATTTTATTGCCCATATCAAGAAAGGTAACACACATATTTGTATTATCGAACTTGGTCTAGCATTCATCTAGCCAATTTTGTCTAAGCTTTAATTGTAAATGGGGGATGTGGTTAAGTATCCATATAGTTATGGTAACCACACATGTACCACAAGCAATATGTAACCAAATATATCCATGGGATATTTGCATCAATGGAGAGTATAATAGTTCATAGTATGTCCCAAGTGTTTGAGGAATGTAGTTTCACAAGTTGTATTCCACTTATTAATATCAAATTGGAGATGGTGGAAATATACCCCATCAATATTAATAGTAATAGTCAACTCTTCATGCTTTAGTCACTTTAAAAGATAATTATCGTTTGAAATATAAGAGGGATTTGACCTTTTAACTGGTTGTGAAGCTTCTGGTGAAGACTCCACATTGTTCACATAATATAGCTGAATTTGACCTTTATGAGGTTGGCTCAATACTTTTAACCAAGAGTGGGGAATTGAGTAATAAGAATTTATATGGTCATCTACTATGGTTGTGTTCCCCTTATCTGGATTCAATGTTGTTTCTTTCATAAGTAGATTCGTCTTGTCTATACCAGGATCCATGAGTTAAAATAAGCTATGCAAAAGGTGATCAAGTGGATCAAATTTTAGTGAGTGCATTTTTTCATCTATCATATAATGAGCAGTATCAATATTAATATCAAAGTAATCAGCAACATAGCCATCATTTTGTTCAATATTAACCAATAAATAAAGTTTAAATGAAAGAGGCTCTTGTGGTTTTAATGGCTCCTTTGGTAATGGTTCTTTATCTTAATGTGAGTCTATGTACATCTCAATATGTGGTACCTTATTTGAATGTGGATATGAAAGAGCCATTGTACTTGAATCATCTATTTCACAACTATGTATGTGCTCAACAAGAATGCATTATTTTGGTGGTACTATTATAGGAATGCCTTCAATTTTAGATTGTATCATTTTTCAAAAATTTAAAGGTTCATCACTGGTGGGTATTATTAATAAATTCCCACCATGTATGAATTTTACACATCTGTAAAGTGTATATGGGACAACTTCTATTAAATGTATTTAATGTCTACCTAAAAGCTCATTATAATGTAATGATTGCGACATTACCTAAAAAGTAGATGAAATAGTTTTTGGTCCTAAGGTTACATCCAATGTAATTTGATCAACTGGAGGACTATGTGAATTATCAAACCTTTAGATATGCATAATCAAATTTTGAATTAGATTAGCACTAATGCCCATGGTGGTTAGGAAATTGATACCACAAATGTTTAGGCCCAATCCATCATATGAGTACCATTTTGATCAACTTATTTTTTATTGTCGCTTGTATGAACAAAGGTAACTCTTGATCAATAATAGACTTATATGTTAAGTTGGTTGGATCAAAGGTAATAAGTATGGCATTATTGTTGAGATCTTTCATGATATCTGTAAAATAAATAGATTTAATATCACTTAGAATTTGAGTTTCATGTAATGTCTCCTATAGGATGTCCTTATAAACATTAGATTTCTTTAGGAGCTCAAGTAGTGAGATTTTATCATGCATATTAATCAATTGGTAATATTGGCATCTAGATACCAAATCTATAAAATTTCAATATGACTCATGGAGATATATCAAATGCTATCTCCATTTTAGAAATCTTTCATTATGTGCACATATTTGATTAATAGTTTTGACAAGACAAGTAACTTAGCAAACCATAGAAACTATAAGGTATTGGGCCATGAAATAATTTACATGTGTCCATGGAAAACATGATTGTAATATTTATCAATTAGGGATCAACAACAAGAAAAGAAATTAGAAAACCCTAGCTAGCCTAGGGTTTGATGTTCAAATATTAGGTTCACCAAATGTCTAACCCTAATTTGGATAAGAGGAAGCCTCAAATTAGTTTTAATAGGGTCATATATATATATATATATATATATATATATATATATATATATATATATATATATATATATATATATATATATATAGGGCATAAGGGTGAATATCAGATATACAACAGGATAATTAATGTGATAAACTCAGATGCCCCATATGCTAAATTTATTATGCTGAGATAGGCTATTAATAAAAATTAAAACTATGCTATATATATATATATATATATGACATAAAAAAATTACTTAGTTTTTTACAATTATAACATAGTACTATATATCGTACAGGTAGGAATTAGGCAAGTTGATAGTTCTAGATCAGTCATTATATTCTAGATCTAGTGCCTCTGGCTCTTTGGACACTTATATTAGCCTAGGATAATTACATTGATGCTAGTGTCTTAGTTAGATGCTAGTGTTTTGTACAAAATATGTGGCTAAATAAGATATGACCAACTAGATGATTTTTGGTTTGGCTTCACCTTTACTTTGGTGCATTCGAATTTGGGTCATGGACTATCACTCCTAGTGAAATGATAAAACCCTAGCTTTGCATCTTCAATGTGACCTTGGGGAAATATGGGTTAGTGGGCACATGGTGTTGAGATGACCCACAATAACCCTACTAGCAAAGGAGACTACTTACATATCCAGTACTCCATAATAGGGCCTCATACTCATGTAATTCTCCCCTATGTGTTGGCTTATGTGTGAATCATGCAATGTGTGTAAAGTAAGTAGAACAATGACCTAGATTGTAACTTAGAAAATATGACCTTATGATTACTCCTTTAGTACTTTAGACTAGTAGTTGACTATTATTTTTACTGATATCATAATAGGGTGGAATAAGAAAGCTTTTGGTAATTTGAGTGCTCTTTTGGTCTGTGTTAAGGTCAACATACCCCCATTTTTGAAAAATAGGGACCCTTGTGTGAAATTATGAAAATCTATACCTTGAAATTAAAGATTCACTTGATAAGAGTGTCATTAGCATGATTAAACATTATTTTTATTTGAAGATCATCCACACCATGGTCTGACTAACTTATTTTTACATGGTTTTAGTTTAATCTTATCTAAAGTGCTAACATTGGATATTTGTGTTTCAGGTTATAGGTTTAATGGAACCCATTTGAGAATGAACATGCTTAGGGGTTTTGTGATTAAATGTTTAATTAATATTTTAATAGCCTTGGTTTATAATTGATTACTATTTTGAAACCCTAGCCTAATGTTTTACCTAGACCTTTTAATTCAAATTTGAATCTGGTAGGAAATTTTTATGTAGAAATATTTTAAATAATGTCTTGGATTCAATTTAATTTTTTATCCTAAGTCTTGGTCATGTTTTTTAAACAAAACCAAACCTTAGTATACAAATCCATGCTTATTCCATTTTATGTCCCAAGCCTCACTTTTAGACCTTTCTATTGTTGATGTGGTCTAATCTAAATGCAAAGTCCTTTTGTGATATTTATAACTATCAGGTTTTATATTTTAGACATGTATTTTTAGGCTTTTCCTTTAGAACTTTGTCCTGAATGAATTACCCTTTAGGGTTTATATTTTGGATACTTTGTCCAAGTAATTTCTAGCTTTTGTTTGAAAATTCTTTTGGGTCTTATGCAATTGGTCTTTTCCTTCAGAGTTATCTATGTCAGGACAATTATTTTAGAGATTTTGTCTGAAATAATTTCCCCGCAAAATTATTCTATTGATCATTTTGCCCAATAGAATTTCCCTTCAGCCTCTTTGCACTTACCCTTCGACATAGTTATTTTGGACTTATTATTTTTTTAAGTGACCCTTTGGAAGTTTTATCAAAGACATCTGCCCTATAGACTTATCTATTGGGTATTTTTTTAAGGCTTCTTTTCCCAAGTGAATTTCCCTTCAACCTTTTTCAAATTTCCCTTTGCCTTAAAAGACTTATCCTTTGAATTTTTACAAGTGACCCTTCAAAATTTTTATTTCAAACATTTTTTCTGATGTAAAAATATTGAAACATCTTTCCCAAAGAAAATTATCTGTAACCTTTTTGAAAGTGACCTTTGCCTTAATAGAATTTTGGACTTTTTGTTTAAGCCAATTATCCTTCGAGCTTTTTAGAATGACCCCCAAGGGCACATACCATTTGGGATTTGTGCAAAGTACCATTTAGAAGTTTTGTCTATAATACCTGCCTTATAGAATTGTCTTTTGGCATTTTCAAAATGGTCCTTTTTGCTCTTAAATTACCCTTTGGACTTTTGAAAGTGCTCTTTCCCCCATGAGAAGTGCTCTTCAAGACTTTTTTCAAGTACCCTTTAGAAATTTTATCTTGGGCAAATGCCCTACCAAGTGACTCTTTGGGAGGATTATTTTGGACATTTTATCTAAAACATTTCCCTCAATCCCACATTCTGAAAAAAATTACCATAATCAATTTAAGTGCCTTATATGTATATATATGCTAAGTCATTTTCCATGGGGTCCCTTTTATTATGCTTTGAGCTTGGTCTAAACTTTAGCCTAAAGTTTTATTCATGTTTATTAACATGAATAAAACTATTGTTGAAAACCTTAGTCCAAATTCTATATATTTCTTGAGCATAACTTAATATTTCCATTGATTACAAGGACCAATCACATTTGACCCCATGGATTATAACCTATGGCTTGCATTCTCTCACAAATTAATATTCAACAAAGTGAGGTTAATGCTTTGACTTTTCAATAGAGTAAGTTAAAGATCAATCACTTTTTATAGATTAAAGACACACATTTACTTAACTAATCAAGATCTGATGGTGTGAGATAAATCAAAATTTTTTAATGAAGATACAAGCAAGTGTGAGACCACCATGTGGCACACACAGGAAGAAGAGCGAACAAAAAAATGATAAGTGGAAAACCTGGTAAATGGTTTCAAAGATGAACTTAAATTTTATGGTCATGCACTTTTCAAAGACATTCACATGGACATCAAATGATGGTCATGTAGACATCATATTTAAGACAATAAAGAGCCTCAATGATGCATTTAAAATTGATAGTTGCATTCCTGTCAATGACATCCACTCAGACATTAAATGAAGATCATGTGGACATAAAATTCAAGACATGAAAGAGCCTTGATGATGATTTTAAAATTAACAGTTGCATGCCTGTCAATGACATCCACATAGATGTTAAATTTGAATCATGTAGACATTGTCAAATTTGAGACAACAAAGTGCCTCGATGATGCATTTAAAATTGATGGTCATGAACCCATAAATGACATCCATACAAATTTCGAATGATGGTCACATAGATGTAGGATTTAAGACAACAAGGAGCCTCAATAATGTGCTTAAAATTAATAGTTGTACACCCATCAATGACATCCATGTAGACATCAAGTGATGGCCACATAGATGCCAAATTTAAGACAATAAAGAGCATCAATGATGCATTTAAAATTTATGATATCATGCCCATTAATGATGTCCATGTGGACATCAAATCATGGTTGTATAGATGTCAAATTTAAGACAATAAAGAGCCTCGATCACATGTTTAAAATTGATGTTCATGTGACCATCAAAGACATTCCTGTGGACATCAAATGATGGTTTTGTAAACATAAATTTTAAGATAGTTGCTTGGATCCAAATTTAAAATCAATACTCATATTTTGAATAATGATGAATAGAATGATGTGGGGATGCCATGGAAATGCCACGTTAAAGCCATGTGAGTAAATCAGAGACCCAATGGACTTGGTAATATAAGGGTTGGGATCTAATCTCAAGATGTTTGAGCTCACGATTGCCATTGTAGTACTATTATAACCTAAAAGAATGCCCTAGACAGGAAAGGAACATAACCAAACCCTTTGAGCATTATAATTGACCCTGAGGAGGCTAAATTATTATTTATGTAATGGTAAGTCAAGCCAGAGTCCATTAGTGAGTAGTTTAAAAGGATTTACAGTAATTGGGGGACATCCCCTATATCCTTGAGTAGCTTAAAGATGGGATAGTGTTGTATTAGGAAAAATCAAGGAGAAATGAAGACCTATAATAGTAACTCAAAACTTAGGAGTAGTAAATAGTCCCAAAGATCAATGAAATGAGAATATTCTTTTTATAACCAGTTTTTTATAATATTTTGAAATATGATATTATTTTGGATAGACATATGCAATTTATTAGAGCATATTGTATATAAACTAGTCTATTAAAAGGAAAAGGTCATTTGTTCTAGATTGCAATAAAAAGAACACCTATCTTATACACTTGTACAAATGTGATTGGATGAGATTGATCGACATACTATCTTGTATCTTATAAAAGCAACATTGTCAATTGTCTAATGGGGAGGGAGTTCTTAGAACCAAATTACTTTGTAAAATTGGAGCAATTAATATAAGTAAGGAATTATGAAAAGATTATCTAGTATTTACTTGTGTTCATTGTTATCATGGCTTCTTTATCACTTGCTTTCTCTAATTTCTAGATTTGAATGGTTCTTATGAATTTTTAGTGTGTACATTTGATTACAGAGTTTTTAACTCATGCCAATGCTAGGTTGACTAAAAGTCTTCAGGTTCATTTTGTTTTCTTTAATCTTTTTGCATTTGAGCCAATGTTGTTCACTTGCAAGGTAAATCTTTAAATCAAACCTGGTTCTTATTTGAATTATTTCCACCTTCTTTAGAAGTCTGCCTGATGTGTGATGTGATTTGGGATGAGTTTTTTCACTTCACATGTTGGTTTTAAGTGCATTCCTAGATGAAATTGAAAGTTTGTCGTGATGTTTGGAATGAAGATCAACAAAATTTCTTTCTGCTCTACCCTTCCTTTTGCATATTTTTTAACTGGATCACTCTAGTTTAATTATCATTGTAAATATCCATCTTAGATTAGTTATTAGATTAAATATTGATCATAATTCACTCTAATTAGCATAGAATATCACCTATTTTACATAGATCTACTATTTAGCCATGGTGGCTCCCAACCACCAAATATTCTAAATATTGTAAAATAATCACTTGTTTTGCCTCTATTCCTCTAATAAGTATAACATGATTATCATAACCTTCAACTCATGCATTGGATTATTAGGAATTATAAAATTAGAAGTGTTTCTTAAACACTCTAAGAACTTATGGTACACATTTAGGCATCAATAGGAGGAGCTTTGCTAGTGCTAGAAGGAGGGCCTTAGTTAGATCTTTGTGAATTTATAGAATCTTTGCTCATTTGGGTGAATTATGTCCAAAGATTAATGTATTCTTTACACATTTGTGTTTCTTTTAGAATAATTGTGTAAGGATTATTAATATTTATGGTTTTAGACTAGTATTTGATTTTTCTTTAGCCAAAGATTGGTATTCTTTGAGATTTATAGATATTGATGCAATGGTATTTCATGTTTTGTGTATTCCTTGCATTTAATGTTATTAATAGAATTTTTTACAAAGATTGACTGGTTCATTGAAAATTTGAGTTTATTAATGCTTGGAAGTGTAAATATACCTCTCATTCATCAATCTAGATGTATATTTGAGCTTATTTAGTTAAATATAGTAATGATTCACATGTATTGGTTAAAAAATGGCTTAACGTACAAATTTAATCATTTTACTTTGCAAATATTAGTTTGATGCATCAAATTTTAAACATGTTTCAAAATTCACATGATATAAATACAAAAGAGGATGAGACCAATGTGAATATAAGCTCTCAAAGTCTCAATTGACTTCACCTATTTAGGGTGCTCATGTGTTTAAGGTATGGCTTGGCTAGCTAGGTCTTCAATCAATGTGTCAGGTATAGTGCATGATCTTCCTCAAACAATTGAAAAATATTTGCCCACTTTTAGTCCCAATGATGATATAACTACTAAAGAACATGTTAAAAGTTTAAAATCTTATTTAAGATTACTAAATGTGACTCATGAAGATGTAGCTTCTAGGTTATTCCCATTCACTTTCAGAGATGTTGCATACGATTGGTTTCTCAACCTTTCAAAAAACTAAACTACCAGTTGGGATGACTTCAACAATGTTTTCATTGATAAATTTAGAAAAATTATTAGTCCCTATGTCCTGTATCAATAGTTCACCATAATTAAAAGGGATGTGAATAAAACCATAAGAGCCTTTAACGCTCGATTCCAAAAAATGTTTAGTAGAGCCATAACCACTTATAGATCCAATGAGGATTTAGCCTTAGAAATTTATAAGGATGTTATAGATCCCATGACCTCCATGTTCCTGAAAAGGTCTCTTCCAATCGTAAACACATTGAATTAGGCCCTCTCTAAAGCCATGATCATTAATGACCAAATGCAGCCCCAAGGTCATATGATGTAATCCATGTCATTCCCATTATACCTACTTTAACACTAGTTCAAAACCATTTTCCATTGACTCATACATATCTTGGCCAAAACCTAGGATTTTTGGATAACACTAGTAGTGGACTTCATCCACAAAATCATAGAAATCTAGTGCCCATAGCCAGTAGTAATGCTCTAATTCATGAGATTGAGACACCAAATAATTTAAATGACTTGATATTAGAAATGGACCAAAAATTGAGTGTTGAATTTATTTAGTTACAAAAACAAGTAGGAAATATAGGATAAGGCTCTAATAGAAAGTATGCTCCTCAAATTTTCAATAGGCCTCCAAACAGGTTTCATGATAACAAAAATAATGGATCATCTGAAAGCATACAAATGAGTTTTTGTGATATAGATTTAGATAATCATTTTAATGTTTATGAAACCTCTAAAATTATGCCTAACCAAGATAATATTGCAGGGAAATTTGGATTTATAAGGATGTCTCAAGTTTCATGACATAGGTCTTTGATTTTCCATTTGAAGATGAAGATGAAGATGAGACAAGTGAAGAAGTTGCATCTGAGATGACTTGTATTCCTAAAGATGTAAAAGAGATTATAATTAAATACCAACAAGGCATCATCATTAGAACATCTATAGATAAACAAGAAGAGTTTCTAAAAATGGATATAGATCAAGTACAAGATGATATTTCTTTAGAAGGTAGCCAAAAAGACAACACGCATATATTTATTTATGAAATGGAGATTACCTCTGAAGAAAATGATCACTGTTAGAAGTCATACCATGATTTATTAAATGGAATTAAAGAGTTGGAGATGGTAGATGATGGGATAAAATAATGCATGGATGCTTCATTTGAAGATTTCACCAATGATTTAGAGTTCCTATAAGATGATATTATTTTGGAAGCCCTAAACCAAGATAATCTGGAGCCTGATTGGATAGAAGATATACCTTTCTTCACTAAAAATGAATATGAAGTGGGTAAAATAGATTAGGAATTATCATATGACTTCATCAAAAGGTCAGGAGTATAAGACTATCATATTTATGATGGGATTCCATATGAACATCATTTAGTTGATTAGGATGAAGAAGGCTTTTGGGATGACTTGGAAGATTTTTGTAAAAAGATAGTAGTCCATTTCCACCTTAGAAATAACATAATGAAGATGTTAGTATAAATATATTGGTCAAGCTACCATTATTAAGTGAAAATGATATAAGCCACTATCTATCTATGGATGAAGTAGAATTAGCATTCCTATCACAAAGTAGAAGAATTTGGGAGGAAGATGATTATGTCTTAGATTCATATCTTTGACCCATGCATTTGAGAATGATGATAGGAGACCAAGCTACATCACATAGAAGACACAAGCATGAAAATTATCCCATCCACAAGAAGAGGCCACTGAATGAAAGCAATCATGCTTCCTGGTTCTGTAGTAGACTAAATAATTTTTCATTTGATCTAGGAGGTAAGTACTTTATGTAGTTAGTGTAGGGATTAATTTATTTACTTTCTTATTCTTTATGTCTTGCTTTTTTTTCCTTCTGCTCCCTTATTTGTATATAGTGCCTTTTTATATTTATTTATTTCCTTGATTTTAAATAAGTCCTTTGGATAATTCTCAGCTCAAGTTTTATCTAGTTTCTCAAGAAACTTCACAATTTATAAATATAGGTATGACTTATCAACATTGGTTGATTATGGATTGTTGAAATAAGAACTTGATGTTGTAGTTTAGAGAAATTGGCAAAGATTGATGAATGAGTTAATTGTTCCTTGATATTTAAAACCTTGTTCTAATCTAATCTTGGTTTCAAGAAGAATTACACATGTAGGATAAAAGTTTAAACTATTAGGACACAATCATTCTTGCACTTAAAAAATATTAATTACTTGGGATAAAGTTTACAACCAAGGATGATTGTCTGAAACTCAAACACTTGACCAAATCCCTAAACTTGACTAACCTGGTTCCCAACTTTTGTTAGAAAATTAAAATGACTTGAAAAAATCCAAAAATAAGATCCTTATTGAAAAATTCAAAGATATTTCTAAGTAGAGGTGATTCTGGTAATCTCCATCGAGGCTATGGATGCTTGGCTAGAAATGGAGCAAGGCCTTGATTGGAGCCAATGGCATCTTTGTCAGGGCTATGATTGCCTAGCTAGTTGTAGAGAAATGCCCAAGCCTTCCTTGAGCTAAATCATAGTTTTTAATGAATATTCAAACATATTGAAAGTCAATATTAATGATTAAAGCCATGAACTTGGAAGTTTTTCTCTAAATCCTTTGGCAATCAATAAGTGGAATCAAAGCACACACACAACATGATTGAGTTTTGATGTTTGATCTTAATTCTAGATGTGCAATATTTGTTCTAATTATGAACTAATCTTATTAATGTTTCCCAATCAAATAGAATAAGTAGATTAATTATTAGTCTAAATAATAATCTTTGAATTCTAACATATTGTTATGTTTCCCCTAGAAGTTGCCATATGTTGAGGTCAACATACCCCTATTTCTAAAAAATAAGGACCCTTGTGTCAAACCATGCAAATTTGTACCTTTAAATTAAATATCCACTTGATCAAAGTGTCATTAACATGATTGCACATTATTTTTATTTGAAGATCATCCACACCATGGTTTGGCTGACTTATTTTTTCATAGTTCTGGTTTAATCTTATCTAAAGTGATAACATTATATATTCATGTTTTAGGTTACAGGTTTAATGGAGCCCATCTAAAAATGAACATACTTAGGGTTTTTATGCTTCAATGTTTAATTGATATTTTATTATCCTTGGCCTATAATTGATTAATATTTTTAAACCCTAGCCTGATGTTTTACCTAGACCTTTTAATTCAAATTTGAATATGGTGGGAACTTTTTACTTGGGAACATTTTAAATAATGCCTTGGACTCAATTTAATTTTTTATCCTAAGGCTTGGTCATGTTTTTTCAACATAACCAAACCTTAGGCTAAAAATCCATACTTAGTCCCTTTTATGTCCCAAGCCCCCCTTTTAGACCTTTCTATTATTCATATGGTCTAATCTAAACATAAAGTCCTTTTGTGATATTTCTAACTATTAGGTTTTATATTTTGAACATGTCTTTTTGGGATATTCCTTTGGATCTTTATCTTAAATGAATTACGCTTTGGGGTTTACATTTTAGATACTTTATCCAAGTAATTTTGGGATTTTTTTCAAGAATTCTCTCAGGATTTATGCAATTGGTCTTTTCTTTTGGACTTATCTATGTCAGGACAATTGTTTTAGACATTTTGTTTGAAATAATTTCCTCACAAACTTATTCTATTAGGTATTTTTCTTGATAGAATTTGCCTCTGACCTCTTTTCAATTATCCTTAAGCATAATTATTTTGGACTTATTTTTTAAAGTGACCCTTTAGATGTTTTATCAAAGAAATCTGCTCGATAGACCTATCTTTCAAGTTTTTTATCAAGGATTTTTTCCCCAACCAAATTTGTCTTCAGCCTTTTTAAAAATTTCCCTTTGCCTTAATAGACTTATCCTTCATATTTTTGTAAGTGACCCTTAAGACTTTTTGTTTTGAACATTTTATTCAACACAAAAATCTTAAAACATCTTTCCCACAGTAAATTATCCACAACCTTTTTGAAAGTGACCTTTGCCTTGATAGAATTATCCTTCAAACTTTTTGTTTAGGCCATTAATCCTTTAATATTTTTAGAATGACCCCCAAAGGGCACATACCCTTTGAGATTTGTGCAAAGTACCCTTCAAAAGTGTTTTCAAGGATACTTGCCTTATAGAATTACCTTTTGGCCTTTTCAAAATGGTCCTTTGCCCTCCTAAATTACCCTTCAAAATTTTGAAAGTGCCCTTTCCCCCATGACAAGTGCCCTTTGAAAAATTTATCCTAGGAAAATTCCCTACCAAGTGACTCTTCGAGAGGATTTTTTAGGACATTTCATCTAAAACATTTCCCCCAATGCCACATCCTAAAATAAATTGTCCAAATCAATTCAAGTGCCTTATACATATATATGCTAAGTCATTTTCTATAGGGCCCCTTTTAATATGCTTTGAGCTTGGTATAAACATTAGGTTAAAGTTTTATTCATGCTTATTAACACAAATAAAACCTTGGTCCAACACCTTCATCCAAATTCTATATATTTCTCGAGCCTAACTTAATATTTCCATCAATTGTAAGGACCAATCACATTTGACTGCATGAATTACAACCTATGTTTTGTGTTTTCTCATGGATAAGGATTAGACAGAGTGAGATTAATGCTTTGACTTTTCAATAGAGTAATGTTAAAGATAGAGCACTTTCTAGAGATCAAAGATGCATGTTTACTCACCCAATTGAGATCTAATTGTGCGAGGCAAATAATTTTTTTTTAATGAAGATATGAGCAAACATGAGACTACCAAATGGCACACGTAGGAAGAAGGGTGAACATATAAATGACAAGTGGAAAGCTTGGTAAATGATCCCAAAGATGAGCTTAAATTTGAAAGTCACATGCCCATCAAATATGTTCATGTAGACATCAAATGATGGTCACACAGATGTTAAATTGAAGATAACAAAGAGCCTCAATGAGATGATTAAAATTGATGGTCACTCACTCATCAATAACATGCACATAGATGTCAAATCATGTTCATGAAGGCATCAAATTTAAGACAATAAGGAGCATCGATGATGTGTTTAAAATTAATGGTCACATGACCATAAATGACGTCTATGTAGACATCAAATGACAGTCATGCAAATGTCAAATTTAAGTCAACAAAGAGCCTCAATGACACATTTAAAATTGACAGTCGTGTACCTATCAATGACATCTATGTAGACCTCAAATGATGGTCATGTGGATGTCAAATTTAAGATAATAAAGAGCCTCAATGATGCATTTAAAATTGATCATCGCACTCCCATCAATGACATCTATGTAGATGTCAAATTTAAGATAGTAAAGAGCCTCAATGATGTGTTTAAAATTGATGATCATGAGCCCATCAATGAAATCCATGTGGACATCAAATGATGATTGTGTGGACATCAAATCTAAAATATAAAAGAGCCTTGATGATGCATTTAAAATTGGCAATCATGCAACCATCAATGACATCCACACAAATGTTAAATGATCATCACACAGATGTAAAATTTAAGACAACAAAGAGCCTCAATCATGTGTTTAAATTTGATGCTCATGCAGAAATCAAAGACATTCTTACAAACATCAAATGATGGTTGCACAAACATCAATTTTAAGATAGTTATTTGGATCCAATTTCAAAGGTAATGGTCATATTTTGAATAGTGATGAATAAAATGACATGGGGAATACCAAATCAAATCCATGTGAGTAAATTAGAGACCTAATGGACTTGGAAATATAAGGGTTGGGGTCTAATCTCAAGATGTTTGAGCTCACAACTGTCATTGGATCACTATTATAACTTGCAAGAATGCCTTGGCAAGGCAAAGACCATAATTGAACCCTGTGAGCTTTATAATTAACTCTAGGGAGGATAAATTATTATCTATGTAAAGGTAAGTCAAGATAGAGTCCATTGGTGATAAATTTAAAAGGATTTATAGCAACTGTAGGACCTTTCCTATATCCTTGAGCAACTTGAAGATTGGACAATGCCTATATTAGGTAGCATTAGGGAGAAATGAAGACCCTATTGTAGTAACTCAAAACTTCAGTAGTATTAAACAGTCCCAAATATTAATGAAATGAGAATATTCCTTTTATAACCAACTTTGTATAATATTTTGAGATAAGATATTCTTTTGTATAGACATGTGCAATTTGTAAGAGCACATTATCTATAAACTAGTCTATTAAAAGGAAAAGGTCATTTGTTCTAGAATACAATAAAAATGACACCTATCTTATACACTTATAAAATGTAATTGGATGAGACTGAACAACATGCTACCTTGTATCTTATAAAAGGAACATTGTCAATTGTCAAAAGGGGAGGGAGTTCATAGAGCTAAATTATTTTGTAAACCTGGAGAAATTAATATAAACAAGGAATTATACAAATATTATCTAGTATTTACTTATGTTCATAATTATCATGACTTCTTTCTCACTTGTTTGTTTTGATTTCTAGATTTGAATAGTTTTTATGAATTCTTGGTGTGTACATTTTATTGTAGAGTTATTAACTTGTGCCAATGCTAGATTGGTTGAAAGTCTTTAGGTTCATTTCATTTTCTTTACTCTTCTTGCATTTGGGCCAATGTTGTTTGCTTGTAGGGTAAATCTTCAAATTGAACCTAGTTCTTATTTGTATTATTTCCACCTTCCTTAGAAGTCTTCTTGATGTGTGATGTGATTTAGGTTGAGCTATTTTACTTCACATGTTGGTTTTAAGTACATGTCTAGATGTAATTTTAACTTTATCGTGATGTTTGGAATGAAGATCAACAAAATTTCTTTCTGCCCTACCCTTCCTTTTGCTTCTTTGTTAATCAAATCACTCTAGTTTAATTATCATTGTAAATATCCAGCTTAGATTAGTTTTTAGATTATCTCTTGATCATATTTCAATCTAATTAGCATAGAATACTACCTATCTTATATAGATATGTTATTTAGTTATGGTGGATCTCAACAACCAAATATTATAAATATTATGAAATAGTCATCTATTCTACCTCTATTCTACCAATAAATAACAAGATTATCACACCTTATAACTATGAATTAGATTCTTAGGAATTCTAAAATGAAAAGTGTTTTTAAAACACTCTAGGTGCCTATGGTACAAATTTAGGCATCAACAATCTGATTGTTAGGCATCATTAGTGGTGAAATAAAGAGGGTTGATATTATATTTATACCAATCCTATCGAGAGATAACTCACATTAAAACACTTAAGCCAGCCATTATAATATGTTTCATTTACAAATCAGATGAATTTAAGGCACTGTATAATTGCATTGCGTTAAGATAGTAACATCAATGCTATTATCTAACCCAGACATTAGTGTCAAGGGAGAAGGAGAGTAGGCATAGACTCAAAACTAGCAGAGGTATAAGATAAGTACATTTTAAGAATTATGGACAAGATGGGATGTCTATGTCATAAATATAAGGTTGGTTGGACTAAGAGATAGGCAAAGGGGCACAAAATAGAGTAGATGTGAGGCTTGCAAAATTAAGTCATGTGTATAGCTAAAAAGTATAGCTAGGGTCATGATTTTCCCAAGTGTAAAGACTAAGTTACTACATAATCATAAAATATCATCTACACAAGCTAGGTCACTGTTGTACTTGATTTCCACATATTACATGATTCACACACAAAGGGAAAAACTACATCAATCTAAGGGCCTCTTTGGAGTATTGGCTATGTATTTAATTCTCATTGATAGAGGGGTATTTCAGGTTAAATCAACACTATGTGCCCATTAATCCATTTCTTTCCAAGGTCACTATGAGGATGAAAAACTAGGGTTTCATAATTTCACAAGGAGAAATAGTCCATGACCCAAATATGAATGCATTAGAGTGAAGGTTTAAGATAAAACCATAAGCATCTAGGTGATCACATCCTTTTCTAGTAGGCATTCCATATAGGACACCTACATCAGGTTCAAACAATAGAATCAACACAACCATCCTAGGATGATGCTTGTGTTTATGGCTCTAGAAGAACCTAATCTAAAATCTAATGATTTCTTTAGAATATTATTCCTACATGTTCTAGATCTAAAACTGTATCAACATCAGAACTAGATAAGTACATTAATTATATATCATTTTTGTATTTAGCATAGTTATACTTACTATTTTTAGCCTATCTCAATTTAATGAATTCAATATATGTTATATCTAAGTTTAAAATCTAATTAAATTCCTATAGAGATAGTTTATCACCCTTGTAACTTAGACTATCTCTATCCCCTTTAACCCTAGATAACCCCAATCTACAAATTTAAGGTTAAACATTTAGTGAACCCAAACTTTAAACATCACTATTACCTAAGCATATCATTAGGATATTTCTTACTTGCTTTATCCTAATATTTGTGTTCTTTATCTCTCTCATCATGGATAATATCGATTGATTTGATGATTATGATTATGAAACTCTCCATCTTCCTATTATAGAAGGGGTGAAAATTGATTACTCTTATATTATTCCAAGTGTTAAAGCCTCAAATATCAAATATTTAAATGGTGTTAGTTACCATCCCTCTAATTAGGTTCATGTTCTCACCATTTCAAGAGATGATTTAATCCATCTTAGGGAAGACAAAGAAAATTTACACATATTTCCTACACCACCATCATATGATTTTGGCCTTTAATATTTTTTAAAATATGGAAACAAATGCCATAGATTGGTCAAACATGAACAAGGTATAACCCACCTTATATCTCTTAAATATAAAACAAGGAAGCAAGGCTTGGAAATTTTATAAAAATCCATGATTCATCAATAAGGCAAGTCATTTAATCAAGTCCTTCATGCACATCCTATAAAAAAAATGATTGCGTATGATCAATATGCTCCTTCATATGATTTTCAAAAGTTCCAACAAATACATACATAAATAATGAGTGATTTACAAACTAATTATAAATGGAATGAACCAAATTCTTCCAATGGTCCAAGATATTCAAATGATATGCCAAAAGTATCAAAATTAAAAGATCCGATGAGATTACCGATATATCCTAAATTTAATGATCATGAACTTTCACTTGTTATCCATGATGATGATGATACTCATATGCCTCTATTAAAAAAAGGTGGTGGGTTGGAACCAATGATAACACCTTTGACAAACACCACTATTCTAATGGAATATCTTATTTCTATGATGACCACTATTGGGGATCTTCAAAAATAGCTTTCTATATTTCAAATTTAAATGGCTTTACATAATAATAATAATGCAAATGTGACTTCATTTAATGATCAACCTCTTACACAATGTATATTTGAATATCCTTGTCCACAATATTTTGAACTACTAGATTTACCTCTCTTTTTGAGGCATAAGGACCTATTTGACCATATGATTAATTATGTACATTCTTTTGGTCAAGAAAAAGATGACAAATTATTTCTAAAAGTATTCCACATGAGCATTTCTGATGAGGCTCATAATAGATTCTATAGACTAATAAAAGGGTCCTTAGCCACTTTTTCCCAATTCAAAGATGATTTATTCATGGCTTTCAATATCCATAAGGTCCCAAAACTTACATTAGTACATTTTCATAATTTAAAGCAACATGATGATGAATCCCTTCAAGATTATATTATTTTATTCAAAAATACATCATATGATCGAACATTTAGACCATCATAGTTGGAATTTTAATTTATTTTTAGTAGAGGGATTATGTACCCATTAAAATATATATCATTGCAAAAATAATATGATTCATTTACATATTTATATGTGGATGTGCATAGATATGACTTATTCATAATTACTCATTCAAAGGAGTTTAACATATCTCCTTCTAAGTATCAATGTTTTATTCCTCACACAAATAAAGGAGATGAATTACCAAATGATAATTATTAAAAAATATGTGGAGTTCTTAATATTTACATGGGTGCTATACAAGGGTTACTCAAAATGGGACCACTTCAAGGTCTGCATCTTATGCAAAAACCCCATGGTGAACAACACAAAAAGCATCCACATCAAAAAGATTTAACAATTATAATATTCATGGGTGGTGCTTTTTTTTGGCAATACCATATTGATCCTACACAAGTAAAAAATACTCATAATGTAATACATTTACAACAAATTAGATTCAATCTAAAAAACTTAAAAAAATAAAGAAGGTTGGAAAGACTCCTTGGGAAATATAATACTACTAATTGCTTATGGTCCTAAAGTAATTAATACATGGGTTTGGGTTATTCCTACCACATATCCATATGAACTTACACTAGAAACTCTTTTGTTATACCAAATGTAAGCTAAAATTGATCCAAATCAATAGGGTATTCCTTTTTCTCATGAAGGCTAATTAATAATATTCTAAATGATAACATTAGTTCTTCTACTATACATGTAAAGCATAAGAAGAAACATGCTATGTACCTTTTAAACTTATATAATCATGTTGAAAACAATGTAAAATATCTAACATAAGGTTTTTAGGCACAAATTGGAGAGATACCTATGATCAAATATTGGATGAGATCAAGTAGTCTCTTCACATTTTCTAAAATACCAAAGAAATCATAAAAATTAAAAAATCTAAAAACACTTTCGGTACCTACATACTTTATTGGATCCTTGGCATCTATGTGTTGGTTTCATGTTAATGGATGGCATATAAGTTAATCCTACATACACATATGTGTCATGCTTCTACTTGATTGTGATACATGCATACATAGATACATGATCTATTCCTGTTTTAGATGTTGGGCCTTCCCTCTACTCATATCATATGGACATTAGGGGAATCCATTTTTATGATCACAACACTTCTAGGTTATATCATTATATGGTATTTACATTGTCATGTTTTTAACTCATATGAATACTTACACATGCCTTTATCAATGATTATATCTTTCACAAGGTACTTGATATGATATACACTTGACATTTTTTTGGCCAACACATTTAATATGTGGGCTACTGTGATATGTTTATGCTGATTACTTATACTTTCCTTTATTAATTTTCTCAATTGTCTTGCCTTGATATTATTTTGTTTATTCGAGCATTTGAATATGCTCCTTTGTTTTCATCCCTCCTGCCTATGTATACTTTTTTTGACATTTAAATATGTCATTGTTTGATATATATAATATTTTAATATTTAATCATTACTTTTATGGACATTTCACTAAGTCATGTTCCTTCTACTGTGTGACATTTGAACATGTCACTTATTTTCAGTCTCATTGAACCATTCCCTTTTAACTTAATTTTGAGTGCTTTTGTGTGTGTGCTTGTTTGATTATTGAGATTATATTGTTACTATCTAGTGTTACCATGACATTTATCATGCATCTTAGGCCTTCATGTGATTACATTATTTTATGCACTTCAATTATACATTTGCTTAGACAGGTTATTCTACATGATACATGATTACATTTATAAATTATTTAGTTGTCTTATTCTTTTGAGGTGAGGTAACTATCAATTTCTATTATTCCATCACCTCAAATGGGGACCATATTAGTTGGGACATGCTTTGGAGGCATGTTATACAAACTTATTTAGTATTTGAAACTTATATTATTTTTTAGATTCAATGGGGGAATGTCATGTAGGCATGGCTTTCACACATTCACAGTTTCAGATTCAATGAGGTCATGATTTGGAAGCATGTTCTCCATACTTATTCAATATTCAACACATCCAAATTAGTGGGGTCATGTTTTAGAAACATATCCTCCACATTGGCACTTATTTTAGTTTTTAAATTTCTCTATATATAGTGGGGTTATGATTTAGAATCATGTTCTCCACACTTACATAATTTATAAATTGGCCAAAGCACACAATTATATGATCTAGATTCATAATTGTGGTATAATTCTGTACATTGGTACCATTGTTATACATTATTTTAGCATGAGATATATCTAAGGTGCATATGATATGCAATGTGCACCTGCTATTGAAAAATCCAAATTAATTTTATATTTAAAAAACCTCTCAAGGACTTCATCACCCACCAAGATGTACTTTTATAGACAATATTTAGCCAATATACTATAGTAGTTGGTTCACTTTTGGTATGGTTGAGGTGACTAAATGACTTAATCTTGTCAAAATTTTAGGTTGAACTTGATTGTATCATCCAAACTTACCAATTTGATAATATGACTTGACTTTGTTTTCTCATGCTCACTAGGTTATAAGTATGATTCGGCTTCATGATTAAGCTAATCTCAACTACCAAGTGGTAACTCACCTTTTCCCCAAGGTTGGGGGCATGTGCCTTCTAATATATCTTTCTCTCCATCTCTTTAGATATATCCACTTTTAATATTTATATATCTTTGTCCTAATCTAAGTTTTAGAGCCTTAAAATGATATATAATTTCAAATCAAGTTGCCAATAGGCAAGATAGTCACATCGATACACATGTGTAATCTTAAACCTTACTCTTTCAATTTAAAATTTTTCAATACTTTCAAATTCTAGATTATATGCACTAATTATGTACTGTAACATGCTCTTGGTTACATGTCAATCACCAAAAAAGCACTTAAATTGGACTCAAGCAAGGGAAAGGTGTGTTATAACACCTAGGTATGCATTTATTATCATTTAAACTAGAACTTCCATGACTATATTAACTGGGGGGATGTAAATGATATTTATGTATTACATAAATTTTTTTAGTCTTATACACTTGACAAACTCAGATCTTAGTTGTTCCTCTTAGTTTTATACCTTTCTTAATTTTAGAAGCCTCACATCTAATCTATCTTGTGCCCTTTAGCCTATCTCTTGGTCCAAATAGTCTGATGTTGATGAACCAAACATTTTATCTTGTATAGAATGCTTAAAATGTATTTATCTTCCACTTCTACAAGTTTTGATTATGTACCTACTTTCCTATACCTTGCACACTAGCATCTCAGACATAAACCTACATCGGTGAAAGTGTCTTGATCTAACATAAATTTTTAGTGTCATAAATTAATATAATTTTCAAAATAGATGTATTCTAATGGTCGAATTAAGTGATTTAATGTGAGTTATTTCTTGATAGGATTGGTATATGTTGATAATTTTGCCACCATTGGTCAAAGTTGCTTATGTGTAAGTTTTCAAGAAGAATAAATTAACGAAGTTAAGATTAAAAAATTTATAAAAAACATCATAAAACCTTAATTAGAGCAAAAATTTTCTCATTAACAATTCACAAGTCCAAATTTTGATAGATGTTTCTTTTATTCCTCTAACTAGCAAGTGGTAATCTAGTGAAGACAATTTTCAAATGCTCAATACATGAAGGTTAAGAAGATTTGATTAAAAAAATATTATAATAATTTTTGTTCCCATATTCTCTCAATATTTCATGAATTGGTTGTAGGTTATAGGAAATTAATTTTATGAACAATCGTTAAGAAGAACAGGTGCTCTAAAACCCTTCTTAAACCCTAATGTCTCAATTTTAAGAGATATAATTGCATTTTTGATTTCCCTGTTGAAAAATAAAAGTTATGTGAGATATTATATAGAATAAATTACCTTAATAAACTTTAATCAATAAAAATTTCAAGGTAAAAAATGAATATAAATAAAGGTACATGTATCAAGGTTTTAAGCATGTAGGAGAGTAATCAAAAAATACAATTTTTGAGTGGTTTAAGAGATTGGTTGAGCACATAAAATGGTTTTAATGATGATATTAGGTATTGAAATTCACAATTCAAAAATAATAAGGTATTTATCTCTCATAAAACTCAAAAAGGGCAAAACTCATACTACAAGCATTTAGAAATGAAATTGTGCAAGCTAGTAAATACCAAAAAGTGCATATTTTGAGTTTTATTATATGAAATATATTTAAATTTCAAATGGAGGTATATTTTTATGTCCTTAAATGTATAAAAGTGGTTTAAAATATTTAATAATCTTTAGGAGATAGAAAATATGAAAAATAGGTTTGATCTTGAAGGAAATTATGGTTTTCACTATTTTACTCACAAATGGAGTTAGAAATGAGTGTTTTAGGTCCTTACAATGGAAAAAATGATTTTAAATTGTGTATAATTAAATTAAGTTTTTTTATAAATTATCATTAAATAAAAAATAATTTAAAATAGGATAAAATCAAAGAAAAATATCTTTATGTCATCCTCAGGATAACAAGCAGGCACTTTTTTGTGAATTCTGTTTTGGGAGTTTGGTGAAGAGTCTTGAATGTATTAAATTTTTTAAAGATATTTTAAATTTATCCCCATAAAATTATCATATAATTATTTTTTTATTGATATTATAACTAATTTTAGACCCCTTAATCCAAATTAGGGTTTCTTAAGAATAAGAAAGCATTATAGAGCACAAAATGGTATTTTTTAGAGTTGTACATGGAGATTGGAGATAAAAATTTATTTTTAGGTATGTAACACATTTATTATGATGTTAAAATATTATTTAAACTCATTATATGATAAAATAATAAAAATTCATCAAGTTTTAGGTTCTAATAGTGCATTCAAGAAGTTTGTCGAGTTACACAGAATAGGCATATCCAAAAATAACCAATATGGAGAGCTATGGTTTTCATCATTAAATGAAATTTTATCAGATATATTTCATTAATAATTCAACATAAACATGATTATATCTCTCTAATTTATTTTTTCCATTGGAAAAATAAGACAATCCATAAGTTAAGTCAATGCATTGTGCTATCGAGAAACTTGTCTAGTCAAACACAAGTGCATATTAACTATCTGTAGATAAAAAAAGAGATAAGTGTTTTTTTTAAAGATTAACTCAAGGTTAGAATTATTTTACATCAAAAATAAATATTTTTCTCTTAAAATATTCTCTTTTTGGCTAAATTTATAAAAATTTAAGAAGTCAAACATGCATGCAAGATGCAAGTGAGATAATTGAAGCCAAACTAAAAATTGTAAGTGAAGAAGCTCAAGTCAAAATCAAAGTTATAAATAAAGGTATCTTAATTAAAAATTAATTATGCATGTAAGATAAAAATGAGTTTAGTGAATGTCAAAAAGATTTCAAACTACCCATAAAGAGTTAACTAAATATAGTAAAAGATCTCTTCAAGTTGAAGACTATTTAAACACATGTAACAACCTTTGACTTTTCAAATGTTCAAACTAACTTATCTCACTAATTCATACACCATATTCCAAGGAAAATAATTTTATACTAATAAAATTCTACGTTGGAATTTGGGAAGTGTGTTGGAAGTTGAAGGTTGAGTTTGGAAAGTTCAATAAAGTTTCAGTTAAAGCAAGAGTGAACAAGGACTAGTAGGGACTCATCTAGGGCTTCTTGTCTTCTCTCTCTTCTCTTCATTTTTGAATTATTATAAAGATATTATGCCTTTTAATTATTTAAAATCTATCAATATTTTTAATACCTCACCTTTGAAGCAATTAAAAGATGAATGTTTTCTCCATTCTCAAGTTATTCATGAAGTGTGTTCTTAATGTTCATTAATGTAACTTAGTGAATGACTGATTTTACTATGTTTATGTCTAAATATCTCACATTTATGTATAAAATAATTTTTTTTGTGTCATATAAAGTCTCTAATTCTAATTTCTACCTAATCTGAAAGTGCATTCAAGAATTATTCATTCCTTCTAAGCTAGTGTGTGTTTGTCTAGACCTCTGTGTGAAATACTGATGCAAGAGTCATTGTATAAATATGAAATGAATTATTTAGGTTATTTCACTTCCAAATTATGTAAAATATATCATAATTGAACTTAAAATTGGTTCATCACTCCAATTTTTATTTTTCATTTCTATTTTAAGTTTTATCATTATTCCTTCTACCCTTTTCCTAGTCAAGAAATCAAAAAATTAGATAATTTAGAGAGAAGTAGATGAGTGTAAAAATGGAAAACAACCATTTATTTGGATATTATATATAATATAATCTCCCACACCTTGGATATTTTCCATTATATAATCAAGAGTGAGAATAGGTATAGGATCTTAGGAGGGTGCACTATAAGTGATAACAGTTTCATGCACACCTGGTGGGATAATAACAAAGAAGATTGCTAAATATTGGTACTAGTTTTAGAATTTTTAAGAAAATACATTTCTTAATTACTCATTATTTTGTGAATCCAAGTTATATACAACTATTTTAAGCAATCCATGTTCCTAAAGAGTATCAATTGGTATGTATTTCAATCTTCCATTATTTGAAAATGCATCTTTTGCACCTTTATATACTTTATATCAAGCTAAAAATATTTATGGCTTAACCTTAAGTATCGATGAAACATAAATATATGAATATTCTCATGATATTTACCCCACTTCCACCCCTAATCATGTTTCTAATTAGCCTTGGAAAAATCATTTTATTTTCAATTAATCTAAAAAAATGGTGCAAGAGATAAGATTTGACTTTGAGAGACAATGTATAGAGAGTGATAGGAAGAGGAATACAATTAGCATCAATAACTTGTAAATCAGGTATATATACATCAATAAGAGATATAATAATTAAATATATACAATGAGGCTACACGATAACCAATATAACAGTTGCCCATGATAGTACAAAGAATTGAGTCCAAATTTTTATGTTGGAAACAACAAGAAATAGAATCCCTTAAACTTTAAAGAGAGTCTACTTTCATAAAAAAATATAAGTTTTTAGACTTAGAATCATATGAAATAACCTAAAACCATTACATCTTGAAAAATTTCTTAGATCAAGACAGTTGTTTATGTCATGCCTACTCTTGAGAGAGCATTTTTCCATAACTATCCAAAATCAAGAGATGGAGAAAGTTATTGAAGCCAAACGAAGAAAGTTATCAAGTTTATTTATCCCTCTACCCATCTCTTAGATTGAATTTTTCTATGAAAATCAAATCATATCAAAATGTGAGAGGTTTATTTTTAAATGGAAATAAAAGTATGTGCATTAAAGCATGAAGCTCTAACACAAGTTTCTTTCCCTTCTTTCAAAGAATTATTGAATGAAACTATTACTTCCTAATTTCAAATCCTTCTTAATACCTCTTCAATCACAAATCCCATTAAAGATAAACCAATAATTAATTATATTCCTATGCCATTAAATGTAACCTTTTAACCGCCCACCATCTCTATTTTGAAAGGAGAACCTATTTGTATGGAAGGTAACAAAAGAACATGTAGGTGAAGAGAAGAATTTGTCAAAAGAGGATGTCCAAGAATTGTGTTGGTTAAAATATATTAAATTTGTCATAGAATAATATCATGTTACATCCCCTGAAGAGTAAAATCAATTTTCATCTATAAGTGAGCTTCAAGAATCCATGCATGAAGATGTTTTAGAAGATATGATAACAACTAGTGAGATTGTAGTAGTGGTTTCACAAGGTAACAATCCTAGACATGAGTTAAGTAAAGATACAAAAGAATATGTAATGATTTGTAGTAAACCTAAATAAGTTAAAATTAAGGAGCAATAAGGTCTTGATGAATAACTTGGATAATTTTCAGTAGTTGACAATAAAAATGACATATCTAACAATGTCATATAAATCCAAGAACATTATTCTAATGAGTCATTAGAGGCTAAAATTGTAAATGTGTTATCTTGCACATTTTTTTAGTTGTTAGTTATTATAATTTTCAATTAAAAAAGTGATTATGCAAAAGTATTTTAATTGATTTAGATAAATTTTAATTTCATATTTGATGATATTTTCATTACTCTATAACCCAATGGGTATAGCTACTAGTCTTGAGTGTTTAACAGACAAACATCCCAACAAAGTCATCAAGAATGTTGACAATTTTTACACCTTTGGGTAAAGTTTATTGAGAAGAATCCATTAATTAAGTGAAGATTTAAAAATTTATAAAAAATATAATATAACCTTCATCATGCCAAAACTATGCTTATGAATAACTCACAAGTCAAAATTTTGATAGAGGTTTCTTTTGTTCCTCTAACTAGCTAGTGGCAAACTAGTGAAGGCAATTTTCAAATGTTCAGTACATGAAAGTAAAGAAGAGTTGGTTAAAATAGTATTAGGGGTATTTTGGTGCCCATATTAACTCAATATTATATGTATTATTTTTATGTTATAGAGGCCTAATTGTATGAACAATTGTTAAGAAGAATAGGCACTCTAAAACTCCAATGGTAAAGTTTTATGATATATAATTGCTTTTTTAAGTTATTTATTGAAAATTAAAAGTATTATGAGATATTATGAAAAATAAATTATATTAATACATATTCATAAATAAAATTTTTTATGTTAAAAATTAATAAAGGTAAAGGTACATGTATTATGGATTTAAACAAGCAAGAGAGACAATAAAAAAAGACAATTTTTGAGTGGTTTAAGAGATTGGTTGAGCACATACAATGGTTTTAATGATTAGAGTTATTATTAAAATTAATAATAAAAAAATAATAAGGTATTTATCCCTAATTAAAATCATAAAAATTTCAAAACTCAGACTTACAGGCATTCATAAATGAAATTGTGCAAAAGCTAGGAAACACTAAAAAGTGCATATTTTGAGTTTTATTAAATGAAATATCTTGAAAGATGGAATGGAGGTATGATTTTATGTCATTTAATGTTTAAATTTAGTTTTAGATATATAGTATATAATATATCTGAGGATATATAAAATTTCAAAACATAGGTTTGATTATGAAGGAAACAAAAGTTTTTCACTATTTTGTTCACAAATAGAGTTAGAAATGGGTGTTTTAGGTCATTTAAATAGAATAATGTGATTTGAGAATATGTATAATTAGTTTAAATATATTAATAATTTATTATTCAATTAAAATTAATTCAAAATAAGATCAGACCAAAGAAAAACATCTTTAGGTCACCCTTAGATTAGTAAGCAGACACTTTTTTGTAAATTTTTGTTTGGGAGTTTGATGAATATTTTTGAATATTTTAAAAAATTTAAAGGTATGAAAAAATGATACATATAAAATAAGAATAATATGAGTTTTTTTTGAGTCTTTTAACTCATTTTAGACCCCTTAATCCAAATCAGGGTTTCTTGAAAACAAGAGAATACAAGAGAACATAAAATGAAATTTTTTAGAGTTGTACATAGAGATTAGAGATAAAAAATTGTTTGAAGGTATGTAAAACTATGGTGATTATGTTAAAATAATTTTTAAATTCATTATATGATAAAATAATATAAATTCATCAAGTTCTATGTTCTCAAAGTGTTTTTAAGAAGCTTGTCAAGTTGTAGAAGATAGGCATATTTAGGAAGAACCAATATGAAGAGATATGGTTATCATCATCAAATGAAATTTTAGAAGATATATTTAATGAATAATTAAACATAAACATGATTATATCTCTCTAAATTATGCATCCCATATGATAAATAAGGTAATCCATAGGTTAAGTCCATGCATTGTGCTGTTAAAAAGCTTGTCTAGTCAAACACAAGTGCATGCTAACTATTTGGAGATAAAAAAGAGTTAAGTGTTTGTTTTCAAGATTAAATAAAGGTTGGAATTAATTTATATAAAAAATTAAATATGTTTCTCTCTTGATATTCTCTTTTGACTAAATTTAAAAGAAGTCAAGAAGTCAAACATGCATGCAAGATGTAAGTGAGATAACTAAAGTCAAACTCCAAGTTGAAATTTAAGAAGCTCAAGTCAAAATACAAGAAAAAATAAAGGTAAATAAATTATAAATTGAATATTTATGAAAGATAAAAAGTTCATTCAATATCAAAAATATTTCAAACTATCCACAAGGAGTTAGCTAAATATAGTCAAATATCTCTTCAAGTTGAAGACTATTAAAATACATGCAACAACCTTTGACTTTTCAAACATTAAAACTAAATTATCTCCATAGTTTATACATAATATTAAAAGGAATATAAGTTTATAATTTTAAAATTATATATTATAATTTGGGAAGTGTGTTGGAAGTTGAAGGTTGAGTTTGAAAAGGTGAGTTAAAGTTTCAGTTGAAGTAGGAGTGAACTAGGACTAGCAGGAACTCATCCGGGGCTTCTTGTCTTCTCTCTATCTTATTAATTTATATATGTACATTTATTTTTAATGATTATAAATATATTATGTCTTTATATTATTGAAACTCTACCAAAATTTGTACTACCTCACATTTGAAGCAATAAAGATCTAAATTTTTCTTCTATTTTCAAGTTATTTATGAAGTGTGTTCTTAATGTTCATTAATGTAACTTAGTAAATGAATGATTTTAATTTTTTTATGATTGAATATATCAATTTTATGTAGTAAATGAGAAATTTTTTAGGTCATATAAAATGTCTAATTCTAATTTCTACCTAATCTGGAAGTGAATCAAGCATTATTCATTCTTTCTAAGTTAGTGTGAGTGATTATTTAGATCTCTGTATGAAATATTGATACAAAAATCATTATATGAAGATGAAGTTAATGAGTGTAAGTTATTTAGACTTTAAATCATGTCCAATATATATATAATTGACCTTAACGTTGGTGCATCACCCCAATTTTTAATTTTGATTTCTATTTTCAGCTTTAACATTGTTCCTTCTACCCTTTACCTAATCAAGAAAGCACAAAATTAAAGAGTTTAGAGATAAGTAAGTGAATTTATGAAGTAAAATGAGCCATTAATATATAAATTATCTCAAATATAAGGTCACATACCTTGAAATTTTTTCATTATATCAATAGAAATGAGAACAAGCATAAGTTGTTATCAAGGTACACTTATAAGTGATAATAGTTTTTGGCATACCTAGTGGGACAATATCACAAAAGATTGGTAAATATTGGTGATGGTTTTATAATTTTTCAAAAAATATATTTCTCAAGTACTTAATATATGGTTACTTCAATTTATATACAACTGGTATAAGTAGTCCAGGTTCCTAAAGAGTATCAATTGGTATGTATTTCAATCCTCTATTTTGTAAAAATGCATCTTTTACACCTTCATATCCTTCATATCAAGTTGAAAATATTTATGTATTAAAATAAAGTATCCATATATCAATAAAATATAAATATTATCATGAAATTTACCTCTCTCCCACCTCTAATCATGTTTCCAATCAGCCTTGGAAAAATTATGTTCTTTCCAACCAACCTGAAAAAAGTGTGCAAGAGATAAGATTTGACTTTGAGAGACAATGTATGAAGAGTGATAGTGAATAATAATATAATAAGAATCAATAATAACTTGAATATCAGGCCTATATACATCAACAAGATATATAATCATTGAATAGATATAATGAAGCTATAAGAGAATCACTATAATAGTTGCCCATGATAGTAGAAATAATTGAGTCCAAAATCTCATGTTGGAAAGAAGAAGAAGTAAAACCCATGGAACCTTCAAGAGAGTCTATTTTATGAAAAATACCAAGTTTTAGGACTCATAATCCTATGAAATATCCTAATACCATTCTATCTTGGAAACTTTCTTGGACCAAGACACCTGATTATGGCATGCCTACTCTTGAAAAAGAGCCTTTTCCCGTTCCTATCTAAAATCAAGACATGATTTTTTTTTTGAAACTAAACCAAGAAAGTTTTTAAATTTATTGATACATCCACATATCCATAAAATTGAAGTTGTCTATGAAAATCAAATCATATCAGAATGTGAGATGTTTTTTGCTGAGTAGAAATAAAAGTATGAAGCATTGAAGCATGGAGTCTTAATACAAGTTTATTTTTCTTATTTCAAAGAAATATTGAATGAAAATTTTACTTCCAAATATCAAATATTTCTTAATGCCTCTTCAATATTAAAATCCATTCAAGAGAATCCAATAATGACCTATATTCATATGCCACCAAATGAAATCTCTTCCCCTCTCACCATCTCTTTTTTTTTAAGGAGAACCTATAGTAAAGAAGATAAAAGAAGAACATGCAGATGAAGAGGAGAATTTTTCAAAAGGGGATGGTTAAGAGTTGTGTTGGTTAAAAGAGATTCAATTTGGAATAGAATAAGATTATTTTAAAAATTTTGAAGATAAAAATTAGTTTTAAGCCATAATTGAGTTTCAAGAAGCGTGTCATGAATATGTTTCAAAAGATATGGTAGTAGCTATTGAGATTGAAGTAGTGGTTTCACAAGGTAACAATCTTAGACATGATTTAAGTAAAGATACAAAAGAAGATGTAATGATTATTAGTTAACCTTAAGAAGATACTTTTAAGGATCAAGAAGGTTTTAATGAAGAACTTGAATAATTTTTATCAATCTCCAATCAAAATGGCATAGCTAAAGATGTCACAAAAAGCTAAGAACATTGTTCTAGTGAACCATTAGAGGCAATTATTCTTATAAATCAGAATGTGGTTACATTAGAAAGTTTTATTAGTGTTGAAGAGAAATATGAGGTGATTTTTTAACCACATGATGAGTATGTTTATATTTTAGATATATTTACTTTAGTTAATTCATTTGGAGACAAGTCAAAGAGGTTGATAATTAATAAAAGAGTTGATCCAACCAAAATGGCATTAAAATAATAATTTATTCCCCATAATTATCAAACACATGGAAAGGACCTAAGAGGTTTATTATTTGATACAGGTGGAATGTCATTTTATACATAATATTTTTTATATTTTAAATTTATTCCAAGTGTTGTGAATATTTTATGTTAGTTGTTTTAGTTTTCACTTTCCTCTAAGTGCTATCTTACATATTTTTTCAGTTGATAGTTGTTATAGGCTTCAATTCAATAAGTGATTATGCACAAGTATTATATTTTATTGAGGGAATTTTTAATTTTATATTTTCATTAATCCATAATCCAATGTATATATCTATTGGTATTGAATGTTTAGCAGGAAAACATCCCAACAAAGTCGCTAAAAATGTTGACAATATTACCACCATTGGTCAAAGTTGTGTAGGTTATAAAAAAGACTCAATTCATGGAGTGAAGATTAAAAAATATATAAAAAAATAATACAATATTAATCATTTCAAAACAATATTTATTAACAACTCACAAGTCCAAATTTTGATAGAGATTTCTTTAATACCTCTAACTGGCTAGTGGTAAACTAGTGAAGAAAAATTTCAAATGATCGATACTTGAAGGTGAATAAGAGTTGGTTAAAATGGTACTATGGGGGAGTTTTTGGACCATATTATATAAGTGTTAAATAATTTTTTTCATATTATATGGGCTTAAATTCATGAACAATCATTAAGAAAAATAGGTGCTCTAAAACCCCTCTTAAACCTCAATGACTCAGTTTTAAGAGATATAATTGCATTTTTGAGTTTCTTATTTCAAAATAAAATTTGTGTGAGATATTATGTGGCATAAATTACCTTAAAAGTATTCATAAATAAAAAAATTTAAGAAAAAAGTGAATAAAGGCAATGGTACAGGTATCATGGTTTTAAGCAAGCAAGAGAGAGAGAGAGTTAGAAAAGATAATTTTTGAGTGATTTAAGAGATTGGTTGAGCACATAAAATGATTATAATGATTTTATGGGTATTAAAATTAATAATTAAAAAATAATTAGGTATTTATACCTTATAAAACTCAATAAAATGGCAAAACTCAGACCTACAAACATTCAAAAATGAAATTGTGTAAGTTAGAAAACACCACACAGTGCATCTTTTAAATTTTATTAAATAAAATATGTTTAAATTAGACATGGAAGTATATTTTTATGTATTTTAATATTTAAAAGTATTTTAAGGTATTTAATATAATTTATTAGAGATAAAATTCTAAAACATAGGTATGATCATGAAGGAAACCAAAGTTTTTCACTATTTTATTCACAAATAGAGTTAAAAATGAGTGTTTCAGGTCCTTCAAATGGAAAAAAATAATTTGAGTGTATAATTTATGTAAATATATGAAACAAATTTCATGAAATTAAAAATAATTAAAAATAGGCTTAGACCAAAGAAAAACATCTCTAGATCACCCTCAAGGCAATAAGTAGGCACTTTTTTGTGAATTTCTTTTTGGAAGTTTGGTGAAGAGTTTTGAATATTTTAAAAAATTTCTAGGTATTAACAATTTATACATATAAAATGATTATAAGAGGAGTGTTTTGAGAGTCTTGTAACTTATTTTAGACCCTCTAATCTAAATCAATATTTTTTTGAGAATAATAGAGCATAAGAGAGTACAAAATGACATTTTTTGGGGTTGTACATAGAACTCGGAGATAAAAATTTGTTTGAGGGTATATTACACCATGGTGATAATATAAAAAAAAATTTACACTATTTATATGATAAAATAATTCAAATTCATCAAGTTACAAGTTTTCATAGTGTATTAAAAAAGCTTGTCAAGTTGAAGAAAATAGGTATATTCAAGAAGAATCAATATGAAGAGTTATAGTTGTCATCATCACATGCATTATTAGTAAATATATTTCATGAATAATTAAAAATCAAAATTATTATATCTAAATTATTAACCCCATTATATAAATAAGATGATCCACAAATTAAGTCAATGTATTGTGTTGTCAAAAACCTTATCTAGTCAAACACAAGTGCATACTAGCTATCTAGAGATCAATAAAGAGTTAAGTGTTTATTTTAAATATGAATTTAAGGTTGGAATTAGTTTAAATAAATATGTAATAGGTTTCTCTCATAATATTACCCTTTTTTTTAAATTATAAAAAAGTCAAGAAGTTAAACATGCATGTAAGATGTAAGTGAGATAACTGAAGTCAAATTCTAAGTTCCGAGTCAAGAAGCTCAAGTCAAACTCCAAGATAAAAATAAAAGTGAATAAATTAAAAATTAAATATGCATGAAAGATCAAAATTAATTCAATTAATATTAAAAAGAGTTCAAATTGTCCACAAGAAGTTAACTAAAGATAGTCAAAGATCTCTTCAAGTTAAAGACTATTCAAATACACACAACAACCTTTGAATTTTCAAACATTCAAACTAAATTCTATCCTTAATTTATATTCCATATTCCAAGGATAATAATGTTAGAATATTAAAATTATATTTTGGAATTTGAGAAGTGTGTTGGAATTTGAAGTTTGAGTTTGGAAAGTCAAGTTAAAGTTTCAATTAAAGCGGGAGTGAACTAGGACTAGCAGGGACTCATCTGGGGATTCTTGTCTTCTCTCTCTCTCTTTTTACTTTATATGTACATCAATTTTTGAATTATTATCAATATATTATTCCTTTTTATTACTGAAACTCTACCAAAATTTATAATACCTCACTTATGAAGCAATAAAGACCTAAATTTTTCTTCTATTTTCAAGTTGTTCATGAAGTGTGTTCTTAATGTTCATTGATGTAACTTAGTGAAAAACTAATTTTTATATGTTTATGTATAAATTTATCACCTTTATGAATAAAATAATAACTCTTATAGGCCATATAAACTATCCAAATCTAATTTCTACCTAAGCTGGAAGTGAATTCAAGCATTGTTTATTCTTTCCAAGCTAGTGTGAGTGATTATTTAAACCTCTGTGTGAAATAATGATGCAAGAGTCATTATATAAAGATGAAGTGAATGTGTAAAATTTATTTATATTCAAAAATGTGTCCACTATGTTCATAATTTACCTTAATAGTTTTTTATCAACCCAATTTTTAGTTTTTATTTCCATTTTAGCTTTAGTATTACTCCTACCATTTTCCTAGTCAAGAAAGCACATAATTAGAGAGTTTAGAGAGAATTATGTGAGTGTACCAAAGGAAACCAGCCCTTCATCTAGAAATTATCTTCAATATAATGTCCCACACCTTGGAGAGTTTCCATTGTATCAATAGGAGTAGGAATAGGTATAGGTTGTCAAGAGGGTGTGTATACAAAAGAAAATACAACTGATCTATTAATCAATCTTAGTTTGGAGAAGATAAATCCTACTGACACTTTCAATTATTGATACATTATATATTTATGGTCATGAATAAGGTTTATCTACTATATCAAATCAAGGGATCTCTTACCACATAACACCACACAATGTTGAAGCTAAATAAATTATAGTATTTTAGGGCATAAAATAATTGAAAGGGAAATAATTAAAAATAAAAGTATTATATACTTATATTAAATTAAATTTATCGCTGGATGGTTGTCTAATGTGTTTGTAGGTTTTATCATGGAGGGTTCAAATACTTCTTTGGATAAACCCAATGATACAAAACTAAAGAGCAAAAACAAATAAATACAAGAAATCCAAGATAATTGATGTGATGTAGATGAGATTTACTTGAAAATTTGGTAAGATGGGGTGACAAATGATAATTTAGGACCAAATTAACAAGTCAAAATTTGGATTAATTAGGGTAAATTAAAATCTGAGGTTATTAAATGACCAAAATACTCAAACAAGTAAACATTAAGTGAGAAAGGCAAACTAACCAAGTCAAACCAAGGATACATGTCAAAAATGGCAATCAAGCATCAATGTAAAATCAATAACAATACTTAGTTAAACAAATATAGGGAAGAAATGGTGAAATAAAATTTATTATTAATTATTAACAATCCTTACTCGATCATCAATGGAAAAAGTATATGAAATGGAAAACAACATTGGTGAGTGAGAAGTAACAAACCAACCTCATTGAACAATGGAAAAAGTACATGAAAATTAGAAATGGATGTCGTTGCCCCAATAAAGAGATAAATATAAAATAGTAAAATAAACCAAATAAATATATATAAATGTAAATCCATGGTGTAAATAAAGTAATCCACAATCGCTCAAACATACTATTTCATTTTAAGGATAAATAAAGTTGAAAATAAAGTAGCGCTAACATGTTTTTAAGATGTGAACAAGATGGAATATAGAAGTGGTAAAAAATATTTAGAATCATGCTTGCATATCAAATGGGGAATGAAATGGGTGGATGGAAAAAAGAGGAAAAAATCAAGGTAGAGAAACTCTTTATCAAAGTCAAGACACTTAAATTAGGTTTGTTAAAATAAGAAGACTTTCGACATTAAGGACTCTAATTTTTTTTTTTGAACCACAAAAATCTTAAATCATCAAATTAAGTATGAATATAATCTCATAAAGTCTATATGAATAAAAAGTGAAATGGACCTACCATCCCACAACGTGTTCCCTATTCCTCAAGACCCCTTATAAAGCCATTAGTCTACTGTGAAGATTGGGTACTTGTGTGAGAAAGTAGGTAGCACCATAGATTATTTTAAATTTTTCTATCCTAATCTATTGGATTATCACATCCCAATGGACCTCAAATATATCATGATCCAACTGTGGAGTTTGAACTTTGATTGGAAGTAGGAGATGTGCTATAACTCACATCTTTTGGTGTGATTTTGACTTTTAACTTTGTATGTTGCCTTTTGATCATTTTTTTTTAATGATTTATATTTTAAATTTTTATGGATTTTTCTATTCCTCATCCATACATATTTAGAAAACCAAACATGGGTGATAAAGATGACTATCATTTGAAAAATTTGGACTAGGTTGCTAAGAAAGAGAGATTAGAGAGTATGGTATCTAAGAGTCTTGTTTATTCATATGAAACAAAATTGCTATCTTGACTTCAACCTTGATTTATCCAAAGTGGAATTAAAGGAGAGGAAATGAAGGAGAATGAAATTTGAAACAATTTGAATTACTTCAAATTGTAAAAATGTGATAAAGGTAAAAAGGGGATACAGTGATAGGGAAGTGTGATTCTTTATCATAAGAATGTTGGAAGGTGTATGAAAACATTCTAACATAGTTAGTTGTGCAAGTTTTATCTATAAAAAGAAATAAAACTCAAAGTTGAGAACAAGGGATCATAAGCTTGTAACCATTTATTGACATTCTACAAAAGGAACACTGAATTAATGGTGATTTTATGAGGAAAGATTGGTCCTATCATAGTCTTACACTATAACTCATAAAATAGAAACCCAAAAGGGTGAATAAAGCATGGGAAAAATAAAGTGATAAAGATGGTATCTTTGAGGAAGGCTTGGTCTTATCCATGGTCTTACACTACAACTCACAAAAGAAAAACCCAAGAGGGTACAAAAGGCATTGGAAAATACAAATTTAATAAAAGCAAAAGAAAGTCATGAGGAAGATTGGGTCTTATCCATGGTTTTACAATGCAACTCATGAGAAAGAGAAACCAAAAGACCTAGATAAGGAACTAATTTTTGTGGAAAGAGAAACTGCTATGGGGGGTGAGACCCATGTAGATATCTTACAAAAAGTGTTAGTAGGCTAACATATAAAAAGCATGATAAGAAGGGAAAGATATAAACAAAGTACTTATCTAAAAATTGCAAATTAGTGAGCTCTTTAAAAATATGGCCTTCATTAATTTGAAGATAATTAGTGCTAGGACCAAGCATGTCTTTTACTAAATAAGGGCCCCACCATTTTGGGCATATTTTCCCTCTTTATCATGGGTATAATCTAATTTAAGGACAAGATCACCAAAACTAAAATTATAGACTTTAACTAATTTTTCATAATAATAACACCTCGACTATTATAATAGATGGCATAATCTCTTTTGGTATCATTTTGTTTGGCAAGACCCCAACTGATATGGTTATGGAAGAAGTATACAAGATTAAAGGTTAATCATTAGAGGGTGGATAAAGGGTGGGTGGATGGAGCAATGCTTATTTCATATTGTCAAGTGATTTCTAAAAAGGATCAATCTGTTTGAGAGATTACCTTTTTTGATAAAGGAGATGATAGAATAGATGAGATAATCCATTTTGAGGACAAATCATTGTATTGCCCCAATCTTTCCAATGTAAGTGCAAATATCTAAAAAGGAACGAGGAATATGCATGTTAACAATAGTGTTGATCTTAGTGGGATTGATTTCAATACTATGAAGAGAGACTAAGAACCGTCATAATTTACCAGATGTGACACCAAAGACATATTTTTAGGGGTTTAGTCTAACTTTATATTTGATAAGTGATTGAAGATGATAGTAAGATTAGAAAGATGATTTTTTCAACTTTTAGATTTGGAGATGAGATCATCCACATATGCTTCCAAAATCTTATGGATAAGGTCATGAAAAATGTGTCATATCTCTCTGATAGGTAGCTCCAACATTTTTAAGGTAAAGGGCATTTTAACATAGCAATAGGTGCCCTATTCTGTAGTGAGACTTGTCTTATGTTGATATTTAAGGGAATGTGAATTTGGTTATATACTAAAAAACCATACATGAGGGAAAACATTTCATATAAAATAGTGGAATTGATGATAGAATCTATTAAATGTAATGGAAAGTTATCCTTAGGATAAGAAAGATTAAGATTACAAAAATTGATGCAAATGTGAATGATCATGATGACTTTTTTGTGAATAGGGATAATGTTTGAGACCCATTCGAAATAGTCCATAGGCTTGATAAATTTGGCATCTAAAGTTTTAATGATTTATTTATGACATAAGTTGTAAACTTTAGGGCTAAATTTCTACTACTATTGTCACATAGGTTTGGTATTGGGATATGTGATGATATTGTACACCATGATACTAAGATCAATACCAAACATGTCCTCATATGACCAAGAGAAAGTCTCATGATATTTATCAAAGAATAAAATAAAATTATCATGTTCAGTTGGTTTGAGTTTTATAGAGACTATTATAGGTCAAGGGCATAAGGGGGTGCCATATTCAATTCTTTTAGTTTCCTTGATGAGCATAACATTTAAATCTTGAAAATTATATGACACATTAGGAAGAGAGAAAATAGGATTTGTTTTAGGATCAATGCTAGTGATGAAGTTTTTAATATAAGGGGTCTTTTTCTTAAAATTCTCAAGTTTATGATGTTGTTTAGGAAGTTGAGGTTCATGGGCATCACACAATTAAAGGATAGCTTCATCGCTAGGAAATATAGGGAGAGGGCCATAATATTACACATCTACATAAAGGTCAATAAATTTGTTACCATGGTAGTCATATTTATAATGTATCTAGCATACATCTATGGCTTTGGCATTGAGAGTGATCTCAAGAGGAGGTGGAACTATAGAGGAAGGTTGATTAGATTCAATTGGTTTATCATTGGAATCATTGATGGAAGAAGTGTTGGGTAGAATAAATGATGTGGCTGTTTGTGTAGTATGTTTTCCCATTGGGTTTTGCCTACACGACCTTATGGCCATGGTATGTCAATTAAGCTTCTTGAGTTTAGTTATAAAAGGGTCACATAGGCTAATTATATTTTTAATGTAATTATCTAATTAGTAAAATTAGAGGCTTCCTCATGTTTTCTTAATTTTTCTTATATGTACCCCACTTTTCCTTTTTGGAAGGTTAGACAGGTTACTGTGATTATATGCAAGCAGGTCATTTTTGTAATATTGTCATGTGAAGACAAGCTTCTTCCTCCTTTTAAATTTATCTATGATTTCATTTTTACATACATAGATTTGATCAATCTTCTATGTAAAGATCCAAGATCATGGCCAATTTAACATGGTATCAGAGCCATTTTTTCTAGTATTGCAATAATCCTTGTGGTGAAGTCTTGTTACATTCATTATTCCAACAAAAAGAAGGGTTTGGTGGGATTCCTTAGATAAATTATGCAAGTTTTTTTACTAGAGCTTCAGATATCAAAACCAATTGTGCCATTGGTTTTAGAAGGTACCAAAACCTTAGTATCAACTGTAAACAGAACCTAGTTTTGAAACAGTCAATTTTTTTCTCTTTTTAGTAATCAAAGGCCTTATTTTTTGTTTTCAGCAAAAATCCATACTTATTGTGTTACTGTACAAAAATGCCTTATGGGTTTTCTTCCTTGGGTCAAAATCTCAAATGGGCCTCTTTCAAAATTTTCACTACTAAAGTATTTTGGATGTTTTTTTCTTGCCTCAATTTATGTGTTGTCAAACCTCTATGCTACTCAGATTTGCATTTGGTCATTACTTTGGCTCAATAGTTGAACAACTTCATGTTGCATGAATTAGAGACTCCATTGACCAATCTAAGCTTTCAGAGAGTTTTTACTTTCCTGTAGACTAACTCAGAGTTGTGGAGTTTCTTTACTTGAAAATCCATGAAGTTAAGTAAAGCAGGGCCAAAAACACTACTGTAGACCAACTCAAGTTTTGGAAGGATCATTTCTGCTTTACTCAAGTTTTTTAAGGGTGACTACTCCTAGAAGTAAAGTAGTCTAATAAACTTTAATTACTCTTTTGAGACTAGCTTGGGTTTTTGAAGTGTCTTTACTACCTTACTCGAGTTGTTAAAGGGTGATTACTTACAGAAGTAAAGTAGTGTAAGAAACCTGGAATACTCCTCTGAGACCAAATCAAGTTTTTAAAGTGTCTTTACTACCTTACTTAGGTTTTTGAAGGGTGATTACTTGTGGAAGTAAATCAATCTAAGAAACCTAGATTACTCTTCTAAGACCAACTAAGGTTTTCTAAGTGTCTTTACTACTCTACTCAGGTTCTTGAACGCTGATTACTTACATCAACAAAGTAGTTTTGAAACTTTGGTTTACTCTTATTAAACTAAATCAAACTTTCAGAGGGTCTTTACTGCTTAGGTTTGTAGACTAACATTACTTAACTTAAATTTCCATTTTTGGAAAGGGTCCAAGAATATGTGGGAGTAAAAACTTGTATGTGCTATAACTTTCAATCTGTAGCTCCGTTTTAGGGTTTTTTTTTGAAAGTGCATATTTTTCAAGCTCTATGCATTTGTGATATTGTTTTAGGCCTTTTTAATATCTATTTTTTTCATGTTATAATGGCTTAAAACACATTGTATCTTTCTTGGATGCATTATCAATTGTGCTCGACGTCCCTCTTGTAATTTCTCACACTAATTACTCATAGATGCATTATTGATGGCACCCAATGTCTAACATTGACAATGTGTTGCATTGTAACTTAATGGGGGGTCTTGCTGATAATTTAAGGGGGTAATTTTATTGTATGCAATCTATTCATTACTTTCATCTCAATTTTTTAAATTGTCTCAATCTAATCTGCACTAATGGATATAAATATTGAACCACTCACACCATTTAACTATCTCAAATGGAAGTATAAAATGTAGCTTACCTTGAGAGGTAAAGGATTCCATCACATCACTATGGGTGAAGAAACTAAGCCATCTATAGATATAAAAAAGGTTAAGTGGTACAATAGATGTGATGAGGGCTATGGGTTCTTATGTCTGTTAATGTCTCCTGACCTCTTATTCCATGTTGAATCTGTAAAAACTTCCAACAAAGTTCAGACCATCTTAGACAAGATTTTTGGAGTGCAAGATAACATGAGGGGTCATAAGCTAGAGAATGAGCTCATCATATTGAGCTCAGGTGACTATGACAACATACAAGACTTCTTTACAAAGTTTAATTCACTGAGACTACAGTTGAAATAATGCGGCATTGAGAAAATAAATGATCAATTGATTCTATCCATGCTTATAAAATTGGGTCATGACTATTCAGTTTTCATCTCTACATTTCATGCTACCAAATGTGCAATTAGATCCAATTGGAAAATGCCATCATTTGATGAGTTTTTTGTTGATCTAACTCAAGATGAATATAAGTTGGTTCAAATGGGTACACTAAAGTCTTCAAAATCACATACCTTGATTGTCAATCAGGACAAGAAGAAGCCATCTAATAGTGGCAAATATGAGAATAAATAATCTAAACCATATCATGAGCATAATAAGAATAAAAAATTAGATGCCAAGCCTAAGGCATCATCAAATGAATCCTTCTCAAGTGGGAAACCTAAGGAGAAACTCAAATGCAAATTTTGTAAGAAACTTGGGCATGATGAATCTTAGTGCATGAAAAAGAATATTGACACCTTAACTAAGATGCTTGAGAAGAATAACATCAATGTTTCTGAGTCCTCAACTCAAAACATAGTTGCACAAGATTCTACAAAGGCTAAAGACAAAAAAAAGGGTAAAAATAAGGGCAAAGCACTTGTTGCATTAACTTCGTAGCCTTTGACTTGGGTTATTGACTCGGGTGCTTCCTATCACATAGCCTCTTTAGAGAATCTATTTTCAAAAATAGAGCCATGTTATGTGCCTTCAATTCTTATGGGTGTTGAAACTTCAATAGAAGTCAGTGGTAAAGGATTGGTTGAAGTAAGTGATGATACCTTCAATGATTTTCTGTGTGTTTCTTCACTATCCACCAAAATTTTGTCAGTGTATCAAATCACTCACATAAGTACAGGGAAGTGAGTTGAGTTCACACTTGATTTAGTGTTTATCAAGGAGGTACATAGTAATAATACAATGGCTTATAGGAAGGCCAATCATCAATCTAGGCTATATACCTTCTCATATTTTCCCCCAGATTAACCCTCATTTACACTGCCTACTCATGTAGATGGAGTGAACAAACTATGGTGTGAATGATTTGATTATTTAAACTATCATTACCTAGAGAAAATCAGTCATCAAGATATGGTTTCAAGGTTTCCTAAAGTCAAATTCTTGAATGGCATATGCAATTATTGCATTCTTGGCAAGCATTCATAAGAGAAATATTATAAGGGAAAAGTAAGGAGAGATGAATAGAAGTTGGAAATTGTCCACAGTGACATAACAGGCCCATTTCCAAAAACTTCATTCAATATGACCAGATACATGCTCACATTTATCGATGAATTTTTGAGTTACAACTAGGTGTTTTTCTCAAAAAAAGTCTGAGGTCTTTGATCACTTCAAGGACTTCAAGGCACTTATGTAGAAGCAGTCAGATTATTCCATCAAAATCTTAAGGATTGATAATGGTAGGGAGTATGCCAACAACAAGTTTGAGTAGTTTTTCATGTCAAAGGGGATTCAAATGCAAAACATAGTTCCATACAATCCTTAGGAGAATGGTGTAGCTGAACGTAATAACTATACCTTGAAGTAAATGGCCAACTGCATGCTTTAATCAAAGTCTTTTGATCTTCAGTTTTGGGTTGAAGTAATCAAATATATATGCTATATTCAAAACTATGTTCCACATAAAACCTTGAAAGGAATCACTCTTTTTGAAGATTAGGATGGTCATAAGCCCATAGTGGATCACTTTCAAGTTTTTATATCACCAATAATGGCACGTATTCCCAAGAAGAAATGTAAGGCAATGGACCCTCAGAGTCAATCTTGTATCTTTATGGGGTATGCAAAGCGTACCAAGAGATACAAGTTCCTACATCCTAAAACTCATGAGTTATTCATTGAAAGGAGTGTCAAGTTCCAAGAGGTCGCACCTGAACTCACTACTAACACTCTAGACTCTTCAAAAGTCTCACTGGACATTGATTCTACCTCAGACAGTGACTTGGATCCACCTCAAAATCCTCATGATGATTAAGATGACTCTTCTTCTTTTTAAAGTTCAAGTGATGAGAGTAGTGATGAGGATTCTCCTCCATCTCACACTCACACTTGAAATGATAATGCCTCACCTCTTGATTCTCCAATCTCATACAATTTGGATCCCACTTGGGATAGATAAACACTTTAAAGTGTTGGGAAATGGGTTGGAAATTCACTGAATATAAGGCAAACACATTCATAGTTTTAGGGGACTTCACATGCTTATCTGACTATTGCCTTAGATTTGTAAACCTTTATGATGCAACTAGCATTATAGAATGGGATTATGCTATGTAGAAGAGAGTATAGTTCCCTAATCAGGAATAAAGCATGAGACTTTATCACTCTTCCTAAAGGAATAAAATTGGTCTATTAAAAATGGGTTTATCAAACTAAGTATGGTTCATATGGGTCTATTGATAAGTACAAATCTCATCTAGTTACAAAGGGGTTTTTTTAGGTGCTTGACATAGACTACACTGAGACATTTTCTCCTATAGCCAAGATGACGTCTATCAGACTCACTCTAGCTATTATAGTTGCATATCAATGGGATGTTCACCAAATGGATGTCAGGAGTGATTTTCTACATGGTGACCTCAAAGAAGAGATCTACATGGAACAACCACAAGCCTTTATGGAAGATTCCTCCTTCATCTGTAGACTCTATAAATCTATTTAATGACTTAAATAGGTCCCTCATGCATGGTATGCCAAAATGGAATCCTTTCTCCTCATAGTCAGGTTCACTAGATGCCACTCAAATTTGAATGTCTACATCTTGTGGTAGGATGATTCACTGTTAATCCTAGTTCTCTATGTGGATGACTTACTAATTATAAGGAGCTCATGATCATCCATATCAGCAGTGAAAACTACACTTTTAGATAGATTTTTAATGATAAACATGGGATTTTTGCATTACTTTCTTAATATTGAAATCATTTAGTTAGATTTTGGGATAAATTTATCACAATCCAAGTATTCTCTTGATTTGATTGTGAGGTTTAACATGAATAATTTTAAGCCAGCTCTTATTCCCTTCTTATTTGGTGTAAAGCTTGAGGCTGATTGTCCTACACCATTGGTTGATGCAACTCCATATTGACAACCTGTGGGCAGTCTTATCTATCTCACACACACTAGATCTGACATATATTATGCAATTGGCATGGTCTCCTAGTTTATGCAAGAGCTACAACAATTGCATTGGAAAGTAGATAAGTAGATTTTACACTACATTCAGGGTTTGTACAACTAATGGATACACTATAAAGCATGAATAAAGATTGATTTTATTGGATATATAGATTCATATTGGGTTGGAGATATTCAAAGTCAAAATTCCACTTTAGGCTATAGTTTCTCACTTAGTTTGGGTCCAATAAGTTGGTCACATAAGAAGTGACATGTAATTGCTTTATCATCTACAAAGGTAGAATATAGATGGGATATCAATGCTACCACTGACGCAATCTAACTTTAGAGGATTCTCACTGAGTTTGGCATCTAGTTTCATAAGCCAATAATGATCTATTATGATAACCAAAGCACTATCAAGATTTATAGGAATTCAGTTCTCTATTAAAAGACCAATCACATAGAGATTCACATGCATTTCATCAGGGAACTTAATCTTTAGTATTGTCCAACATTAAAGTAGATTGTATATATTTAGACCAAGCCCTTCATAAAGAGTAATTTTTTTCATCTACGAGCTCTCATTGGGGTTAGGGGTGCTCTACCTTATTCTTCCTCCTATGGAGGTTCTTCATTATGTACTTGGGTACCTCATCAGGTTTTCAATATCAGGACCCAATTCTCATCTCATCTAAGCTATGCTTAAGGGGGGTGTTGGTGTAGTGCTTTTTCTCATTGGGTTTTGCCTACACAACCTTATGGCCATTCTATGTCAATTAAGCTTCCTTAGGTTAGTTATAAAAGGGTCACATAGGCTCATTATATTTTCAATGTAATTATCTAATTAAGAAAACTAGAGGCTTCTTCATGTTTCCCTAATTTTCCCTATATGTACCCCACTTTTCCTTTTTGGAAGGTTAGATAGGTTAATGTGATTATATACAAGCAGGTCATTTTTATAATATTACTATGTAAAGACAAGTTTCTTTCTCCTTTGCAATTTATCTATGATTTCATTACTACATACATATATTTTCTTAATCTTCTATTCAAGGATCCAATATCATGGCCAATTCGACAGTAGTAGGATATATAAGAAGCTCTAGAATTTTTTAATATGTGAAGGGGTAAGATTTGATCAACCACCTAAGGAGTATTGAGAACTGGAGAGTTAATTAGAGGTACATGACCTTTAGATTCTATCTTAAAATCTATAGAAATGGTATGAACATCATGATTTAAAGCATGTATTTGAGCTAAAGTTTTCTAATAATGTTGAACATTTAAGTATCATGAGTGAGCTTGGGCCATGATGTAGTTATCATCATCAGTTGGAGAAATTGTACATACTTATGGCTTGGGAAGAACTTTGGAAGGTGAGATACCTAAATCAAAAAATTTACATGGAAACATGATTAAAATATCTTGAAATAATTTATCTACTCCATAATCATTACACGTGAAGTCATCTTATGTATAGGATGCTTTATGAGCATTGCATGGAGGAGGGAAATTAATGATCTCATCGATAAGGGGGATGATACGATCACAAGGTATTAAAGAGGGAGGTAGCCACTCTGAGATGTAAAGAGTTAACTTAGTAATATTCTATGTATTTTTCAAGTCATTGGGTTTATCATCATCAGAATCAATAAGAGTGACATGTAAATTTGGATTCATATTGATGAATTCGGGTAAAGAGGCACTATTAATCTTTGGAATAATGGGAATATGATATTGAGATTGAGGATTTGGAAGCTAAGAACTCTAATGGTTAGGATCGGCCTCATGTTGATATCTTTTTCCATTATGGATGAAATTGATACTAGGGTTATCGAAAGAGGTGATAGTCCTCATTCGGTGAGTCCATAGACATCCTAGGAGTATATTGTAAGATAATGGTAAATAGATCACCATAAGCTTAGTTCTTATAATCTTGGGTTGAATAATAAGAGGGATCCAAATACAACCAAGTGAATTTTGATTAGATTTATCAAATCCATGACATGTCAAATGAGTTTGTTTGAGTTGATCTTTGTTATATCCAAGTTGTTGGATGAGCCAAATAGATGTCACATTAATATCGTACCCTTAATCTACTAATACTTTGTGAATACGGGTGGTATTAATGGCTATTTTAATGAAGAGAGGTGGATCATCAGATTGAAAGAGGATTTCATCATTAATATTATCTTCTTCAAGGAATTATATGGAGGGATTTGAATAAGGGTAGATGTATTCAATGGTATGCACTTTAGTTGGTTGAGGTTCATGAGAAGATGATTCTTCAATTTATTGAATTTGTTTCATGAAGAAATTATGATGATAAGAAGAGGTATGAACTATCTCCATGAGAGGAGTATTTCAAGGCATAGAGTTAAGTTCTTCTAAGAAGTTCCAATGAGTTTTGGAAGAAAAAAAAACTTACATGAGGCTTTGAAGATAAAATAGGTTTAGAAGAAAGAGAACTGGTTTGAGTTTTGGAGGGAGGAAATGGTTCCTCATTGGTTTTCAAAGCTAATTTAGTATTAGTGGTACATTTGAAAATTTTCTCTTCCAAAGATAGTTTCTTAGGTTTGGTGATAGGATCTTTATGCGCTAGTTTGCATTGATAATTAACCTTAGCCACATTAATGTATTGGGAATCAATGTAATATTAATTGTAATGAATATAAATAAAAAATATATCCTTGTTGGCTTGTTAAAGGTTATATTTAGAGAAATATTTAGGTTTGTTATTATAAGAACCTTTGAAAGCTTATCTCTTTTGAAAATCATTAATGTAATCTTAACAATGGATTTGAATCATGGCATCGTGATTTAATGAATATCCAAGCATGAAATAAATGAAATTTTTTGTAAGCCCTCTCCATGTTTCATGGGAATAACCTATATTTACATGGAACCAACAAAATTGATTAGGGTCATAACATTTAGGGGGATTATTAGGGTATGTGAATGGTTTAGAGGGTGCTAAAAATTGTTTTATTTAATTCATAATTAATAGTGTATGAGAAGGTTGGGGATTGTTAGTTTTAACTAATTCTAGTTTGGGTTGAGGAAGATTGCTAGTTATTGCATTAGTTGAATGTTGAAAATATCCTTTAATGATCTGAGTATTAGGTTCAAACTATTTCATTAAGGAGCCTTGGCATTTAGCTTAGTCAAGAGCTTCATTTGACATTTGGGGAGTGGAAGTTTGAACCTTGTATTGAAGTGGAGGTCTTAATTATGTTATAAAGAGTTTAAAAAAGTTGTCATCACTCATGATGTGAATAAATTTCTGATCCAAAGTTTTCCATCATTTGATAAAATAATGAGCTAATTCAGTGGGAGATTGCTTAGCATTGATGAAATGACCAAGGCAATTTTTGGGAAGATCACTGTGTTGAAATTCTTTAACTAGAGGACTGACTACATCCTCTAATTTCCATATATAATGTTGGGGAAGTAGGTTACACCATTATAATACATCTTCAATGAAGGTTTTAACTAAAATTTTGCTTGTGTTAAAAGTATTAGTTTGTAAACACTCTTTATAAAGATTGCCAAATGCTTGAAGAAAAGATGTAGGGTCTTTAGTCCCATCATATTTAACAGTTGGAGATATATTACCAATATCAATATAAATAAAGACAAAATATAAAGGTTGGTTTTGGATGTGTTGAAGCATCTTATTGTGCATGATAGGTTAGGGTATGGTACTCCTTGAAACATCTCTAAAAGGCAGAGGAATAAAATTTTAATTATTTTAAGGGAGAAGAATGGGAGGTTGATTATCCATGTTGCTCAAATGATGTTGTATTTGAATCATTTGGGAGATTTTAGATATTAATATTATGTTCATTTATTTCACTATCTATGCAAAAATTTGAGTTGTATCAATTGGTGGGTTAATGTTGGCAGGAGGATTCCTTGAATTGGTAGTAGGGGAGAGTTGCTAGGTGGTAGATTTCTTATGGGGTTATTTGATAGGATTATGTCAATTTCCCCCACATTATGATGAGATGATTTAAGATGGGAATTATCTTTATAGATATGGAAACTATTTTATCCAATAATCTCATCTTTTTGAGTGATTTGAACCATGTTGCAATCAAAATATGAGGGAGGAGAAGAAGTACTCCAAGAGTGGGGATGCTCTTGGGAAGTAAGGATAAGAGAAACGATCATATCATATAGAGTCTAAATGGATTTAGGCTGTCCAAAAATATTCTAATAGGGGATTTCACGATTCTTGGAGAAATAATCTGAGATTAGGAAACAAGAATCAAAAATAGGGGAAAAGTTAGGTAGATAGAGAACAATGTTGGCCAAAAGGTATAGAGTTGACTAAGTCAATAGAGTATGTGACTAAAATACTCAGAAAAAAAATAAAAGGACATAGTCAAGCTAGTCAATTATGTGATATAAGGGATGAAATCAAAATAGGATAAATTGATACATACTCATATGGGTCGATGGTGTATAGTTCAACAAGTAACAATGCAAGAAATAAGAAGACACATTTGAACAAATCAACTATGTATTACATAGATAGGGGACTGAATAAGAAGATAAAGAGACATAATTAGATAGGTCAACTATGTACTATAGGAAAATAGGCTAAATAATCTATAAGAGACTGTGCTAACAAAAATGATAGTGATCTAAAATAGAGAAAGGTTTTGAAAGATAATATCGAAGCAAAATGAAATTAAACGCAAACAATTGAATCAATGTGACTGTTCCAATTGAAACACACATCACAAGCATTTCACCAACACAAACTAATGCATGTTTTTTAATGGAACATATAATTATTAAAGAGTAAGAAATAATTTGAAATCAAATCTAACTAATTATCCATCCCTAAGTATTATTAAGTTACAATGAATTTTAATTTTAATGTGATTGGGAAGTTGGCTATAATGAGGAACTATAAAGTAATCTAAGGTTGGTTTCAAGATGTTTAGGATAAAAGGGATTTGTATTGGAGATGGTATTGGCTTGGTATTAGGTCCAACCCCCTCACTTCACAATCTCACAATGATAAAGGTGTCAGTTGCTTTGCCAATATATACCATCAACTATGTGTTTATATTTGGCCAAAAAACCAAGTTGACTTCCCCCTTGGAGATGAAATATAAGTAGGAAGACCTTAGGAAGATAAATGTTTAATGTTTTTAGTGTGTAAAGTGATTAGGAAGTTTGTGTAAAAAAAAAGATGTGTTTAGAATGGTAATTTGAAAGACCACCAATTTAATCTATGTTTGTTACTCTGAGCATGCAAACAACTGAAAGGAAAGGTGAATTAATTACTAGTAAAAATTGGTTAATTCCTTGATTATGAAGAGCACAGAGTTGGTTTAGGTGATATTTTATGCAAAAAGTGTAGAACAGCGTCGACTGGGTCACCACTATTCTGAAGAAGTAAGATTTGCAAGAGAACAATCAAATAGGTCAACTATGTCTTCAAGATATAAGACACACTACAATACTATGTTGAACTGGTTGACTCAATTAGTTTTAGGGGTGAAATTTTAAAGTCTACATAGTTGTGAAAAATAGTACTAAAAAAGGAATAACTAAAATGATAGAGAGAGTAATAATGAACCTTGGTGGGTTGAATGATGTTTAGGTTTTAGAAATTTATGCTGTGATGCTCAAATGTTGATTCAAAAATTCTAAATATATATTTTATTGGTTTGATGGAGTTTGAAAAAACTATAAGTTAATTTTTTTTTATCAATACAGTCGATCATCTCAACTATGTTTGCAGACAAGTATGCTAAATGAAGATAATTATGAACAAAGTCAACTAGTTTGACTATATATGTAAATCTGGAGCTAAAAAAAGACTATGCCAAACTAATCAATTCAATTACTTGTATTTGGAATGACCTACATAGATAAAATAGAGTCATTTTGGAGTGACTATGTATTAAAACTATGGATATACTGTTATAACTATACTGACTAGTTCGATACAATACTGCAAAAATAAAACTATATAATATGATGAAAAAATGAAAGCATGAAAGAAAACCTACAAGGGTTTGATTCACATTGGGTTTACCAAAATGTATATAAAGGGAAATACAAATAATCTATTAATCAATCCTATCTCGTAGAAGACAAATCCTAATTACACTTATGATTATTGATACATTAGATATTCGAGGTCATGACCAAGATGGATCTTCTAGACTTAACCAAGGGATCTCTTACCACAATAATATCAATATGGTTCCAAAGCCTTTAGTCAAGCAAAACCATGCAATAACCCTAGATAGGTCCTATGTTTTCATATTCACAAAGTAAATGACAAGTAAAGTAAAATATAATCTAGTGCTCACCAAATCTTTGGAATAAAATGGGGGTAATAAACATAATAGTAAACATGCATAGGATAATTCTAATTAAGATACATATAGGTAAAACCCTAATTCATAGAGAGAGAAACATATTCAAAAACCATTACTTATGCTACTTCTATCTACTAAAATAGAGGAGTAAATTTAGAGATACTTACCTTGAGGATTAACCCATCTAGACTGAATCTCTCCCTTGGCGAAAGGTGTTTCATAAGAGGTTTTTATGGTTTGTAAGTATCACTAAGAAAGGCCAAAACATCGAAGACTTTTCCATAAGATAAAATTCTTCTCCAAGTATAAACCCAAAGTTATAAATCCTCAAGTAGATTTGTAGAAGAGTAAATTATAAAGAAGAGAAAATGAATAATTAACTCCTTATCTCCCTTAGAAATGGAAAAATGAATGTGTATATATAGTTGAATCTAACCCTAGACCTTTCTAAAAGTTTAGATGATAGGGTTGGCCCAATTGACTCTATATCATTATTGATAAAAAAATGAGGTATTGGTCTAGGTCAACCAGGAGCCAACCTAGACCCTTAACATGTTTTATCAATTTGAATAATACGTCGATGGGGCTGATAGTGTAATGTAAACCATCAAAAAAGGTTTAGGCTTAAGAAAAGGCTATGTAATGTGGTGAATGCTTAGAGGAGGGTGAAAAAGAGGTTACAAGGACTAGGGAAGTGTATAGGAGAAGCTTGGATTGATAACAAGTGGTGGTATAAGGGATAAACTCTTACAAAGCACTAATGGGATTCCCTCCCCTTTCTTGATTCACATTTTAAGGCATGCACTCAGATAGATTGAGATTCAATGGATTCCTACAAGAGAGAAAGCATTAGTAATTGATAAAGTTTGAAAATATTATGTTTATACAGGGTGCACTTTTGAGTGATAATAATATATATTCATAATCACTCCTCATTCATTCCTCACATTGAAATAACTAACACAGACCAAAGCATATTATAAAATTATTCAATCAAATACTCAATAAATCAAAATATTTCTTATTTTATCCTATTCTAATATCAACCATAGAAACAACACATATATAGATTTGAAGTACTGAAGGGGTATCCCAAAATTTAAATTTTCCAAGTTACAAGCTAGGTCACTATTGTACTTGCTTTCCACATACTGTATGATTCACATATAAGACAAAACATATGGGAGAACTACATTAGTCTGAGGCCCTCCTCAGAGTATTGACTATGTAAGCAATTCTTATTAATAAAGGGGTCTTTAGGGTCATCTTAACACTATGTTCCCACTAATCCATTTTCCCCTAGGTCACTATGAAGATGAAGAACTAGGGTTTTTCAATTTCATGAGGAGTGACAATCCATGACCCAAATATAAATGCACCAAATTGAAGGTGAAGATAAACACAAAAGCATCCAAGTGGTTATATCCTTTTCCAAAGAGTATTTTATATAAGACATCTATGTCAGATTCAGACATTAACATCAATGCAACCATCCCAAGCTAATGTTAATATCCCCAACTCCATAAGCACCTAATTTAAAATATGATGATTGTTCTAAAATATTATTTCAGTCTACTTCTTGCCTATTTTAGATCTAAAAATGTATCAACATTAGAACCAACTAAGTACATTATTTCTTTGTCATTTCCATATTTAGCATAATTGTACTTACTATATTTAGCCTATCTCAGTTTAATGAATTTAGCTTATGTTATATCTAAGTTTAACATCTAATTGGCCTACTATAGATCTAGTTTATCACCCTTGTACCTTAGACTATCTCTATCCTCTTTAACCCTAGATAACCCCAATCTAGAAATTTAAGGTTAAATAAGGAAAAACACCACTATCACCTTTATTTTGGATTTTTTCTATTTCTTGGCATTTATCCTTAACACCCAAATCCTGCATTCTCTCCTCAATGCCTCAAAAATCCTATTAATATGTAACCCTATTCCTACATATTATTTAAAAGCATACACAAATAGATATACACCAAACAAAATCCAAAACTCAAATAAACACACTCAACTGAATTAAGGGACTTATTACAAATCCCAAGGGCCATTTCAAACTATGTCAAATGCACCTATAAATTTACCCAGATTTATTAAAGAAACATTTATAAAAAAAAGATACGAAATGTCACTAAAATTTTCACATGTATCTGCTCGAGTTTTTTAAATCCCATCTCTGAAATACCCTATCCTTTCCCTTTGATTTTTCTTTATCACGTTGTTGGTTATAGTATACTTATTATCCATGATACTTTTGGATATCATAAAATTGAATATCAATTTTTCTAAAAATACCCTAAAAAATAAAATCAATATTTTTATTAATGAACCAAGAAATGGTAAAATAAAAAACAACCAAGAAATACCCAAAATTCACATCTCCATACATATGCAATAGGGAGATATTTGTATTGAATCTTTAATTTTTAAAGAATTCATGGGAAACATACTAAAACAAAACAAAGCAAGTGATTAAAAATAATGGAGAACACTAGATGGGTTATCAAATCCCACCCAACAAAGCTATATAACTAGCTCAAAACTTTGTGGAGTTGTGAGAATTAATTGAACTAAATTTAGACTTTCTCTTGGAATGAAATGTAATGAAAGGCATATGCGTATTATTGTGTACTTCCCAAATTTAGGAACTACACATGTAAACACATAACATGCTTTACATATCTTCATCAATCTTGCCCCATATTAACAAATCTTAAGAAGCCATTCAACATTGCTACCAAGGTAGCCTTACTTGACCTAGTTGAGCATTGATTAATAGTATATTTTTATTGGTTTTTTTTTTTTTTTTGAGGTGTGAGTTTTTTTACTTAAAGATAGAAAATTTGTAAAAAATCCATGTTAAAAATATACTAGTTGCAATAATGTACATTTTTATAATAAATACTTGTTATCTTTTTATAAACTTTTTGAAAGAATTTATATTATCAGTTCACCCACATTATAATCATATTTTCATGCTTGTAAAATAGTGCAACATATGATATCAATTGAGACCTAACAATTGAATACTTAAGGCAATAGAATATGATGCTATTTAACATATTATATATAAAAATATTTATTATTTGATTTAAAACATACAATTATATTTCTAAAGATTTAAAAATATATTAAAAAGGCATGAGGTATAAATGCAAATCTTGATAAAATGCTAGCCAAGAGTAAAATTAGACTATAATCCTTAGAAAATAGAAACTACACCCAAGACCACAAAAATTACAGTAAATCATAGAAAACCAAAAGTTCACGACCAAGTTTTAATTGATTA